>WUAM01000001.1:2280993-2292583 GCA_024336885.1 Actenoides hombroni
ATTCAGCTGAACACCAGCTCTGACCTACAGCACGGTGAAAAATCCAGCCACTGATACAGGACTGTGAAAAAGCAGGACAGCTTTCCTCTCCTCACCCTCTTCTCTTGCCCTGAGGTTTCCATGCCCCCCACCATCTCCTACCCACAACACCTACACACTGCCTTGGTTTCCATAAGCTATCAGTGCACGTGGAGACAACGTGTTATCTGATGGAAACTTTACCACGCTAACGGAACTTGGAGTAAAGGACCAAGAGCTGGAAGAGGCACCCCAGGACAAGCATTACTAAATAGACAACCCCCACCCCATAGCACACACAGCTCCCAGCCCTAGCCCCATTCTCAGCTGATCTAAAAGTTAAACAAATCCCCTGAAAACTCCTGAATGGTTTAGCTCCTTGTTTTTACTCAACTTGTCTGTTTAGCCCTCGAAGTCTCCTCCCACACAGGCTGTCTGCTATGATCAATAAAAGCCATTTACTCCTTTTCCTCCCTCAAGATATGTATCTTAATGCATTCAAAATATAAACCACTAACAGGCTGCCTTTTTTTTCCATCTGGAACTCTCTGTTTTTTCACTTGGTGCCATATAGCTTCTACAAGACTATTAGCATAGAAGGTAAAAGCCCATCCTTATGCACATGAAGAGGATAGCAGATTTATTTCCCCCTCTCCAGGTTTCCTTCCATTCACTTGGGCATTTTCATAATTGCTCTTCTGCTTGGCACATGCCTGGCAATGGGGGAAAAAATAAACCCCAAAGCTCTGCACTACAGAAACCCGTTTCTGAAGGGATCCTGAGGTTTCTTTATTAGAAAACTCACCAAATATAGCAATGAAAGGGCTAAACTAACGTCTGTGGAAGCCTGGGACTTATGCAGATATTCTTGTAGATGTGGATGCAATTTGATATTCAGCCTGGCTGGCAATACCAAACAAATATCAAAGCATTGCTGCTTCTCTGGCAAGCATACATGATTAAGACTCCAAACTGTGAGATTTACTGAAGCAGAAAATGTGTGAGAGTCTCTAGTTCTGCAGAACCTGAACATATTCCCTCAAGAGAGTCTGGTGACAACTTGATTACACTGTTCGTCAGGAGACACCAACAGTTGCAGCGTAGGCACTGCACACTTAGTACATCACTTCAGCAAAATAGCAAAGCATTTAAGGTATATACCATATAATTAGCTTGTGTCACCTCTATACTTAAACTCTGCATTTACAGATAGTTATTAGTACCACATAAAAGGCTCCTGCCCTAAAGTTTCAGGGGAAAGGGTTTGTTGTCCAACATCCAACGTGCAATTCTGAACCCTGGGCTACTCCATTACTGTGCTCTCTGCCTAATGGCAACTCTTGACCATGTTCTTTTCTGCTTTGCCCTCTCAATTACCGAGGAAAAAAACCCCATATACAGTGTTCCAGGGCAGCTCAAAGAAAAAGAATAATACATTTGACAAGGAAGGAAGAAAGGAAATTTGGAGAATAATGGAGGTTCTTGTCAAATTTCTCCTGGTAAGTAACTAAGATGAGCTGGCCCACACACACCTCCCCCCACCAAATCATTCCTGTGAAATTCTGAGCAGAGAAGAAAGACTGATGTTGATAAGCCCAAAATTTGACACAAGAAATGGAAAACAAAACTTACTTCTAATTTTATCAACAAGTTTTGCTTTCTCATAGCGTCCAAAGCAAAAAGGAAGCACCTTGTAGAAGCCTCATGCTTTTTGAAGGCTTTCTACAATGACACTTATTTTACAGGAACAAGAGTTAGAAGTGATATAAAGCTGGGGTTTCAGGAGAAATTGTGACAATGGAACACTGGAAAAATCACAGAGCTCACATAAAATGCAGAGAACAGGCAACAGACTTTCTAAAGGAGGAAACAAAAAGATTTGGAAAGGTCCCCAAAGTGATGAAGGGGTGATACACTGGTGGGTTCGAGATCACTGACTGGTAAAGGGTTAGTGGTAGCAAAGAGGTAAGTTGGAATAAACAAGACACAACTCAGTTCTTGAGACGGAGGACATGAAGGGAGGACTCAGGAAAATGAGCTCAAGCAAACGAGAGTTAATCCAGGACTCAGTATCAAAATGACAAAAAAAAGAGGAGGAAAAGGTGGAATCTGACTGGTTGGCTGAGAGGACAGAATGAAATTTACTGTCAGAAACAAGCAGGAAAACAACACGAGGAGAAGACAGAGGGGAAAAAAAGCAGGAGCTAAGGAGAAATAGAACTGCTCGTGCATGGAATGGCACAAGTGGGGAGCATCTCTCAGACACGAGATGGAAGAGCTGACCCCCCCCGAGCAGAGCACAGCTCAGCGTGCTGTTTTACAGCACGTGGCCCTCTGCCCGAGATGAAACCCCAACAACCCCACAGTAAGGTGCTGTGGCAGAGCTGATTAGGAACACAAACAATTACTTAGAAAGGAAGAAGGACGCAGAAATATCCAACATAATAGCAGCCTAGAAAACACAACCTCAGGAAGTCCTACGCGTAACACCGGAGCGATTCACGCAGAAGTTGAAAAAGAGACTTTAGAAAAGGAAAGAGAAGGATTGGACACAAATTATGTGTGTGAACTCATAGTGAGGCTTAACAATAGGATCATGGAATAAATCGAGGGCATTAATCATCACTAGTGGACAACAAGGTTAACTGCAGCCATCAGACTGGGTTTTTAATTCAGAAATACCCATAGCCCCCTTTAAGCATTCAGTCACAAGTCAGGTAGTGCTTTCAAGGTGCAGAAAGGACCCTGTCTTGCACAGGAGCATTATTGCTTGATCTGTTCTACTGACGAGCACTGAAAACCTACAGTTACACCAAGACCAATGATTCACAAGACACCCAACAGCCTGGGCTATGTTTGGAAACAGAACTGGGGTGGTTCTCCAGCCAAAAAGAATCTTAAGTGCTTCTTTGGCCCTGTCTCTTAACCCAGCAAAGCAGAGGCTCTGGCCAGACTTTCTTATTGGATTATGAAGTATATGAGCCTTGGGTCATAAATCACACCCCACTGGGTGAAGTGCTCTGTAAATCTGGAACAAAGGCAGCAGCATCATTTAATATCACCATGTTCCCTGCATTAGCTCTTGACATCTGATAGATGGGTCAGAGCTCCTCTGGGCACTTACAACCCTCCTGTAAGCTCTGCAGTTTGCAGCAGGGTGTATTGTAGCAGTATTGGAACAGGCTGCCCAGAGAGGATGTGGAGACTTGGAACAGGCTGCCCAGAGAAGATGCGGAGTCTCCTCTGGAGACTTTCAAGACCTGTCTGGATGCATTTCTGTGTGATCTGCTCTTGTTCTGCCCTACTCTGGCAGGGGGGTTGGACTTGATGATCTTCAGAGGTCCCTTCCAACCCCCAGCAGTCTGTGATACCACACCACACATACATCCCTTCCAACCCCTAGCAGGCTGTGATACCACACCACACATACATCCACCACGCACATCGGCTCGGAACTGCCATAGAAAATAATCAACAGATGTTCTTCATGGCACAACTCACTCGTAGAAATGGGACTTGGAAATAGAGAGGAAGCTGCAGTCTCGATTGGCCTTGATGGTGAAGATGAGTGGTTCCCCAGTCAGGACAGCCAGCTGACCTACGAGTTCTCCTGGATGGGTGATGAACAGGCAGGTGTCCTCCTCGGAGTCGATCTTCCGTTGGTACACATGAAGCATCCCCGACACCACAAAGCAAACATTAACATCCTGGAGAGAACGGAAGAAGAGCTCAAGAAAATTCCCCAGAGATTTTACAAGCAATTATCACCGTGGCAGTACAATCATGACCAATCTGTTTCCCAGAAAGCTCTCTATAGTTTTTGAACAATTAGGTGATAAAATAAGACACACTCGTGAATTATTAAAAGCAGGTTATGAATATTTAAAACTAAGCAGCCGCGATACTGAAAAATGTGTTTCTCTTTGGATGGTTATGAAAAATGAAGGCTGCATCTGCAAGATCTCAAGAAATAACACCAGAGTGGAGAATGGAGATAATGGGGTAATCACAGCAGCGTGATGAGGGACATCGCGGTTCAGCAGAGCAGGATGCAGCAGCGATGTAATTGGAGCTGCCCCTCAGCTGCCTTGCATAAGCTTGTCTATTTACACAGCATTATTATAAATGAACCTCGTTATATCCTAAAGACACTTTGCTATAAACAAATAGCACTGGATCTCTCTGGTATGGGAAGGAAAAATACTTTAGTGTTCCTGAGCGTCATCACTGAAAGCCCCCAGCATGGGGCATGAAAAAAGGCTACGTGGCCTCTGGAGCTCCCCAGGAAGGATGGGGGTCTGGAACTCCAGAGCTCCCCGGGACAGGTCAGGGTCTGGTACCCCAGAGCTCCCCAGGAAGGGTGGGGGTCTGGAACCCCAGAGCTCCCCGGGACAGGTCGGGGTCTGGTACCCCAGAGCTCCCCAGGAAGGGTGGAGGTCTGGAACTCCAGAGCTCCCCAGGAAGGGGTGGGGGTCTGGAACTCCAGAGCTCCCCAGGAAGGGGTGGGGGTCTGGAACTCCAGAGCTCCTCAGAAAGGGTAGGGGTCTGGAACCCCAGAGCTCCTCAGAAAGGGTAGGGGTCTGGAACCCCAGAGCTTCTCCTGAAGGTAAGAGCTGAAGACAGACAGACCCCAGATTTCCGCCCTGGCTACGCTGTTACTCCATGTGTGCAGAAAGGCTGAGAGCTGGGATTGTTTCCCCTCAAGAAGAGAAGGCTTAGGAGAGGGCGGGTGGGGATTTTTTTATTTATCATCACTGTATATAAATCCCTTACAGCAGGGGGCAAAGACTCAGCCAGACTTTCGCTCTCGATGAGGCTCACTCACCTGGTCTCCTTGCCTGGACAGCACAGTCCCAGCAGTAACCTCGTGCAGCGTCACTTTGCCGTTCAACAGCGAAGGATTCTGCAGAAGAAAGGAGTGGGAGGTACAATTTACCTGTCTGTGCACGTGTACAGATCCGGGCACGTGATCCAAATAAAGCAAATAGAAGTCATAATTACTACAGACAAAAGTTATAAGTACTTGAACCTCTTTAAAATACGGTGCGTGATTTTTGTATCTCTACCCAACAGACATCTCTTCCCGAAGCAAAAAAAACCCCAACAGGTTTAATTCATTTCAGTTGATCAGACTTAGATTCTTAAGGATTCTGTATTTGTCAGGTTTCCCTCCAGGCTCTTTTAAGGGTCTATAACAAAAAAAGACATCTATCAGCTGGCATGAAAATCATGAAATAAGAAGCTATTATCAAAGGAAGGTGAAACTAGAGGAGACTGTTTACATCATGGAGGAACTGGACACGATGATTTAACACTTGCTTTATCACCACCCTTCCCTCGTCACACAGCTCAGCTCTGCTCTGCATGTGTAGCAGGTTCTCGTACACACTGCAGACCAAAGAGCTTCCCCAAAGTAATGAAATCTTCTGTGTGTGCACACGAGGGTTGCACAGGAGAGTGGGAATTTTCCCCACGAGCAAAGACCACATGGGAGGGAGGCTCCTTCCAAAAGCTCAACCCCAAACCCTTACAATGGCAAGGACCTGATCTGCTTAAGTGCATCAGCTGATTGAAGACTCCTTTCCAGCTCTGCAGCTGGCCACCACCATACCCCTGAGCACACAGACAACCAACAGCTCAAAAGAACTGCCCATACAGTTTGGTGTCCCATGTACAGCCACTACCAAACCCTAGCGCCTCACTATTAATGTGTGCAAACATCTGCAGGGTGGGGGGCAAGGAGAAGGGGCCAGGCTCTTGTCAGTGGTGCCCTGGGATAAGACGAAGGGCAATGGCAGCAAGGGGAAACACAGGCAGTTCCACCTCAACAGGAGGAAAAACTTCTTCACTGTGAGAGTGACAGAGCCTGGCCCAGGCTGCCCAGAGAGGTTGTGGGGTCTCCTTCTCTGAAGACTTTCAAGACTTGCCTGGATCTGTTCCTGTGTGGCCTGCCCTGGGTGATCCTGCTCTGGCAGGGGGCTTGGACTCAATGATGTCCAGAGGTCCCTTCCAGCCCCTACCATTCTATGATTCTGTGATCTGGGGAGCAGGCAGATCTGTGCACTGGAGATTTGCCCTGTTTCCAGCTGCCCATGGGCACACAGGCAGGCACGTCCACTTGGCCACACTCGGTGTTTTGCCTGGCTGCATTATGAGCTATTTTGATGTTAGGGTGTGAGAGACGAGAACCACCAGCGTGCGCAAAGCCCGCGGTGTCTGGCTGTGTTGGCTCGATGGGAAGGACAGTGGGATGGTGTCTGTTTTTATTCAACCCACTCCTGGGGGGAGGTGAATCCTTCACACGTGTCTGTGCTTGTTTGTCCCTTCTCTTTGTAACATCTGAACACCTCAGTGTGGCTGATGGCTTTTACTGCAGTCAGGTTGAGACCTAGTCCAGTGCCCAGTCATCCTAAACCTGTAGCTCATCTTCAAGAGGAGCCCATCAACACACCTTAACATTGCCTGATGCCACGGTATGGCTGGCAATCATTCACAAAGGTACCTTCAAAATTTGTTCTTCAGCAGATTTTCCCATAGTACTTTGAAGGAGATCGTTACGAGGAAATGGAGTTGGTTGCAGTAGTAGATGCATTTTAGATGTGGCAATGAACTAAGTGCTCCCGATATATCACTTCTCTCTTTCTTCTGACACATTCCTCGGTCCCCTTGAGTAAGAGAAGGAAAACAGGAGAGGCGGTTTGAAGAACATGTTGTCCCTGTGATTGACAAGAGGTTGTATAAATCAGTCAAAGGGAATCCTCCAGGCATTCCCTCTTGTGGGAAGATCCCACAGCGCTCTCTGGCCTTGCTCATTCTGTCTCTCGATGTTTGTGTACAAAATGTGTGGGTGGGAGACGAGCTGGATTAGAACCTCCAAGAGGAACAGACATCAGCTCTTCTAATTGAAAGCAGCTTCCAAGGGAGGGGTATGACATGGGCTTCCAGTAAGTAGACACAAATAGTCCCCAAATACTTTGGAGCAGATACTAAGCTCCTGTGAATCCCACTTGCCATGTGGGTCTGAGAACCTGGATGAGCCCCAGTAAGCGAAGTTTTGAGTCCTGAGTGATGCTGTCATTCTTCAAAGCAAATACTTTGGCGTTTGGTAACACCCTGAAATGAAAAGTCTTCCATCCGCAGCTGTCAGGTGCTTTAGCTGCTGGTTTGCATCACTGTAGCAAACCAGAGCATGTTAGGAAATAATTTATTTTCTCAGAAGTGTGAGTTCTTGTGAATTTGTAGACATGAGGAGAGATGCTGCTCTGTCTTCCAGGCCATTGGAACTTGTTGCTTAAAAGTGGTGGTACTGCAGGAATAAGTGCCTTCCTGCTGCTGCCAACATCTAGGGATGCCTTAGAAGCAGAGGTGGGAAAGAATCTCTCAGCAGATGGTTCTCAGACTTTGCAGTTGTGGTGTGACACTCGGTAGCTGGGTGGAATTGGAAAGGGGATGTATTTAGCATCTGCGCTGGAGCCTGCTGCGATGGTGGAGCCTGTGGCTGATAGGGACTGTTTAACCAAATGGATTGTTATTACAAAATCCTGAAGGCCTTTTTTTGCCATCAGCTAAGTTCAGTAGCTAGCAGCTAGTGTAGAAGAAGCCTCTCCTGATGTATCTGTTAGACTTTTCCCACACTTCTCAATTATACTCTTGTCCTAAAAGAACTTTTCACCCCAGTACCACTTTGAAACACTTGTCTGACTAGCGATGGATCAGCCTCAGCGGGAGGAAGCTTAGCTAACCTCTTCAAACCCCACCAGCCTACTGAGGCTGCACATCTCAGATGCACGTGGCTCAAACACAGGTTCTTTATGCGGTGTTAAGTTTTTTTGCTAATATTGTCAGGCAGAAGCAGAAAGTGCTGAAGTTCACATACGCACACAAATCAAACAAGGCATTTGAAAGTTATCAGAGATTTCCAACCCTCCCCAGCATGGGTTTGATTCAAACTTTTAGTGAAGGTCTGGGTGATTTCTTAATACAGTTTTTCACTCATCTGTTCAGTGGCACTTAGAATGCACCAAACATTGGTACTTTTTGTTTCTTTCCACCACCTTTTTGGCCCAATGGAGCTGGAGGAGACATAAGAATAAGAACAAAATCATATAAAAGTAATGAGACCTTTGTTCATGTCAAAGAGTTCTCTGACCATATAAATTGCAGATGTGGGTAAGATAAATTCCCTAGCTGGAGAGGTATTAAAATAAAAACCATGCTCCCAACATGAGACAGGCTGCTGAAAATGCAGGAAGGGAGAATTGCGAAATGGTACATGTCGAATTGCTGGCCTGGATTTCAGATGCCAAAGATAGTTTATGTAAAGCCTTGCTCTGCTGTAAAATGTAACACTATCCACTGGCTAGCCTCAATGAAGCTCGGTCCCAGTTGTTTTAAAAAATAAATAAACTAAAAATCTTCTTCCAGCCCATTAAAGCTGATTTATGTTTTGCCCATAGATTCCTCTGTGCTGGATCTTGAGGGACGCAGATTATAGAGGTGATTACCTCACTTCTAGCCAATCTTGTTTCTCATTCCCAGGCATCCCAGGCTCTCTGTGCATGGCCCAGACTTTGCCTGCTGAGACCAAGAGGGCAGTTCCATGCAGAATTACCCAGTGGGCACAGGATTCGGAACGTTTAAAAACATCTCTGTTAATTCTCTTGTTTCACTTCAGGGTTTTCTTTTTGTTCTAATCATCAGGGAAATTGCTTATGGGAACAGCTTTACTGACAGCACATCACCCCCTGATTTCTCAGTTCGGGCTCTGGTTTTGGAATGAAACCTAATACAATCCCCACAAGTACATGGCTCCAGTTAGCACCTAACGCAGGTGGTCTGTGTGGTCGGTCCTGGGCTCTCCCGTGGCTGACACAATGGCTGGAGATGGCTCGGCCTCTTGGGTTACATTCATAGCTCCCTTGCCTCTACACTGGGTGACCTCAAGGAATCCCCTCTATCCCCGTGCCTCTGGTAGTGACACTCACTGACTTTGGTAAAGTGCTGTGAATCAGAGCAGGTACCTTTCAGATGCTCTGAGAGCCTCAGCTGGAAGCATCCTTCTAGTGCGGCCCTAGCTGTGCATGGTGGGCATTTCTTTCTCATGTTTGCTGGAGGAATGAGGGCTGTGGTCACGCATGTTTCTTTTTTGAAGCAGCTCCACTGAGCAATGTGGTTTCAGGGTAAATCTTGCCACGTCTTGCGGCTTCATATTCATGTCTTATCTATTGACGGCACTGCAAGGCTCCCGGTACTTAAATTCAGGCATTTTCTTCTTTGAGCTTTTCATCTGTGCCAGCACTTGGGTTTCATCTACTTGCTCTCTCTTGAAAAGAGTAGTTCACTTTATAATCCCACATCTACCATGGAAGGTGCTGTAGGGGTAGGAAGAAGGTGATTCCACTTACAGAAACCGGTTAACAAAACAAGAAACGAGTTTGCACAGATTGGGTTGTAGACACAGGCCTTTCCTGGCTACACTTGCTTCCAAGTTCACATGGCCATCTGCAGCTTCCCTGGGGTTACAGTAACATGCAGGTTTAAATAGGACATTGCCTGAGTACTGTGGAGAGCATCTGCAGGCTGTCTGTGCTCAGAGGTGATACATTCAGAGTGATCATCAACTTTGAACCCAGCAGGAAGAGTCATCGTGGTCTGTTTGGGTGGGAGCAAAGTTGGTCTGAACACTGTCAAAGATCTCGTAGCAAATTAAGAGGAGACTGTTGGCTGCCATCCAGCTGCTCTGTGTCTCTAGCTCCTTTTCATGTTTCAGTTTTTCTCACTGACGTGGAAGACCTGGAAACTTAACTTTTGAATAATCTCATGGTATTTAGGAACATCACTATCGTGTATTATTTTATTCTAGTGGTACACCTGGGCTTTTTCCCCCCCCACTTTAAACAGTCATAATCCTTCCTTACTGTCATTTATGTCTGGTTGTGGTGTTTCTTTTTTCTCATGCAGATGTGTCGAACTAAGGTGATTGACTTGAACGATGGTGTCTCTCAGTATGCCTGGTATCCCTGCACGGCCAACTTCCAGTACTCCCACATGACACAGACCATTTTCTGGCTGAAGGTAGGAAGTGCACGTGTCATTCAGAAGTCTCTTTGCCTCTCTGTACAAAGTTTTTCCAACAGGCAAAATATCGTGGGACAGCCCTCCCCGCGTTGAGCTGCTCCTCTCTTTGAAGTGTGTTTAGTGCAAAATAGCAAAACAAAGCCTCTGAGCACTGTCTGGAGAGTCAGTGGTGAAGTCCCCTCCTGTGACAAGGCTATTGAATTTCTGAGAGGTTACAGCCTCCAGCTGCAGGGCTGTTTGACTCGAGTTTATCTAGTTTGTGTAGGAGAGACTGGAAGAGAAGACTTCTGTGTGACCTGGGATGGGAATTGTTATTTTAAAAGTCCTGGACTGACTCTTGGGGGTTTTTTAAAGCCCACCACAGTTCTCCATCTCAACCTTTGTGGGGCTTTTGTTTTCCCAGGCTTATTTTTCCCAGCCTATGGTAGCTGCAGCAGTCCTAGTTCACTTGGTCACTGATGGGACTTATTACCTGGATCAGAAGCAGGAGACCATCGGTGTGCAGCTGTTTGACACCAAAGAGCAAAGCCATGATCTTGGTAAGACTGTGTTTTATTAAACTCCCTCTTTATTGCTTGCTTTTTTTCTATTGGTACCCCCATTCACAAACTGGCTAATGCTCCTCCTCAGTTTTTTCCAGGATCAGAGAAAAAAAAGTACTTGCTTAAAGCTCCAAGACCTGAATTTCACTAGAGTTTGTTGAAAATAATGCATCGTTTTATACAGACATTTCTCCATACCTCTTCACTATGTGTTCATAAGTGATTAGTTCCTCTTTAGTCATTAAAATAAGTATTATTTCAACGCTTGACACCCAGCACCTCCCTGGAGAGACATTGACAGTGATGCAGACGAATGACTCGTAGCAGAGAGTGAGGGACCTGCACCAGCTGGTGTGGCAAATGCTTCTGCTTCACAAGGTGTAGTGGGTTGGATCTCTAGTCCTGCTTGCATGGAGGTTTCCACAGCTATTTAAAGGCAAAAATTTTTCATACAGAGTATTATGGGTTTGATGAAGGTCTTTCACCAGGGTCCTTGTGGGCTGTTTGCATGACCTCAAGTGCCTGACAGAAGCTGTGAACCTGCGAAATGTGCTGAAGTGCCAGGATAGACCATTCTTGTCTCTGTCCTGGGCACAGGTCCTTGAATGTGGGAAGGTTATGCCTGGTGAATTGATTTCTGGCTTCATTTAAGCTCCAGGACCAAGGAGATCACCCTAACTCCCAGCTCCATGTCCCTTTCCAGCTGTCCCCTGCCCTTTTTTCCCCTGAGAATAAAGCTATCGATGGCATCCCAAGAGCAGTCTTTAAGGAAACATAACCCCCTTCCCCCAGCTTTCTGTTCCACCATAACTCTGCAATTTTTGTAGAATCACAGACTGGTTTGGGTGGGAAGGGAACTGTACAGCTCATCTAGTGCAACCCCCCTGCAGGGAGCAGGGCCATCTGCAACTAGAGCAGGGTGCTCAGAGCCCCAGCCAACCTCCCCTGCAATG
>WUAM01000001.1:2292683-2304439 GCA_024336885.1 Actenoides hombroni
CAATGGTGCCAGGGATGGGGCAGCCACCACCTCTCTGGGCAACCCCAGCCAGGCTCTCACCACCCTCAGCAGCAAAAATTTCTTCTTTCTATCTGGTCTGAATCTCCCCTTTTCAGTTTAAAACCATCACCCCTTGTCCTGTTGCAACAGGCCCTGATAAAAACATTGTCGCCATCTTTCTTATAGGCCCCCTCTAAGTACCCAAAGGACAAGCTGAAGCTCAAATGAATGTCCTACTAGTGATGAGAAGGAGAAGAGACAGGCACAAGTGACAGGTGTTGAATGACTGTGCAGGGTAATCTGTAATTTGGTGGGGTGTGAAGGAAAAGAAAGTATGCGTGGTGTCTGTTCTCTGAGAACAACCTGAAAGTCATAGCAAGTTGTGCAGGTTGAGTCAAGATAGCTCCCAGTTTTCCAGAGCCCCTGGATTAGTCTTAGCCTCCCCTTTTGCAAAACAGTGGCACATAGCTCTTTCCCTCTGAGAAATAAATAATGGAGACAGAAGCATGCCAACGAATACTTAATGTGACACTTTATAGGGACAGACAGACAGATGGTTAGAGAAAGAGAACAAGAAAGAGGAGCAAAGAGGAAACTGAGGGTTAGGTTTTGAAATCCTGGATGAAGTTGCAACATGGGTTTGGCATGGCTCAGACTGATGCCTGGAGATCTTCACGACTGAAATGCTGCCTTCCTCATGGAAAAGCCCCTCTGACCTTTTTGAGAAGAGGCTGGCCTGGAGCACAGGAGAGGTCTAGGTGGGATACCCAGTAGTGCTCACTCAGGCAGAGCTCCCAGTCACTGATTTGTCTGAGTTCTGGGTGCAGCATTAGATCTTTTTCCTGGATGTTGTATTTGATGTGTTGGAATTACCAGAGTGACAGCCTAGAAACTGCAGCTGAGAGCAAACTTTGGCGTGCACTGAGTACAGATGCTCAGCCAGCCTTCAGCAGAAGTCTGTGGCAAACTAGAAGTATGTCCAAAAGAAAGGAGCAGTAATTTAAAGCTTGGTTAGTCCTCAGTGTGTTAAAGACACTCCCATGAGCAAAAAGCAGCCTGCCCAGAGGTGCAGTTTCCCACCTTCAACAGATCAAGTTTTTACTGTGTGGACTCCCAGAAAATAATGAGACACTTCTGAGTCATGGTAGGAGATGGAGAGGTTGAGATGCCAAAACACCTCAGCACTGTTACTTCAGAGCCATTGTAGACACCAGACCTCAGCTGCTGGGCTCTTTGCAAGAGCTGTTGAGCATTGAGTAGGTGGATGCAGAGCTACTGAGATGGGGAGAGCATGGAGACAGTTCTGACTGCCCTGCCATGGGCACCTGTACGATCTTGAGTGGTTTTTGCTAATGAGGGCAGGTTAGTTCAATGAACCTGACCTGTTCAGACCCCGTTTACCTTGTCGGGGCTGGAAAGCACCAGCAACTGCAGCCCAGCTCTGATGGTCTGTTTTGTTGTGGACACCACCTGAGTGCAGGGAATGAAATGGAAGTGAATAAACAGCCTCATACCATAAGGTCTTTCTTGGCTTTCCATCAGAGAAGGCAGAAACTTCCAAGGAATTTGGGAACCCGGGATTTTGAGTATTAACTGCACCTGTTTGTAAGTGAGAAACGTGCACCGTTCCACAAGGAGCTGATATCAAAAGACCTGTGGGAGGCAAGTAGACAGGGAGGTTATTTCAGGGTCAGGTAAAGACCAAAACAAAAAGAGGTTTGCTTTTTTTTTTTTTTTTTTTTTTTTTGGTTATTACAGGAAGACTTTTTTAAAGTAGAGGGTGGGAGATAGATGTTTCAAGAGAGTGGTCAGAAGTCTGTCTTAATTCACAGGAAATCACTTTCTAAGGAGAAAAATGAAAACTTTTTTTTATTCCTTCCCTTTTGAGTCCAGAAACTTGAACTGGGGGGGTGAAAAAAAAAAAAAAAAAGAAGAAAGAAAGAAATCCCTGAGCCAGTTAAACATGCAAATAGAATTTATTTTATTTTCAAATTTGTAAGTGTATCAGGGTAGCCAAAGGGCCTGGGCCAAAGCCATTGCTGGGGGAGCTCCAGTGAAGCGAATGGAGCTGGAGCCAAGCTGATCCTCGGAGCGATGCCACGGAGCCGCGGAGACAGGGCTTCGCAGGCAGCCGTCAGGCTGCGAATCTCAGTTAGTGAATTTTGAGGCCAGCCGACAGCTGTCTGTCCTTTGAGTTACCCCCAGGATGGATTTGGCCCGTCTGAACGCGGGGTGTCACGACTTGAAGGTGGGAATCTCTTCCTGACTCTCACTGAGTGTCTTCTCTGCTGAAGAAAAGGGATTAAGAAGGCTCCTTCTCACCTCTCAGCTGCTTCTGTGCACCTCGACCTCGTGAGACGCTTTGCTTTCCTGGAGACACAACTATTTTCTTCCCAAATGAGACCACCTGTAAAATCTTTGGTGGGTCCATCACCCTCTGAGGTCCATCACCCTCTGAGGTCCATCACCCCTCTCTCTCTCTCCAGGACCATCTTTACCTTTTTTTTTAGCAAAGAGTAATATACCCTAAGGCTGGAAACCATCCAAAAAATCAAAACGGGGCACATTTAGTGTAGAGCTCACGCAAAGAAAAAAAGCAAGTTTTCTGCTGAAGTGCTAATGACACGCACAGCCACAAACAAGCTACCGGTGCGCAGAGCCACCCAGCCTGCCGGCACCATTTGATGTGCAGCATAAAGGCTCCAACTGTCCTCTCAGACCCGTTTTACAATCGCACGACTCCGTTTCCTCTGTGATGGTTGCTCCTGATTTAACAGAGCACAATAGGAACGTAGCCGTGGTCTAAAGAAACTGCTCTGCTGCGCTGGCGGGGAGAATGGCAGCCTTTCTTCAGCTGTCCGGGGGGATATACTTCTCGGCTAAGCTCTGCAGAGCGATTTGGGAAGCCCCTCCAGGCAGCTTACCATAACTTTTCAGCTCTATAGGGCCGTCCCTATGGGTGAAATGCCTCTGAAGTGCCCACGGCTTCGGGAAGCGATTGTGTTAAGTCTGACCCTTCCTCTGATCTTGTCTCTCCTCTGGCAGGTGTCCACGTCCTGAGCTGCAGGAACAATCCCCTGATTATCCCCGTCATCCATGACCTCAGTCACCCTTTTTATCACACCCAGGCTGTCCTCATTAGCTTCAGCTCCCAGTTTGTGGCCATCTCCGGGGTGGCCCTGCGTTCCTTCCACAACTTCGACCCCATCACCATCAGCAGCTGCCAGCGAGGACAGACCTACAGCCCGGCGGAGCAGAGGTGAGCCCGTCAGCCTGCTTCCTTCTGCCTCGCCACCCACCGCCCGCCTGCGCCGGGGGTTAAGAGGAGGCAGGAGGGGCACAGCAGCTGAACCCTGCTGACCCTTTTGTGTGGCCGCTAAAAAACCGGCAGTGTTCTCATTGATCAGGATGGATGGGACATTTAACCCGCACGGGATACTGCTAGTGAATTATTTCCTCTTCCTTTCTCCTCCCTCCTTTATCCCGTGCTTGGAATTGGGGCCGGTTAACTCTCCGTACATTCCCCCAGTATGGCACCGCTTTCGTCACTCGCGCACCGGCTTCGATCTAAACCGCTTTGTGCTGCTGAAGTGCTACAGGGACCTCCCACGGAAGCGGTCGCACGGAGACAAAGTGATGCTTGTGCCCTGGCAGGGCCGGATCCTGCAGGGTGCTCGGCCCCGTGCGGTGGGTGCTCGGCCACCGGCACTCGCGGTGCTTTTCGGGCTGGGTAAAGGCCCTCAGGACCTCTCTGGATCCGGCCCACGTTCTGAAAAGCTCAGTGGGACCCCCCAGGATGAAAGGTTTATGGCTACCGTTTTATTCTTGTTGTTATTACAGACACATCAATAGATCACCACCAACCCCTCTCAGTCTCTGCTTTACAGCATCCCACAGAGATTGTGACCTTTCGTGGCCTCTGGTGTGGCAGCTTCATGGATCCTTTCAGTGAGGCAGTGAAAAGAAAAGGGGAGAATTTAGCAAAACCCCTGAAAGAATAATTTTTTTTTTTCCCCTTTGTGAATTCAAAGTTGTGAGCAGTCGTCATGCCATAGCGGCAGCAATAGTAAAACAAGTTCCATATCCCAGCAAACCTCTGCTCAGCCTCCTAAGCAAGCTGTCAGGTTTTTTGATAATGTTCTGGCTTGGTTTTAGGACCTGCTTTTATTCCAAGAAAGGCGGGAGGGTGAGAAAGGGGAGAGGGAAGGAAAATTTAAAAAAAGAAAAAAAAAAAAGAGGAAAGAAGAAAAAAAAAGAAAAGGAGTATATCTATAGCTAAATCAATCCAGTCAGTGTGTTCTGACCTAGATTCAAGGAGTCTGATCATTCTGTGCAATAGGTTGTATAAATTCAGAGGCCCAAAGACAGCAGGCTCGAGTTTCAGATGAGGAATCTAGTTGTGGAAGTTTGGCCAAATCCCAGTGCAGGAGCGGGACAGAAAAAGAGCGAGCGAGACCCACTGGAAGGAGATGGTGAGAAGCAACAGGGAGCTCGAGAGGGCTGAGACGCAGGACCACATTCCTCCCTCTCAAGTTTTCAGTAGGAATTGAACCATTTGTTCACTTATGAAATTAGAAGTGCTCTGTGTTTAGAAAGTTATTTCCTTAATAAAAAATGCGTTGCCCTTAGGCAAAGCTGCAGTTGAGCCTCTGCAGCCCAGCAAACTAACCTTTAGAAACCTCTTGAAGAAGAATCACCCGCCGTTTGCCTCCTCTTTTTCTTCTGGATTTTGTTGGGTTTTTTTGTTGTTGGTTTTTTGGGTTTTTTTTTTCCCTCATTGTTTTGTTTTCATGATGCACTGAACCATCTCAGCCCCTTGCTCTCAAAAACTTCCGTCAGAGCCTCGCTCGTTCAAAGGAACATTTCGGGTCTTGGAGTTTACAATGCTGGATTGATCATAAAGTTTCCCATGTCAGTCAAGGAGCTAGAAACTCTCGGAAATAAAGCCCTGATCCAAAGCCAATTGAAATCAGTGGGATTTTTTTTTTTTTTTCCCCTGATGCCAGGGCTATAGTGGAAAATCTCCAGTTTGCCTTGTGATGGGCTCGTTGCGTGTGACCGTTGGTGCTTGCTTCTGCACAGTGCAGGTGTCCAAGATGTAGAGAACATTGTGAGTTCGGTTGTGCAACCAGGAAATAGGTGATGCCTGTGGTGTCACCTGCCATCTTTTTCCTTTGTTATTTTACCCAATTCAGGAAGAACATAGAAAGAGGGAATTTAAAATGTGTTCTTAACCATTTCAGAAGCTGAATGTGGGGTTTTTTTGCCTCCTGTGCTCATGGTCTCCCCATCAGACTCCCTTTGAGTGCCAGTCCCACGCTGCCCATCCTTCCCTTCTCCCCTTCCCCACTGGTTGCATTTGCCTAATGTGATATTTAATTTATTTTTTTTCTAAATGAGCTTTCCTTCCTATGTATAAACATCAATTTTACCGCTTTCATTTTCCTTAGGTCAACATGGATATTTTTGCCTGCTTTTTGGCTTCTCTCTACAAGAGATATTATTTCTTTCTCTCCAAGGAGAATTATTTTGGTTGGAGAGGATTTATAGCCAGATACAGACACTTGTAGGCAAGGGTGCAGATTTTAAATATGTGAGGGAAGAGAAATATATTGGCCCTTAAAAGTTAACACAGCTTTTATTTTGAGGCTGAATGGATCACTCCCATGGGTTAGTGACAACTTAATAACTGAAAATAAAACATGCGCTCACTCTTCTTTCTTAAAATATGTATTACAGTTAATATTTTAGAAGAGACAAAGGAGCTTAAATGTAAAAGTCCCATTGAACTTTATAGGTAGTTGTCCTCAGCCATCGTTAGCTCTTTTGAAAATCCATTCCATCCTTCTGGAGAGATTTACAGAGGGTTTGAAAAAAAAGGCAAACCAAACCCTCTGTACTTTCCAGTTGTATTTTTCCAGTTGTTGGTTTTTCTGCTGCATCTGACCACAGGCTCTTTTTTGTTTTCAGCAGAAGTTTACCTCACTGCTGGAGATGTGCTGTAAAAACGACATGCTTTATTTTCACATTGCATCCTTTTACCAGATAAAATAGCCTGGATAGTTCTTCTCTTGCACTTCTTAGCTCAAGTTATTATACTGGTTTTTTATTTTCTATTTAGCCTCGTGGAATGGACAGTGAAATTGGGTGTGCAGAAGCAGAGGTGTGATTTCCCACCCTGCAGTCATGCGAGCAGCAGGAAAGCCTCATGTATTGGGGTTGCCTTTGACAGCAGTTCCTCAGAAATCAGGTTTTTGTCCTTTTCACCATGTAGGAAACATAAGCTGGGGCTCTTCCACCCCTGGCAAGGCAGTTCTTGTGAAGTGCTGCTTCCCCCCTGTGCCATTTCCCTGCTGTCTTCTCAAGACCTGTCCCCCTGTCCATCCCACCTGTGCCATTTGCTCCTCTCCTGGAAACTGCAGACAGGAGGCATGAAAACCCAGGTAAACACCCCAATTGAGCATCAAAATTGTGGATTTCAGGAGTTTCCAGCCTTCTAATCCTTCATTAACCCCACGTTCATAGTGAAGATGAGCCCCCCTGCCCCTGGAGTGGACATTGGCTGCCCGTGGCTCTCCAGCATGCATGCCCCAAGTTGTGCAGCTCCTTGTGCTTTCTAGTTAGTGTAGCAAGATGATTTTCCTTTCCCTTGGATAAGTATTGGCACAATCTCACTGTTACGGCTGCTGAATTGCTTCTGCAGGGGAGATTTGGGGTTTACCTTCCTCCATAAGCCTACACATCTGGGTGTTGGACAGCTAGGGGGGACCAGCCTTTTAGACCAGGACGCACTGCTGGCCAACATGCCATCGCCACCAGCCCTTGCCCTGGCCTCTGTGGAGGGCTGTCCTCCCAGCTTCAGCCTTTGCTGCCCCAGACAAGCCCCAGGGAGACGTAGCCCACTCCAGCAATTCTCTTTGTTTTGTTCTCTTCTGCTGTCAGCTTCCCCAACAAGAAATGATGAAGATAAATCTTCAGCAGCCAAACAAACGCAAGCACCCTTTATAACTCCGGTTATTTTTTTTGCCTTTTTATAAAGGAGAAAGAAGAGGGTTTCCCCGTCTCTCTCTTTTTTTTCCTTTTTCTTTCTTTTTTTCTTTTTGTGATTTAATGCAGCTTTCTCTTTCCCAATCCGGCCGCCTTCCCCCTGCCCTGTGTTCTGTCGTTCAGCGCAGTCTCTGTCAGCTTGCTTCTGGTGAAATTAATGAATTTCTCACAGAACTGTTAATCATAGAAGCTTTGGTCCGTGACATGTGTTATAATTCAATGGGTTTTTAACCTTCGCCCCATTTTGGTAATTGGCAAACGGCATCATTTGGCTTTTATTAAAGTGGAAGGCGATGCGTTTTCTTTGTTTGCCCGGGCGGGCGCTGGCAGGGAGACCTGCAGGGCTGCTGACACCCCGGCACATGGTCCCACTTCCAGGCTGGCAGGGTGAAGGGGCTTTGGGAGCTTTATCAGTTCAATATGGACCCCCCCCCAGGCAGGAATATCTCACACAATGGGGTGCGGGTGGGCTGCAGGCAGAACCGGTCCCCAGCAAGAACGTTGCCCTACTAGTGGTGGAGGTGTACTGGGTCATGCCTCTCCTTTCCTTACTGCTTACCTGGGGTTTGATCAAGTGTTTTCTGTAAATCTCTGGGTTTATCCACATTCCTGCCCCTATCAATTTGAATTGAGGTTTTGTTGTGATCACTGTCGAGAGTCAGGCCCACCGGTACTGCAGTGAGGTTGCTGAAGGAACCACAGGTGATGGCTTCTGGTCACTCTCATGGACCAGATTTGAAGGCAAACATCTAAAAAGAAAGGGCTTGATCCTTCTTCCAGTGATACAGTCAGCACAGGTTCACTGGTCCCCATCCAGCCCCAAGGATTCGAGTAGATGTTCTTTGAGATTTTGTGTTAGTACAAGCAGACCAACGTGTTTTAGCTGGAGGCTGAAGAAGATAAATTCATCGTCACCTTTGCAGTTCATACTTCTTTTATTTCTACAGCAAGGACTGTGGCTAGCACCTTTGCTTTTCAAAATGCTGCATATATGTTTGGATCAGAGAGAGACAGCCTGCTCTTGCCTGTAGAGGAATCTCTACAGAGGAGAAGACAAACCAGTTGTGAGGTTAAATCTGTTAGAAAAACCCTCAGAAGGCTACACGTGTGTGATTTGTATGTATGGTGGTATAGAACAAAACCAAAGTATGGTTCAGATCTGCAGCCCAGGCTGGCCTGGACTGGGGAAAAAGAAGTTTTTCCTGTGTACAGTAGATAATGGTGTGGCTCTTCTCATAACAAATGTATACCATGAGCTTTTATGCTCACCTATGCTTACATATGTGTCAGAGCTATCACTAAGGGAACAAATAATTAGAGCAACTATGCTGGATTCTTGGAAAAGTGCTTGACCCCAGGGTTAGGAAAAGAAAGTTTGGCTGCCATGAGCTTTTCGAAAGAGGAAGTCCTGGATTGTTTTTATGTGAGGAAGGAAGAGTTCCACTTAATTGTTATAATTCTCTATAAACATGTTAAAATACAAATGTTTCTAGGATTGTGTCACTAAGACCCCAATTTAGCTAAGCCCTTAGCTATTTGCTTACATCCCCCTGTAGTCAAATCTATCAGTGGGACTTAACTGTGCTTTTGAAGTTAAGCACATATTTAAGTGCCTTGCTGAATTGGGGCCAGTATTGGCACAGAGGAATAAAGATTTAGAGGCTAATGACTGAGCTCATTTAGATTAGGGATGGGCAGAATGGATTTGAGTAAAGTAAGAAATGGCTCAGAACTTCAGCCTGCATGTGAAGCTAATTCAGTTCAGGGCTTTTTACATCATTGAAACTGTCTGTATTTGTATTTTGATCTGTGTTTTTAACATGCCACAGGCAGTGGAATGTGTGTAAGAAAGCTGCTGCTCCTTGCACTCACCTTGGTGTGAAAATGTTGAGTTGGGAAATCATAAACTACCAGGGGAAGCACGGGAACAGGTGAATCCTGAGGTGGATCCGCTCAAATAAATGCTGTCAGGGAATATCCCAGGCACTGACACTTGTTTGTTACGTGTCTATCAGTAAATCATTGGAGTGCTCCTTGGGTCCCTTGCATTGCTTTTGTCCAGACCTGGCACCCAATTCCCAGGTGCATTTGGGGAGTTAGGCTAGAGCAGGGATGATTTGAAGTAGGCAGTTTCCATGAAGCCACCCAATTTTGACTGCAAGAAAATGGGACAAGCCGTCTTATGCCGGGAATCAGCATGAGTTAAAGTGATTTCATTCTCAGATACTCTATATTGTTTCTTTCCCGAGGAATGCAGAGTTTCTGGAGCATGTGATGATTAACCACTGCTAAATGGCAGTGCCCATGCAAGAGCTTCTGTAACCCACGGTTCTGCAATATGGATGTGATGGGTTCTTTGTCTAAACTTCCTACTCGGAGATATTAATTTCTCCTTAATTCTGCATTTGCAGAACTCAAGTCAGGATCGTGACTTCAAAATTCATTGGGATTTATGGCTGACAGTAGCTGATACCAAATTGGAACCAGTAGCTAGAGAACCAGAAATATTTAAATTGGAAACATTTGGTGGCAGTGGTTGTTTTTTTACAAAAAGTGAATGGTTGTATTGTTTGTCACTGAAGTAATTCATATAGAGTTACAGACAGAGAGAGCTGCCCAGATGATCTGCTAACCGAGGCATAATCTGGAGCCTGGAGGGGGTAGCTAAAAATGTTCCCTGGCCATTTAAGAAGACCACAAGGGGACTTGTAAACAGAAAGAAGAACATCACAATAAGTGTTTCTTAATGCCTTTGTCTGTGGCGTTTCAGTTCTGTAGGACTTTTAAGCCCAGGCGTGCTCATCTGGTGTCCTGATATGAACTCAAGAAACCAGATTCTTTTTCTCCTTTACATTGGTGGAAGTGAAAAGCCATGCCACTGACTGCGGTGACGTTGCTCCAGATTTCCCTTTGTGCAAATTGCAAAGGTTTTCTTAGGCTCATCCTTCCCTCTGAAGCCATTCAGGGCTGAATTCAGCGCCACATCAATCTGTAGCACATTGATTCACATAAGTATTAAATGAAATAGGTCTGCTATTATTTTATTTTTCCAACTTTAGCGCAAAAAAAGTTTTCAGATTTTTATGGGAGTTTTGCAACGGGCAGTCAAAGTTCGCAACATGTGCTTCTGAGAATGGCCTGGAAATAGTGCTTGCTTTTTTCCTCAATGAGTCAACTTCCTCATCACTGGAGCCCTGGCATGGGAGAAACTCATATTGCAGCCTCACCAGCTGAAGAACCGAGGGGAGCAAAGTGACAGTTTGCCTTTATGGGGAGGGGTAACGGGAACGTGTAGGGAGGGTTCAACAAGATGTCACTCATCTCGCTCAACATCCACGTTCAGATATTCTTACTAGTGTTAACTGCTGGCTTACTCAACTTCCAGTGCTGTGAGGTCAATAGGAAGGAGCTGCTCTGCTTGAGGAGTCCAGTGAGTGAGGCTGTCTGGAGGGCTGCTGTCAAAATAGAGTGAAGTCTGTGGTTCACACCCTCCTGAGTGATTCACGTTGGGCATTTGCAAGGCAATTGCACGTGACTGTTCTCCTCACCTTGTTTCTCTGCAAGAGAAGAGCACCTGGGCACTAGGATATACTGTCCACTTGTTCTTCCACCATCTCATCCACAGTCTTATTGATCACTGCTAAGTGAAATCAGTGGCAGTTTAGATTTATATGTCAGGCTGTGAGGTGCAGTGACTGGAAAATATGCTTGGTGTGGGGTGGGAGGGATCCTACTGAAGGTGGGATCGCTCTGTGTAGGTCAGCTCTGGCAGAGGATGATCCCTTCTGCAGAAGTGATGAGCACTGCAGTTGTAATGCTGATAGATAAGGTTTGTTGCATACAAGGGTATCAAGTTGGCCAACACAAAGGTGGAATTGTCCTTCCTCAGGCCTGTCAGTGGCAATATTTTGTGTGCAACGAGGAAATAAGGTCTTTCTGAACATAGAAATTGTTTATGGCTCATCACGCTCCAGGGAAGAGGTGCCACTGAACAAGCAACCTTAAATTACAAGCAGCGGGCACTTCCCATACAGCACTTGCCCGGGACAGAGGAGGAACATAATGCTGTCGTTTGATCTGATCTAGAGCTCAGCAGAGACCTGTGCAGATGTGCCTCTCTATCAGTAACACGGGGATAACAGTACCAGCCCAGATGTCTCACAGGGGTGTCATGAAAATTAATTAGATAAAGTCTGCACAATGCTTTGAGCGCAGCAAGATGCTATGTACGCGCTAAGTCCTGTGCTTACTGAGGTGGGTGGGGTTTGAGTGGCTGTTAACCCATTCTTTAGGAGATGGGAATAGTTTGCTTGTAATTGATTTCAAAATACATGTATCAATGCATTGCTTTCCCTTCTTTCTGTAACTTGCTGTCTTTCGGGGTCTTCCCTACCCACGCAGATAGTGAAATGAGTCAAGGTTTTCCCTCCTCAGAATTAATTTGAATATATTTAATTTAAATACATTTTAATTTTCAGCAGAGGCTTGTGGGAATCCTTAACCTTAGAAATTTTGTCTCAAATCCAGAAAAATGTCTTTGTACATAGAATCATACAATGGTTTGAGTTGTAAGGGACCTTTCAAGCTCATCCAGTCCAACCCTGCTGCAAGGAGCAGGTCCATCTGCAACTGGAGCAGGTTGCTCAGAGCCCTGGCCAACCTCCCCTGCAATGGTGCCAGGGATGGGGCAGCCACCACCTCTCTGGGCA
>WUAM01000001.1:2311140-2327115 GCA_024336885.1 Actenoides hombroni
AAAAATATATATATATATACACACACACTTTTTAATGGTGCAGATAATCTAATCAGCAACAAAGGCAGAATGAATAGACCCTGGGGAGCAAAATGATTGGGAATGAAAGCACAGAATGTCACTTCACCTGAGCACCCTGAGAATCCCAGAATGTGCTACTCTACGTTTGTAGAAAAGACATTTTTTTCCATCAGCAGTGCTCCCTGTTTAAATAAACTCCACGGTCTAGAAAAGGGGTTTTGTGCCCACTTGGGAAGTGTCCAGTTTCTCAGCTCTGGGACTGCTTTTTCCATTCTGAATGCAGCCATATATCAAAGGGAGACAGGTCTGAACTTCTGTTGAAACCATTAGGGTGTTTTTGCAAAAAGGGAATCCAGGTCCCTTTGATGTGTGCTAGAAAAATTCCCCTTCCTTTTATAAACCCAGATCAATGGCCGGCGGTGCGAGTCTCCTGTGAGCGTACCAGCCCTGGATAAAACATTCCCTGGAGGCAGGGGAGTGCTGCTGTACGGCTCGGCCAGATTCCTCACCGGTTATCTTCCCCTTCTTCTCTTTGGGTTACTCATATTTCTTTTTTCTTCTGTCCCTCTCTTCATTCTGGTATGGAGGCAAGAATCCTACTTTCAGATTCTTAACTTCTAGTTTTTAATAATGTTCCCTTTTTAATTAGTGAGCGTGTTGTTGATTCTGTCCTCTTTGCCAACATCTGTTTGTTCTTTGGCCACCCAGTAAATTCTTCATCTCAGCTTTGGGCAGGTGGCTCCTTTACCTCCCTCCCATTTTCTTCTCTCTCCCTAACACCTCAGGATTTGTCTGCTGCATTGTTTGGATTTTTAGTCAAATCCATAGCAGTGTAGCTTCTGTGTAGCATGACGGTAGAGTGACATTAGGGAAGTCACAGCACAGATGCTGTGTATTTGACCTCTCAAGTGCCAGGTGAACATACAAGCGGGATGCTTTTAGGTCTGCCCATTGCAAACTCCTCCAGGAAGAGTCTGTCTCTGAGGCACGTGTGTCCCCAGGACCAGGGCAGCAGGGCCCTGAGTTCATTCAGAGCCTCGAGGCTCTGCTCTGGCAGTAGGAGCCATAATGGCATCTGTCAGTGCCTGAACACAATGTTGACATGGCCCAGGCCACCTCCCTTGGTACCCCCACCCAAGGGTGACTGAAGCCTGCTAGGAGAGCCTGGAGTGGGAGTCCCAAAGAGGTTCACATCAGGTTGGCTTTTACTTCAAACCCCAGAGAAAGTTGGGCCTCCTCAGAAGCACGTGGGGATGCCCTTGGAGTGTCTGTGTCACTGCAGAGGTGCCAGGGCTCGGGGACGGCTGTCAGCTCCTAACAGCTCGGACCTGCAATCTCCTTGCTGATCTCAGGGCAGAGGAGCAGCTTCCCAGCCCATCTCAGGAGGTGATGCCGACACGAGTCTGGATTATTTGTCGTTCTCTGCTCTTGATATTGAAGCACTTTGGTGTCTTACCCCAGACATGACAGAAATACATCCTGGTTTTCTGACACTGTTTCTTGTGGGACCTTGGTGGTTTTAGTAGCTGCTGTCCAAATGATGATGGGAGTGATCAGGCCCAGTTTTGCTTAAAATGTGAGCCAAAATAATGGCCGTTATTAGGCTTGAAATGGTTTTGATCTCTCCCTTGCTGGCTGTGGTGGCTGTAGGCACGTGTCTTTTTCCAGATGGAGTCCAGCATCACCATGACTTGCATCGATGGGAAGTGGAACAAGCAGGTGACCTGCGAGCCCGTGGACTGCGGTATCCCAGACCAGTACCACGTCTACCCAGCCACCTTCAACTGCAGCGAGGGGACCACCTTTGACAAGAAGTGCTCCTTCACTTGCCGACCTCCTGCTCTTCTGAAAGGTATCGGAGGGCGTCTGTGCAGTGACCTGGGCATGGCTGCACAGCTAAGACAGGCTGTTCCTAGCAATGTGTGTTACTGTTGCTGTTGTTTTAGCATTATTGATGATATTTTAAGTATGAAGAATTATGAGACTCTATGGGAAAGTTTATTTATATTAGAAGTTAAGTTCCTTTGCATCTCTCTATTACCTTCCTTTGACCTTTCCTTGATCACGGCTGCCCAGGCAGTAATGACAGTGAATATTGCTTCCATACAACCAAAACATGAAAAAGTCATGGGGATAAATCAAATTGAACTCTCTCATCTTCTTTCCCATGCCTTCTCTGTTTTCTGTGTCTGTCTCCCTTCTATGCCTCCTCCATGTGTTTGGAAAGGCAGGAGAAGATTAAGAAGTCCCGTGTCCCGGTGGCACAGTCCCCATTCACTGCTTTTCTTAATCCACCCGTCTCTCTCCTTTTCCACGCTCACCTTGCTTTACCTCTGGCCTTTTTTTCCTCTTCTTGTTTGGGACTCTCTACAGTTGTGGATTTTTCCTTAAAAATAACACACTCTGCTGCCTCCTGTCCTTTTCTCCCCCATCTTCTTCCCTGCTGCTTTTCTGCAAGCAACCCCATCATCTTCTCAGCACCATCAACTCTTCCGCTCACTGGCACATTACCCTTTTTGATTGCGTCCTCAGGAAACAAGAAAAGATATCATTGTTAATTTGAAGGAACATTAGAGCCAAATTAACTTGTCATATTGCAGTGGAGTAATCTCAACTGCTGTTGTCAACTCAGGTACAACTGCTGTATAAGCTTTTTTTGTACACGTGGTTTTACCTTTTCTGCTAGGGTTCATTGCCATGCCCCGAAGAGGCATGGGAAGTATTCTTCATTTCAGTGACGGGATATGTTGATTTCTTCATGTATAACCAAATTGCTTAGTTCTTTTAACTCAAATTTAGGTGGGTAACCACAAGCAGCCAACACATGGTGAAAGATAAGACTGCTCAAAGGGAAGATTTTTTGTCAAAGAATTCCCTTTTTCTGGTCATAAACTCAGAGGGTCATCTTCAGCAAGAGGTGTTCTTTCATTGAAAATGCCTGGAACTTTTTTTGAGGGGACAGTGAAAATAATGATACTCCTCACGACCAACAAGAGCTGCTGACTCCATCAGGGGCAGCTGGAGGGACGATAACCAGCCCCCAGGTCAGGGAGTGCAGCTGTGGTGTGTAGCATGACTTCACTTTTGTCCAGAAGCTCTCTGAGCTGGGAGGTGAAGGCACCATTTGGTGTGCAGCCATCGTTGATGACTAATAGATGTTGCCACTAAGCTTCTGGAGAATGGCGTTGGAATGACTCATGCCTAATTCAATCACTGACGTCATGACAGCCACTGTTGGTAATGTCACAGCTTATCACTTTGCAGTGGCAAGTGCGATATCAGCACGGCTGGTCTGCAGAGCTGCTGCATGAGTCAGAGCAGAGGAGCATGTTGGTGCTCTAGAAAAGAGCTCCCTTCTGCACAAAATACCTCTGCAATCATCTGCAGTTGGGGAGGGGAGAGAGAAAGCCAGGGCTGATTTAATGTGGCTTCTCTTATCTTTGTGGGTAGGGCAGGAGGGCTCCTCCACATACCTTCCTGAGCCCTCCAGAGCCTTTTGTTTTCTTCTTCTTCTTTGAATTCCAGCCTCACGCCCCGGCTCTCTTCCTTCCCTCTCAGAGAGATGGCATTGCTCTGGGGTTAGCAGTTTGTCAGTATTATTTTGGATAACTCCGAAGTTGGCTTGCTGTTGAAAATATGCCTTGTGGGTTGAGAAGAGTTCCTGCAGCAATGCTCGGGGATTTCAATGGAGTATTAGGGATTTTTGAAGGGTTAGTGGCTCACAGCTGTGCTTTGTTTCTTAGGAAAAGCTTATTCCTTTTCAACATACAGTATAAAATAACAAAGAATGTAAAATACACTGAGACTAGGCTACTTTTAGCTTAACCTACTGAAGTCAAGTAGGTCATAGCAGAGGCAAATAGATCTATTGTACCTTTTACCTTTGAGGTGCTGGCCAAGAAAGCATCCTAAGGAAAATGAGTCTCTAATGAGTATTATGAACCGTATTTATCACAGGAGTCCCCAAGGACTGAGTCCCCAGCTGAGAACGGCTCCTCATTGTGTTGGAGTAGTGACTCTAATACTGACAGATGCTGCTCCAAAAGGCTCAGAATTGAAATAAAAAGGACAGATTCAGGGAAGGAGCTATAACACAGGACCAAAATGAAGAACGTAACGGCACCAAACTCCCTGTTAATGCCATGGCTTTGGAGAGGAGGGGGTTGATGGATGAAGCAAGTTTCCTTTCAGAGAAGAAATAAAGAAGGGAGAGAAATACAAAAGATTACAAAGCCAGTGTGGTTTCCTCTGTGCTACAGCATTTCCTGCAATAAGCACTGTCTGCCTGTCATCTGAAAACAGAGTCCTTAATGATGTAATGGCATCATCTAGAAAGAGAACACGCATAGGACGTACGCAGCTGAATTTGTCAAACCAGCCGAGGTGGCTTTTGATATAAACGACATTTCAAAAACAAAATAGTCCCGCTGAACGTTGTTAACTGTGCTCATTGTTCTTCTCAGGAAACAACAGCAACTTGACCTGCATGGAGGATGGACTGTGGTCCTTCCCGGAGGCCCTGTGTGAGCTGATGTGTCGAGCACCCTCGGTCGTCCCTAACGCAGACCTCCAGACTACTCGTTGCAGAGAAGATAAGCACAAAGTGGGCTCGTTTTGCAAGTACAAATGCAAACCAGGTTACCATGTCCCCGGATCCTCCAGAAAAGCAAGAAAGTACGTGAAAGAGTAATGTCGTGCAGCCAGCATGATTCAGAAAGCCAGGAGTTAAAATGATTTTGGGAAAGGGATGGGCTATTTATAACAGAGTGTATGTGCTGCAGGGAGTATCACTGAGCAACTCCTTCATGCAGATAGTTGTGCTGTTTCCGGGGGATTTAGGCACCTTTAGCTCACTTAGGCTCCTTTGAAAGTCCTAACCAGTGCTCAAAACCAGACCTTACCTTAGAAACACCCCTTTGATATGCAGCCTGGGGAGTCCCCTTTGAAATTCTGCAGGAAAGGGTTAGTGCTATCATATACTTCTGACTCTGCACAAACCCACTTCAAACCGACCACAGCCCACAAGCCTGGGAAGCAGAGTTTTTGGGAGATGCGTCCAAGGCCGAAAGAGGAGTTTAGGCTGGGCAGCTCCGTGTTGGCTTTGCAAATAATCGTTATTTTTGCTCCGAGACCTTGTGACGCAAATTCACGGCTTGTTCTCCGAGCGTTAAAAGCTGAAGCGCACCCATCCCCTGCAACCTGCTAGCAGAGCTCAGAGGCTTTAGAGGCTCTTGGCTGACTCAGCCACTCGCTAAATGGTCTTGGTTTTTTTCTGCACAAAAAGGCGAGCCTTTAAGATCCAGTGCACGCAAGACGGCACGTGGCTGCCGGGCGCTTGCGTGCCCGTTACCTGCGACCCTCCGCCTTCCAAGTTTCACGGGCTCTACCAGTGCTCCAACGGCTTCCAGTTCAACAGCGAGTGCCGGATCAAGTGTGAAGATGATGACAGTCAGTCGGTGAGTCTCTCTTACCCAAATCATCTCAGCCCATACACGTGTGGTTTTATCATCCGATCCCCTAAGGACACTGATCTCGGAGGGGCTGAGTGCCCTTGAGCTCTTCTGAGGCCAGAGACAGAGAAATGGAGAAGGGAAATACATAATTAAGGTTGAGGGAGAGAGCTACTGTGAAGAGCCTTGAAATGCCACTTCTTTTGATAGTAGTAATGGTACTATTACCCTCAGAGGACTAGTAGCGAGTGACTTGCCGTTTCTGGACAGTAAGTGCCCAAAAGATCTGCCTCAGTGGCTCTATGATCTACCTAGAGAAAGAGGAGTAATGAATAAAAGTAAGTAGGAAATGAGTTACTCACCCTTGTCCTGTGTATCCATTCCACTTCACCTTGCTTTTCTCTCCGATTCTTTTTGTCATTATCACTATATGTATGTGTGCCATATGATAATTGAACTTTGTAGGTATTACAACTATTCGGGTGAACTGCCTCTAAACCTTTGTGGTTTTTTTGGCTGTGAAGGTGTCATTTGGCATCAGGGGTCAGATCCTCATCTGGCATAAACCAGTGTGTTGCCTTTGACTTCCTAGGAGCTCTGTTCACTGATAGGAGAAGGTCTGGCCTTGAGTATCTTGTTTGAAATGCTTAGTTTTCCTCACCAGAGGTAATTACAGTTTGTGAGATAAGTAACTTCTCCCAGAAGTGCTGCTGCTGCTGCTGCTTAATACCCTTGGGAAGAGAAAGTGGGGCTGTAGAAGCTGCTGTCACTACACATACTGCAGAGAGCAGGGAGTGCTCTGTCAGAAGACCCCTCTGATACCTGCTCCAAATGTTGAAAGCCAGTTGATGCCCCCATTCCCTGCCAGGCTGGCCTGCCTTCTTCACAGGGACAACAGGCAGAGCCCTGGGGTTTTGTATCAGGGCACAAGGTTTCCTTGTAGAAGACTTAGGTGAGGTCATGAGCCTTGTGGAATGGGAAGTTGCACACGTGGGTGCAGTTTTGGGTGGGAGCTGTCAGATATGGTATTCGTGGCTTTGTGCATCTACCACTCACTCAGACTGGTCAGCGTGGCTGAAGTATCACTGCTGCCAGTGCAGGGAAACCTGGGCCACCAGGGTCATGGTAACTGGTATGATGGGTTTGTGTTTGCTTTTAAACGAGCTGGACATGAAGAGGAGCGAGCAGTGGAGTCAGGGTCACAGCAATACTGAAGTGAGAGCTATGTCTCTGTTCACTGTAAGGAAGAGTGTAGTGACTGTTCGGCTGCAAAAGCACCTTGAGCAAAGGAGCAGATAGCATCTCAAGAAAGGGATTTGCAGAGAAAGGTATTTCCAGATATGCCAGAAAATAGACTACAGAAAAAGAGGGAGGACTCCTGGCACAAGCCAAAACCACTTGAGAGGTGTTAATTATTTAAGGATTAAACCCCCCTAAGTCTCTCTCAGCTATATAAGGTGATAATGCACGTTGCATCCAGGCAAGAAACACGGCAGGGATTTTCACAAGAGATTTTGCAGGTCAGGGAATGATGGACAGTATGTTACTATAGCAATGGATATCCTGGGATCTCTGACTGTGTTGCAGAAGCTGTACAATAGTATCCTCAAGCACAGCCAGCTCCAGCAACATAAATCAGGTTTCATGGCTCACCTTTAATAATCATGCTTGAACCCTGGCATGCAAATTGCAATGGAAGTGCACCACACTTGCTAAACCAGCAAATTGTCCTCAATTATCACTTAGCGATCTCTTCCTGAATTTGTCACCAGGCTGGAAGATCATTACTCAGCTGTACATATGGCATCTCTTAATCACCAGGAACGTAATGGTCATTTAAGCCAGTACCTCCCCTGGCACCCAGAGCAAGGGTCTTCCATTTCTAATATTGTGCACAAATCATATGAACAGTCAGATCTAAATGAATCAGTCTCTGCCAAGCTGGCCCTTAGGTGAGAGTCACCAAGCTGGATCACACCCTGAGTCCATCTGGTCCATTATCCTTTCATATGATTTTCTTATTACTTCTGGCAACGGCCAGATGTCTAGAGAAGGGGAAGCGGGTCCCACGCAGTAGTCTGCCGAGCAGACTGCTTTGCATCTCGCTGAACATTGTGGTCATCAACAAAGCTGAGCAGAAAAAGCATTAGGAGATTAAGGGCAAGAGCAACGCTGAAGGCTGTGCAAGCTTCTACTGGGTGCTTGCGTAGGTCCCTGTGCCACAACGGGTGTGGATCGTGGGGAAGAGCTGCTAAGGAAAGTTCAGCAGCCCTGCTGGGAACCCAGCATGGACAGCACACTAAAGGATCCCCAGAGATATCCAGCACAATCTCCCAGAGCAAAGTGCAATGTCTCTGGCACGTAAAACGGGTGAGGAGAAGCAGAGGTCCTGAATGGTTCTCCACCCAGCAAGGCCCCCACGGGAGGTTTGGAGCCCAGCCACACCAGACATGCTCCTGTTGCATGTCCACATTACCCCGTGGCAGTTAGGCTCGCGGATCCTGCAGAACAGCTTGCGCAGAAATCCCCAATGCCGTGAGGATAGATCTGACAAAAGATTGCCTGTGCACTCCTTTGTTGTTTCTAAAGGGCATGATATTTCCCCTCAGACTTTGGTATTCACTCTTCAGTATCATACAGAGAATCTCTTCTATAAGAGAAATGTCATATTCTATTCCTTGCCTGCTCCCACACCGGAGGGTTTTTTTCTCCTCTCCACCTGCCTCTGTGCATGTCTGTCTCAGCCTCTTCGCTCGCTGTCACTCAAGACAGCCAAGCTCCAAAGAGCACGTTCTGCCCTGCTAAGCATCCCTGCTCGTGTCCTGCTTTCCTTCCGCCTTCAGATGGCCATTGGGGATTCTTTCTTTTTCGAGACAAAGATGATGCAACTAGTTAGAAAATGGGAAGAGGGAAAAGGTTGTCTGCATTCAACACAAACCTCTCCACAACAAGAAAGAAGGGAGATGGGGTGAATGTGCCTTTATCACAACTGGAGTGGGTCCGTGTTAATGTAGAGACCTTGCAAGGGCCTTGTGAAGCCATTGCCTCGCACAGGAGAGGCCTGTGTCTGTTTGTATGCAGTGTAGGTTTCCTTATTGTTTATTCTTTGAAGAAAACTCTTCATTGCCCCCCCGCCCCAGGGCTCACAAAACCTGGTGCTCTTCCAGCTCCAGCAGAACTTTACTCCCAGCACAGCTCTGCCCCCTTCTCACTTCTGAGCCTGTCCTTGCTGTTGGTTTTCTGACACCACCACCACTTTTATCTCCTTCTCTCATTCCCAGGGCCGTGGAAGCAACGTGATTCACTGCCGGAAGGACGGCACCTGGAGCGGCTCCTTTCATCTGTGCCGGGAGATGCAGGGCCAGTGCACGCTGCCCACGCAGCTCAACAGCCACCTGAAGCTGCAGTGCGCTGGCGGCTACGGCATAGGTCTGTGAGCTTCAGCCCCGGCCTCTGCCCAGGGGGATGCAGCTTGGATGGGAGCAGAGGGGCAGGAGATGAGGGAGAGGATGGGAACGAGAGGGAGGAAGGAAGGAGCCTGCAGTCCTTGAAGTCACCTTCTCCCGTGGACCTGTTTGCCTGAGCGAGAGGCTGCTACGGGAGGCTTTTCAGGGAACTGCGTTTAGGAAACATGAAGCTTTGAGAGGCCAGGCATCATGTAACATGCTCTAACTGCCTGCTGCTTGCAGTGCTTCCAGTTTCACTGTGTCCCTTCTTGACCAGCTGGGCTTAATGGGCAGCCAGCACACCAGAGACACATCCAGTCCCCAAAATGCAGGGAGAGATTGTACCTGCATTTGTTCTTGCGCTTTTGTAACGTCCCCCTCCTTCAGCCACACACGTGCCCCAGAAGCTGAAAGGCAGGAAGCTGGCAGGGAAGCAGCACCAGGTAACTCAGGTATCTCCAGAAAGAATATGAGATCAGCTGAGCATCCCCTTTGGTACAGCAGTTGTTGAGGAGCTGTTGTAAGGAATTGTTTTCCCCTTCTCGAGGGTGCTTGGTCACTCTGCAAGGGACGATGACTTCTGTGCTCAGCTTTGTGCTGTGTCACCCAGGCAGAGGGAGGGATAATGCGACTGCACGCTGAACTGTGCACGCTGAACTGTACACGCTCTACTGTGTTTTCAGCCCCCGTTTTTGAAGCCTCCCTCCTGTAAGGGCTGCAACGGGAGCTGCACTGGCTGCAACCCGTGCAGACCCGCGAGGCCCCTTCCTGCAGCCCTGCTCCCAGCCCCTGCCAGCCCCCTTCTCCCTACGCCTGTCCCTTTGAACTTGGAGAAATTTCCTCATTGCGCGGCTCCCTCATTATATCGCAGCCATGCAAGGGACCACAAGCCTCCTTGTGTTCCCTCCCCGGGGAGGAGAACACGACCTGGATGAGATCACCGCTCTGTAATGATGCCAATTACAGATCATATATCAAAACAATTCCGACCCGCTCCTTTCCGTAAGCGTAAATGGCGTGGCGGAGCGCGGGAGAGCGAGCGGAGAGCAGGCTGCGGTGACTCTTAACGTGGCGAGGTGTTTTACCCTTGAGCTGAGGTTACCTCCCAGGGCCAGACAGGTTTTTGCAAGGGGAGAAATACCAGTTCCTGGTTTGGAGGGGAGCATCCCACTGCTGGAAGCTGGAGCTGCCCACACAACGGGTGCCTGCCAGCCCTCAGTCCTCTCCCAGCCTTTCTCGGGTGGCTGTCAGCAGGCACTGCTCCCAGATGCAAAGTCTGGTGGGCCTGATCTTGGGGTGGGACCACACAGCCCTCCTGGAGGTGAGGGACTCATGGGCCAGATCTTCCACAAGAGTGTGGTGCTCACTGGAGAAGGAGGAAGAGCTCGGTGAGGGCACAGCGGCCGTTGGCTCTTATCCTCAGCAGATGGAGACATACCACACACTTTGATAGGCTGGCCCAGCACCACCTTTTGGGATCAGGTTGTTGGGGTTTTCTTCTCTTCGTTGTGTTTTTGGAAGCCTGATCGGTGTCCTTCCAAGAAGGTGCTGTGCTACCGCTCACTCGCAGTGTGGCTGGTGTCAGTGGGCCTCATCCAGCGGGTCCCTGGAGCCACTACCATGTGTGCTGGGAAATCAGCACAAACTCCAAGGGGGAGTCCCCATCTTGCTGGCTCAACAGCCCAGGTCTGCTCTGCTCCCGCTGACTCCTCCACATGGGAGTATGTGAGAAGGCAGAAGCAGGTGGGGAAAATAATAGCATCCAGTCGTGGTCACTACGAATCCCACACACCTTCGGTAATTCCTCAGGCACTTAATCTGCCCTTCCAGGCTGAGGTGTGTGTTGAGCCAAAGGTTCAGCTCTCCAAACCAGTGGGGAGATTAATTCCTCCCCCAGCGCTGACTGGAGTGCAGAAATCCTAATGACATGTTTGCAGCAGCTGTGCCATTCAAGAGTGATTTTCCAGGGGGGAAATGGTAATGGTCCAACACACTAGGGCTTACGGTTGTGTCACCACAGGGCTCTGGGATATAGCTGCAGAGTATCGCAGCATGTTTTAATAAAGAAAGGACAGGATTCCCACTGGGCATGACAGTTAATCAGAGAAAAAGCAGGTTTATGTGTGAACAAAGCCATCATTACCTCTCTGCGTACTTCTTATCGACTGTGCGGACTTAGGTGATAGCTCGTCTGCAATATCATTAGGCTTGGTCACCCTCCGGAAGATCATTATTGAAAGTGTGTGAATTTGACAGATCAAACGGTAGGTTTTTGTCACGTCACAGGTGAGATGACTTCGACAGCCTCTGCTTAATCGGTCTTATTGCTTGGACAAGCAGTTGAAATGGAAAAACCTTCATCTTTTCTTGGTGTTCTGAAAGCGCAAAACCTAACCCTCTTTCTGGAGCCAGAGAAATACCTAGATATGCAGCTCATGCAACAAGGTCCTGGAATTTCAGCCACCCCCACCACCTCCTGCTGAGATGTAGGGTTGTACTCAGCATTTCACGTGTGGTTAGAAGATATGTGATAGTTACGGTTGATTGCTAATTGCGATTTAGGAAAAACGAGCCCTAATCCTGCCCTTCAGCCGGGAGGATGCCAAAAGGGTCAGAAGCTGCTTCCTTTATCCTTTAGCTTTCTCCTCTCCATGTTTCATGCAGGCACAGAGTGTACCACCTCATGTCAGGATCACAGTCACGAGCCCATCCTCCTGCGCATGAACGAGACTGTGCAAGACATCCAGCACTGGATGAACCCTCAGAGAGTGAAGGTCAGTGCCTGACCGTTTCCCTTGTCGCGTGTTTATGTGCAGAGAGTGAACAGTGTTACCCGTGGTTCGTTCAGGGAAGGGAATATATGGGGAATTCTGCCCCTTAGAAAAGAATTCCTGATTTTTGTTGTTGCTTTGCGTGTCGTTCTGGTAACATGGTGGGTTCCTCTCCAAGTTGCTTTCTCTCTGTGATTTCCCAGTGAAAGTCAGTTCAAGGTAAAGGCCCCAGATCGGTGTGCTCAGGTCTACCCAGTACCTGGGGTGGATCTGATCTGGAGAGTCAATCTGTTACACAGGAAGATGTGACGGTCAGTGAGAGACAGGGCACACTGGCCAGGTTTTATTTTCTTCCTTCTGCTCTGTATTTTGCATTCTTTGGGTGGCAAGGTTGGATTTTCGTGCACTGCTTTTCGGATGACAAAAGAAGCTGATACGGAGGGTATTTCATTTCCCAAACCAGAAGAGCTGGCTGAGTCCTCCCCCACGCCCCCTTTGCCCGCATGTGAGAGATGCCTGCTCAGCACAGCCCCTTCCAGAGGTCACCACTTCTTCCTCCTGCCTGCCGCAAACACACGGGCAGCATTAACCACTCACAACACTCTGTCCTGCACGTCCTCCATCACATGCCGGCATCGGTCTGCCCTGATGGGAACACGCACACCCGTGTGCAATGCCTTGCGCACGCTCTCGCCTCTGCACACAATGCCACTTGCAGCAAATACCTGCTTGGTTTCCTGCCAATGCTTGGATACCAGTGGGGGGACATGTGGATACCAGTGGGGGACACTGGGATACCACTAGGAGACACTTGGGTACCAGTGGGAGGCACACTCATCTGCCTCTTTCTGAAAGCCCTCATGTGTAAATGGCCACACGAATGTGCCTAGAAATGCATGTCACTGGGCTCTTGTGCCCATGCAGTATTTCTGCAGGTGTAAATATTTCTCTGGACATCCTCAAGTGCATGTTGGAAGGCGCTGGCACATCACGTGTCACCAGGGTGCAGGTTGCTGGTGGTGCTTGAGCAAACACTCTCAGATTTTTACATACTCAGCTCTGGCTTGGCCGGCCTCTGTTTTATACACTTGAACTCCATTTAGGAGGAGAACAAGCAGGCAGCACAGCCCCAGCGTGTCCTGAGCAGCTTTGACAGTCTATTTGCTTCTCTACGTGCCTAAATATATATACCCAGGGTTTGGGATTTTTGCAATCTGGCCTTGGCTGTGGATAGTGAGCCGCTCCAAAGATCTCCGCCACTTTATACTTCCCTATTTCACACGCAGCAGTAGAACAAATCCTGGAAAGGGGTGAGGAATCGAAGTCCAGAGAATATGACAAGCTCGCAGTGTCCTTCTCAGCTTCCCATTCACTCCAGATGCCAAGTTTATATTACTGCCTAAGCCTGGGCTTTGCCAGGTTTCTGGCATGAAACAAACAAAAAAAAATCCCTATGTCTGTATTAGGGACAATTTCTCACTGGCCCTTTCCCGAGCGCTAGACTATAAAGTGGTTTTGTAATTCATGGTGAAATAAAGTGACAGCTTCCCTCCCGTTCTCTGCTGTGCTCCTTCCTTACTGATGCGGGTACACAGAGGGAGCTGTAACGAGTTTTATACCTGCAGGTCTCTGGAGGGCTCATTAGGCAGCAGGGAAAACATATAGTAGTAAAGGGGGAGACGAAGGGAGTGAGGGATGGAGGAGAAATCATGATTTCCAAGAGCATAGTGGTAAACAAGACTTTTTTTTGCCCTGATAGTGAGGATCTTGCAAGAGCTTCAGGCTGTGTGCAGATCCAAGTTCAACCCCACAAACGCTTTGTAACTGGAGGGTGGGTGAGGTTTGGGCTTGAAAGCTTGTGTTGGGAGATCAGGGGAGCCTTTAGGAGATGAGCAGGACGATGCTGAGACATGCTGGAGGGGATGTTTTTGGTAGCTGTAAAACATCCATCTTACTCAGCTCTCCAGATAAGGGGATGTCAGCCCCAGGGAGCCATGCCACTGGGGGCAGTGCTGCTGCTGGTGGGACCGGGGAGACCCTGGAGAGACGGGACTGGGATGCCTCGGAGGAAGGTCCCCATGGCAATGTGTTATGTATCATTAATAATACGTGTCTGTGTTTATGGCCAGTGACAGCTTGCTGCTGTGCCGTACGAGGAAAGGGAGCAGCTGGTTGCATTTACACGGCCGGTCGTCGTGGATCTCAAAGTACTTGAATGACGCAAAGGAAGCACTTTTAGTTACTTAATTTCAGGCCCAAGCAGCGTACAAATGAGCACAGTATGAGCAGCAGATAAAGGCAGGACAGATCTCTGGAGCTTACCTTTGAGAGGACAGGCAGAGATAAAACACAGGGAGAGCCAGCAAGGGGGGGGAAAAAAAAGTAAAATATTTGTGTGTGGCTGCTGAAGCAACAGCTGTTATGGAAGCAAAGTGGGAAGAGGGAACCATCCCTCCTCTGGGGGTTGTTTCGAGCAGAGCTGTGCAAATCACTTGATTTTTTGGTTCTCTGGAAGTTCTGTCAGATTAAAAAGAAAAAAAAAAAAAGCTTTCTCCTAATCAAAGTCATTTTGTTGTGATTTTTGGTGAACCAAAAAATTGGAGGAAAAAGCATGTTGGTTTGAACATAAAGTAGCGTTTCATTTCCAAGGATTTTTCTATAATTTTTTGTTTAATGAAAATGAAAAAAATCCCAAACCTCAGAAATGAAACGTCCTCTCAAAGGAACAGCAACAACAGATATTTCATTTCGAAAAATGCCTAACTATTTCTGCGTTATTTAGGATTGCTTTAGGCTGACTTGCTTTGTTGGGTCTGAATCTCTTTGCCAAAATCAGTGGAAGTTGGCAGTGTCTTCCAAATCAGCATTTTCAGCAGGGAAGAAAAAAAAAAAAAAAAATCACCTGAAATATTCTGTGTGCCCATTGTTCTGCAGCTGGCTGTGTTTGGAGCAGCCACCACCAGTGTCACTATTTCCCCTTCACCGCGCGTGTGCGAGGGGCAGCGAGCTGTTGAAGACACCTCTAGATAGAGCTGCCAAGACCGACTGTGCAGGCAGTGGAGAGAAAAAAGTGAAATATCTCAGAAAGACAGCTTGACAGCTCTTTCCCATTGACTGCAGAGAAGCAGGGCAGACACCTAATTTCTTAGGTCGTCTGAATTTGGGTCCTTGCCTTCGTGCTGAGCAGGAGCAGGCCAAATACGTGAGTGATGGCAGCGTGGTGGCTCAGCACCCGGGAAGGCAGAAGTTCCCACTCCACCCGTAGCTACAGGAGGAAATGGCCACAAAGCACCGTGGCCGATCCCCTCACCGTCGCCACATTAAGCCCACAGTTAATTGTCATGTCCATTTGATGCCTGTGAAGAGAGTTAACTGAGACCAGTAGATGCCAGTCCCTGAGCTTTAGCCCCGGGGGACACTTGACCCATCTAAGGTGGAGGAGAGCTCTCCACTGACTTCTCTTGGGGAAACCTAATCCCCTCCGCAGCCTGCAAATGGTTGACATCATTGTGTTAGCCCCACCATGGGAGGGAAATGCTGTGACTGGAGGCACTAGGTCTTCCCTCACAAGGAGAAAACAACAGCTTGATTTGCTTTCTTGGCTCTTTGTTACCTACTGTGGGAACACATCTCAGCCTCCTCTCCCTTGGCAGCAGATGGAGGCACAGCCACCAAACCACAGATGTGGCTGGATGGTGGTGGGATGGGCGCAGGACCCAAGTCAGTGCACCCGGCTGCAGAGCGTGGCCCATGCAGGAGGGCAGCTGTGCTGCAGGACCCGATTCAGGAGGGGAGCCAGGGTCACGAGGGTGACATATGTCACTGCAGTGGCTTGGAGCACGTGGCAGCGTGGGAAGGAATGGGCCTCACAGAGGCTTTATTCTCTGTGCACTGTCTGGCCTGTGTTGGATGTGGTCCTTCCATCCACATCCTTTGTTGACCTCGTGAGTCCATCTCCTTTCCCACGTGCACTGATATTGTTGGATTCTGCTCATATCCTGAGTAGTGCTTTCTATACATTTGTGTACCTCAGTTGCCCCAGGCAGTATCACAGGAGGGCTGTGGGGCCTGGAGCATCTCTGTGCCCAGGAGGGGCTGTGAGCCCTGAGGCTGCTCAGTTGGAGAAGACTGAGAGGGGATCTGATCAATGCTGAACAATAGCTAAAGGGTGGGGGTCAAGATGATGAGGCCAGACTCTTTTCAGTGGTGCTCAGTTACAGGACAAGGGGCAATGGGCACAAACTGGAACCCAGGAGGTTCCATCTGAACAGGAGGAGAAACTTCTTT
>WUAM01000001.1:2327215-2348814 GCA_024336885.1 Actenoides hombroni
TGGGGCTGTTCAGCTGGAGAAGAGCAGCCTGAGAGGGGAGCTGAGCAATGCTGAGCAAGAGCTAAAGGGCCCCGGCGGGCAAGAGGATGGGGTCAGACTCTGCTCAGTGGTGCCCAGAGACAAGACAAGGGGCAATGGGCACCAACTGGAACCCAGGAGGTTCCATCCGAGCAGGAGGAGAAACTTCTTTGGTGTGAGGGTGTCAGAACCTGGCCCAGGCTGCCCAGAGAGGTTGTGGAATCTCCTCTGGAGAGGTTCCAGACCCACCTGGACACTGTGATTCTGGGTGACCCTCCTGGATGGAGCAGGGGGGTGGCACCAGATGCTCTGCAGAGGTCCCTTCCAACCCCCACCGTTCTGTGTACCCTATGGCACCTACGTGCCTGTTTGTACCACAAGATGTAGGAGCCATGCCCAGCAACCCAAATCATTCCTAATTTCTCAATTTTCCAACCCGGTCTCTCCCTCTACCCACACCCCTGCTCCCATCGTGTTGCACTGCACACACCACAGCAGCTGCTGGAGGGTACAAACAGGCTGGGTGGTGGGAATTCAGGGTTTGGAAAGCCATCAAGGGGAGCCAGGACCATGGCCAAGGGCCCTTCCCTGAGCGTACTCTGCTTCCAGCTCCATCAAGTGTTAGCAGGGCTGAATTCAGCTGGAGTAGCTCTAATGGTCTCTGCTAGCAAAGTATCATCTGAGAGGATGAAGTAACTGGGACTAAACTGTTGGCAGGTACCATTGAAGAGCAACGGGAATGTTCCACTGACCCAGTGATTAATCTAGCACGAGGTGAACTGGCTTTTCTGCACTATGGAGAGCAGCCTGGGGCTGCACTCCCCTTCCCAGGAGGATGTCCAGCCCAAGGGCTGTGCAGCTCTTGGGATTGAGGATGACATTGAGTGAGGAGAGCATTGTCCTGGCAGGGACTTCACCTTCCATCCATTCCTCTAAGGGAGAGTACTGGGTTTTTAATACTGGGAGGGTCAGGGAAGCAGTCAGTGCATCTTCTGCGAGGGCTTGCTCTCACTTGCAAACCTTTCTCCTTAAAAACCTGTTTCAGGGCTGTTCAGCTCCTTTTGTGAGCTCCACATGCTCATGCACATCCACACGTAGCGAGAGGTTTTGTAAATATTGATGCTTCTTACCAGGGGAATGCAAGATGCTCTTTGGAAGTGCACTTCTTATTATTATTGTCTGGCTGGCCTTGGATACGTGAGGCAAACACCTGAGTTTTTTTACTTCAGTTTAATTCTTGGGTTCAAATGCTCTTGAGCTGCTTCCTTTACTCTCCCCCGTCCCAGTCTGTTGACTGGCCTTGTTTATTTTGAAACCTAGAAAAGTTTCCTTTCTTTTCCCTCTGAAGTGCAATAAACAGAAGAGGGATTTAAAAAAAAAAAACCAAAAAAACCCAACAACAACGAAAAAAAAGGCAAAACAAAACAAAAACATCTCACCATTTGTGGCAGGCAACAGCCTGGAAATCTCCAGCTGCCTGTCAAGAGCGCGCTCGGGGGACCGTCTGACACGGCAGGGCCCCCGCACCTTGCAGCCTCCCTCCCGGGGGATAAACAACGGCCTCCCCCCACGCCCGGCCGCTGCTCCGCTCACACAGACGGGCCCTGTTGCAAGGCAGGTGGGGCAAGCCGGGCTTGACTAATAGTGGAAAATCCGAGAGCATCGGAAAGATAAACAGCCCAAGTCAGATAGTATAAAAGTCCTTTTGCGAGCGCAGGCCAGGTAAGCCTCAAATGACAGAAACTGTAAAAACACGCTGAGGTTCCCCTGCAGATGGATTAAATTAGCCCTCAAATAAACAGGGGAAGGGATGGCTCGTGCGTCAGGTCTTCCCAAACGTTAATCCTTTCCTTCCCCAGGCCTCCGTCCAACCCTGGCCCCTGTCTCTGGGTGAGCACCTATGTGGTCACCTTGCCCAACTGGACGTTGTAGGATGATAACCCAAAATGAACATTGTGCCTGATGTCCTGGGGAATGGCTGGGAGTCCTCCCTCCTAGACCTCCATGGTATTGAGCCTCCCTCTCCACTGTCTGGCCAAACTTTTCATCCACTCTTACAGTCTTAAGTTTCCATGTCTACTGGCTGTCCTGGATGTGTCATCACTGAGTAGGCCAGTTGTCATTTTTGCCCCAAACTAGGTGCTCCAGAATTGATTCATTTAAATACAGAAGGTATTGTGAAGCTCACATAATGTCATATATGATGTTGTCCTTTCTGGGTGTTACTCTGAAGGCATGTAATGAGAGGTGCTTCCATTTAAGGTCTAAAGGATGGTATGAAAATGTATCTGAAACTCCACCTTTAGCATCTTCAGAAAGCACAGATACGATGGGTAGCGAAAGAGAACAATGTTTTGCCACACCAAAGAAATCCCTCAGTTAATTCCTGAAGTGCCTCCCCGCTACACAAGAGCAAGACAGTGGACCTGTGCCTTTGCCTTTCCCTGCCACATTCCCCTACCATGAGTGAAATATTGGACATGACATTTTAGGAGAACCTTAAATATTATTTTAATCTCAAATGTTCTGTTATTGCAAGTGTCAAGTCCAACACTTCTTGTAAATACCTGGAGGAGAGCCAGGTCCTGAGAACACAAGAGGTGTTAGGAACTGAACTTCATTGGTTAAGTACAGGAGGGCCATAGGAGCCAGCACACTGACTTTCTGTACACTGATTTCTTTGTCTTAACCTGTTGTTTTGGGTTTTTTCTTCTTCTTCCCTCCAGAGTGTTGTCTGCACGGCAGGACTCAAGTGGTACCCTCACCCTTCCCTGATCCATTGTGTCAAAGGCTGCGAGGTGAGCTTTCCCGTTGGCTCAGGTGGCCCGTGCTTGCTCTCCTAAGTGCTATGGGAACACTCACGTGGGCTGTAAATGCTGGTTTTTCAAGTGGGGCAAACAGGCTTTTGCCCTGACTGTCCTCCCAAACAGCCTGTGATCTCCTGCATCAGTTCTGACACTCGGTGATGGAGTTGGTGGGTTTTGTAGAGCTGGTGGGTGGGTGACTCTCACAGGAGTTAAATGATCAAGTAGCTCAACAACACTGGTCGATGGTCAGAATTTGCCAGGATCTGGGAATTTCTGAGAAACTGCAAAAACCTTCAGTTGTTTTTCTTTGATTTTGACAACTTATTAGAGGGCCAATTCTTTCCAAGGGCAGCAAGTGGTGTGCACAGATGAACTTTGGTGGGCAGCACAGCTGGACAATGAGCAAATCACACATCCCTCCACTGTGCACCTCTGTCTGAACCAGGAAAGAAAGAAAACAATCAGAAAAATGCAGTTACACTTTGACTGCAATACATTTTTACAGTCTTGTGTGTTATTTGAAAGAAACAATTATTTTGAAGGATGTTGTTTCTGCTGGCAACAGTCTTTGAAAAGTCAGAGAAGTGCTTCCAGTGGTTAAATGGGGCTGCAGCACCTCTCTTTGGGTCATAGTGTTCATGTGGTTTCCATCATGCCAGCCCTTGAGTATCTCACCCATGTCAAGAAGTCAGTCCTTGTGGTACCTGTGGAAGGCTGGGGAGCTTCACGCCCATTTTAGCAGTGGGGTATCTCCCAGGCAGAGGGGGAGATGCTGCTTTGGTTACATGGATGGGCAGTGGAAGAACTGTGTCTTGGCCCCCACGTCTTCTGACTTTCTGCAGCACTGATGGTGCTCTCAGCTCCCAGTAACCCAATTTACAAGCACACTGAAGTTATTTGACCAGAGTGACAGAACATGGCACAGAATTCCCAAGTCTGACACGAAACTCTAGACCACATCGCTGTGTGACGTGCGATTTGTCTTGAAGTGAAAGACAGGTTTCCTTCGCATACAAATGTTGGGCCCAAGAGGGTAATAACTCTCCAACAATGTAATAGTTTCTGTCTAGTTGTTCCCTAAATGAAAAGCATTCTGCTGTCAGTGCTTTGAATGTCATGAGCCATCTCACGCATCGCATTCATGCAGGCTGGCTGGGAGCCCCTATTCTCCAAAGAGAGCTAAAATAACATCCAGTGGCCATTAAGAAATGCCATTCAGGTGCTGATGCACCATTGGGTATCCATTCTCCTGCTGTTTAAGGACAGTTGTTACTGAGGCAAACTTGGCAATGATGTAATAATTTACCAGAAGCCATTATTACTGACATGCTTTTTCTCAGTGTCTTCTTCCCTTCCATCATTGTTAATTGCCAGACCCCTCTGCATCAATAGGAACTTTCGTCTTTTCATCAGTCATTCAGCGGTGTCACTGCATCGCAATCCATCATCTTGGAAGGCTTTGCCCAGACAATTGATAATGGCCTCTAGCATCATTTTTAGAGCATGATGCTTCCAGGATCCACGGATGGGTCAGAGCTTGTTCTCTGGCATTAAGATTTCAGAAGAAACGCCATCTTCACCAAGTGGCTTTTCATGACTGTGGAAGCAGGGACTAAGAAACCAGTAGGTCAAGAATAGTGGGCCATTAAGCTGATACAATCCCTAGTGTGTTACTGTCCTTAGCATTCGGGAGGGTTCCCTGAACGATGTGGTGGGAACCCCGTCAGCTGCTGCAAGGTGATTTTTTGTCGCTCCCTAGTGGCAGGAATAGAGGTTTATGAGTCAGCCCCGTACTTCTCGGCACCTATCTTAGGTGTTTCAGTAGAAAACTAGTCCCTCTGGTCTACCTCTGTAGTCCTTCAAAAATATGGGAGCACTAAGATATGCGTGAAGATCTATGGAGACCTCACCCTCCACAGCCAGGTCTCCAGGGTCTCCCAAATGAGGCTTTTGGTACCAAATCGGAGTAGATGATCTTTGTCCCATTCTTCTCCTCCAAAGGACTGACTTGTCTACTCTCTGTGAGTGAAAGGCAAATTCTTCTACAAGTTTGTTTTCTTGATTTTCCAGTGTTCATAGATGGTGGATACAGGCATAGGTGTGGAACGTTAAAGTCAAGCCTTTTTTGACAAGCAGGCACAGCCAAGGCAATACAAAAGAAACATGGAGAAGCCCACAACATTTCCCAGGAGGACAAAGTTCACATTTTTGAATATGACCAGATTGGCAGAAAAATATTTCTCCATCTACTTATAAATCCTTCCCTTTTAACCCTTAGCATATTAATTAAACTGGAAGGGCGTGTGCAAGTCCAAGTCTTTGCCTGTATAAAGAACTCAGTCTCTGTGGAAGTCAATGTTGTTAAGCCAGTTTACAGCAGTAGGAGCCTCAGGCTGTATCTCCAATTTCCTTGTCAGCATTTGTAGCTAAACAAGCGACACACAATGAGTCAAGTCACCTCTGGGTAGTCCTGCTGTGGTCTGATATTGCCATCGTTGCCTGGATTTCCTATACCCTGACAGAAATATTTAAATTTGCCTGTGCCTGCACCGCTCTGCAGGGTCTGTGTCAGTGCTGATGAGCGAGGCCAGGGCTCTGTCCGGGGAGAGCACTTTGAGCTCTCATGGCTGGTTCTTCATGTATCTATCATCAGGGAGACTCTGGTACTGCAATTGCTGCAAAATCCTCCCAAGAAACCTCTGCAAACCTCACCACCAGCTCTGCAATGATACCTTCTTGTAGGGAAGTCCTGAGTGTGTTTTATCTTGGCACAGAATAAGTGAATTTCCCAAAGAGCAGGTGAAATGGGAATGGCCCCATGAGCCTGTGTAAGAAGTGCTACAGAGAAGTGACTGGGTTCTGCTGAGTATCCAATTTTGGGATTTTCATTGCTGCCTGGGATTTTCATACCAGGCATGGGCCTGTTTTAGCATCAGCCACAGTTTTGACTTCCACGAAAGGCTTCTGTGCTTAGTGGCCAAGAGGGCTCCAATGAGTAATGAAGAGCCAGACTTCAGACCTTTTCTTCAGAACCGTGATTATAATTCAGGTCCTGTGCAGCACATAGACCAGTGATCACACTGCACAGACAAGAGACCACATTTTCTTTTTCAAGGTGATTTATGAATTTTACTTAATAGCTCTCTTCAACATCCCTCTGAATAATTGCCATTAGCCCAGCTCGGAGCTGTGGAGCGGAGGAAGATGACGTGTTGTGGCCAAGGTCACACGCAGTCCCTGCTGGTTGGAGAACACGAGCACGTGGGCCCTATGCTGAGCTCAGACCACTTCCATTTCTCTTCCTGATATGTTTTGTGCCCTCATTGCTGACACTTGTTGCATAGTTAGGAGAACGGTGGTGGAAAGTACAACCATTAAAAGCAAGCCAGTTTTGCTGCTGTACATAACCACCTTCTTATCCCACGTAGTTTTGGAAGGTTAGCTTAAAATTATGAAAAGGTGCTACAGTTTTAGATGCCTTGATGCTGTCTGTGGGCCTGGTCAAATTAATATTCCTGAAGCATCAGCTTATGTGGGATGTGAAAAGCCAACAAGGGCTCATTTCCCTTCCTTCTAGTGTCCTTTTTTTTCCTTGTCTGTTTTGAAGGGAGAGGGGAATAATTATCTCTTGCTTTTCAGAGCAGTTGGTAGTGTTACAAACTATATCGTTCCTTCAAGTCTTCCTGGTTTCCTGCTGACATGCTGTTACAGGTTTTATCCAGGTCCACACTCTCAGCCTTTTTTCTGCTTTTCAATTTTTCAGCCTTTCATGGGAGACAACTACTGTGACTCCATCAACAACCGAGCCTTCTGCAACTATGATGGTGGGGACTGCTGTGCCTCAACAGTCAAGACCAAAAAGGTAGGGATGCCCCTTTCTCTTTTCACTGGGAATTCCTCAGTGGGTGCTGCATCATGCCTGGAAAAATGTTATTTTTGTTAGAATAGGAGAGGTCTAAGGTCTCAGAAGCTCAGAATACATCAGCTCACCATAGGTACTGAGTTCTTGTTTCATTTTGAAGTCCTCTCTTGATATGCATGTACATTTCCCATCGTAACCCACCTTATACCTGTGCAAGGCAGGTTCTTCAGTAGTCAGAGGTGTTCATTCATTCTTACTGTGAATAAGCCCCAGCTGATCTATAGGCAAAGGCTGGCTCTCTCCAAAACCCTGGGGCATGTTCATCAGTAAAGCTGTACCTACTGCTTAGGAGACCTTCACACAGAAACACTGAGAAGGGTCTATTTGCCATCCTGATATCCAGCCTCAGTGCTCAAAAGGGACCCTAAAGGTCAGGAGTCATCAGGACAAGAACAGAGAGCAGAACAAAAGCATCATTGCAGGTCTGTGCTTTGATCCGTGTGTGCCCACTTGCACATGGCTCACTGCTGACCATCCCATCTCCAAAAGGACCGAGTGGGACAGAGAAGAGGGTGAAGCAGGGCAGTAGGGCTGAGTAGAGGTGTGAAATATGTTCTGCACAATCAGAGGCCACATAGACCAGGACCTGCAAACTGTGCAAAAGAGACAAGGGGCACGATTAGTGGCAGAGATTTATAAAAACATTATTTAATGCAAGGAGGATGCTTAGGAAACTAAAGTCCACTGTTCCATATCACGCAGCAAGGAGAGGGTGAAATGGTAATTACCTGGAAGCAGGATCCAAACAAATGAAAGAAACAATGTGTGTTTGACCGATAGGATGCATTGACAGGGAGGATTATTAAGAATAAAAATATATTTGAAGTCAAAAAGAGCATAGACACATTTGTGGGGGTTATCTCTGTCAGTGGCTATGAAACAGATGCAGTTTCTAGCTCAGGAATATCCAAACCATTGACTGCTTGAGGCTGGGGAAGGATCCCTCCACACATCTCCCCTTTTTTTATGCTTCTTTAACATCCATTTCTGGCCACACTGTTAGAGACAGTGACTGGAGTGATGGGGCTCATGGTTTGAAACAGTACAACATTTTTTGTGTTTCTAACCAGGACAGATTTGGAACTTGTTTTGCAAAGAAAGGAAAGAAAATTATAGCCTCTGTCATGTGAGAGTTTTACCTTGTCTTCAAGATTTGAGTGTAGATCAGAATGAAAATTCAGCTATGTTAAATAACTGATATATAGTAGTGAATAGCAAACCTTGAGGGAGCTTGGGCTCAGCATATGACACAATCCATTTCACCCACCTGAGGAAAGGGGTCCTCTCTATTGGAGGTGAAGGACTGAAGACCTCTGAGCAGGGAACAGTCCTTTCTAAGATAGCTTTGGCTGGAGGCTTCTTTTCCTTGGTTCAGTCAAAGATCTCTTACCAGTGCAGCACTGTGGGCTGTCTGTGGCCCATCTGGGAACACAGGGGAAGCGAATTGGGTGCATCTTGGCAAGCTGGAGTTAATTTCTCCACTAGGGAAGAGGTGAGGGAACAGGTAGTTTTCCTAAATGTGCTTTTCTGGACAATTTTTCCCTTGTATTGCTGTGTTTCTTTTGTGACTGGCCCTGCGAACCATGAGCTGGGGGGGAAGCTCATGGGCAGGTGAGCTTCTCTGTTCCCCAAGGGTGGAGTAGGGCATGGAGAGCCCATATGGGGCTCCCTGCTGAAAGGGCCACTGTAGAGACGAGCACAGTGACAGGCAGCAGCCCGTCTTCAGTGTTGTCTCCAAGAAAAGATTCCTATCTCTGGCTGGTTTTCCACCTCCTTGGGAGGAGCAGCCCAAAGGCAAGCACAGCTTGCTCGCTGGCCTCACAGGCCCACCAGCTGGGAGGGCAGAGCTGGAAGTGCCCAGTAGCTCAGCATGGAGTAGGTCTTCTCCTCCTACAACAGCCTGCCTGGGAAACTTTATCTCACTGCCTCCAGGCTTGAGAGCAAGGGATGAAAAATCCCAAGACGTGCGAGAGGAATGGAAGTGAAGCTGGCTGGGAGGGGACTGACCCAAACCAGCTCCATCAAGACAGGAGCTAAGGGCACAACATATCAGTAGGGTGGGGATGGGACCGAAACATAAGGGATGTGTGTGCTGAATTGAGTTGAAGAGGGATAGGATTAAGGTTTGGGAGCAGAATTTATTGCTCGGCAGGGACTTGAGACAGAGTGGGATCTGCACAGAGTTGTGAGCACTTACCAGCCAGACGAGTCACGCTCAAAATATCTGCTGCTTCGCTGCCACCCAGAAATGAAGTGACCACCCAAGAGGGGGAAAGCACTTTGTAGTCCAGTCGTTTACTGGTTTCTGTGCTGAAACTGCCCAGCGCAAGGGGCAAGTGGTGCAGACACAGGTCCTGTGTCTGATGTGTTGGGGCATGTTTTGTAGCTTCTTGGAGATAAGTCTGCTTCCACTGACTTCGCTGGGAGCTGGATCTTTGTGACTGGGGGAGTAAGATTTGCCCTAGTTTGTACTTTAGAAACACCCACCCTAGAGATCACACAGTTTGAGAGCTGAACCACAGAGCCCATCATTTCCTCAGCACGCGCTCAGCTTCTAAAAAATCTTCTCTCTCCCAAAACACCGACATCATCCCAGGAGCTGAACAAGGCGCTCGGGAAGAGTGAGAAAACCACCTTCTCCTTGAACCTTCCACTCCAAAAGCAAGATGCTAAGTCCCAGTTTATTACATTTCTAGGGTAAAGGGGAGAATAATAATAACCTAGGCGGTGGGGCTGTGGCGTCAGGGCCAAGGAGGTGGCCGGCAGCACCTCGCTGCCTGCGCAGCGGCCGCCGACACCTGCGGCAGCAGCCGTGGGGCCGTGGGGCACGGCTCTGCGAGTTATTTTCCCGTCTGAGGCCTTTGACTGAGACCAGATTTCAAGCAAGGCTGTTCAAATACAGCCCTCCCTTTGAAGAGGTTTATGAGTGGAGCGTTACGGGAGATATTCCAAAGGGAAAAACAATGAAAGGTGAGAGAAAAGGGAGCTGAATAAAAATACTCCGCATACCGAATCCTTCCAGCACAGTTTGCCACCTACTTAAAAAGGCACAGTTTTTAAAATACAGGTTGGGTGTAAAAGCCAAAAACCTGGAGGAGACATAGGAAGGGGTGAGTCCAGCTCTGTTAATTCCAATACCAGATGAGGTTGTATTTTCATACGGTTGTAGAAAGAGCGAAACACATGAAAGAGGCTGCTTTGCTCCTTTTCTTTCAGGGTTACATACTATGTGGCAGATGTGTCAGTCTTTTAAAGCCCCTGCAAGTTTACCCATAAATGTCTAACATTTATGCAACACCTGTTTTTCTCCCAAAATGTCACAGGACATTTTACAAGCTTTAGATTTATCATGTTTTCACCATTGCAGCCATTGCCGAGGTGACACATGGTTCACATTTAACAGAATGTAGCAAGTCCACACATTATTTTAGGAAAGGGCTGAAGATTAACATTGCATCATGTGAAGATTCAGGAGTCAAGTAAGAGCTGGCATCAGATCTTTAACGTCCGCAAACTGTCAAGACTTAAGTTTCACTGCAATCCCACTACCCTCCCAAACGCACTTTCAGCTGCACACCAGGCTGTGTGAAAGCAAAATTATTCAACCCATATTCACTTTCATTCCGAGCCCTCTTACTCTCCCTTAATGTGAGATTTTGCATGCTCCTGGTTTGTTGCCTTGAAAATGCACAAAAGACTTCCACGCGGCATTCGCTTGGGTCGTGTTTTCCCTTCGCCTTTGAGCATTAGCAGCAAATGACCTTGTGCATTTCTGCAGCAAGAGGGGAACAGAGCGGTGTGACTTATCTGACCGACCGCCGACTAATCAGTGCTGCTGCTTAGATAGGAAATAATGAGTATTTGCCCTGCGCTATTCACAATCAGGCTAGAGAGCTTAAAAGAAATCATTAAAGACCTCTTTTGAATGCTACAAACGGCCACGAATAAATTCGGTCATATTCTGGGCATAAATTCGAGGCCACTGCAGTCGGCGAGCGGGAAAAGGAGACATTCATCAGCTTAATTATTTGTTGTGCGCTAATTGCTCAGCATCCCCCCGCAGCGGGCGAGAAGCCAGGGCTGGTGCAGGGATGCTGCCACCCAAGGAAGCGGGGATGTGAGTCCTGCTGATGCAGCCCTGGGAAGATGGGCTGCGTGGGGAGCAGGGACCGTCGGCAGGGTTTGTGGTTGGGGCAGAGGACGGGGCTGCGCTGCTCACAGCTTGCCCTGTGCGTGACCCAGGAGCAGCTTTGAGAGACAGGAAGGCCATTGCCGGCCAACCTCCAAGGGAGAGAAAGCTTCTGTTGTGTATCTGGAGGGGATAAAGTCTTCCGTGAAGGACAAAGCAAAATCCCATCTCCTTCTAATCTTCCTACCCTCCTGACCCAGCACAGGTTGCCAGCTCCCTTCTGCCTGGCTGCTCAAGGAAACTGCTTCTTGCTTTGTATCCTGCTGCAGATAAAAGAAGATACTATTTTTTAAAACATTAAATACGTGACACTGCTGAAGTGAGAAAAATAAATAACCTGGGCATAACTGGCTGCCTCTGGGCTGGTGGCCTCCTGAGAGGAACTCCAGGGTGTGTGGCATTGCAGGGACAGAGGCTGTGGTGGTTTCTTTCTGATTTGTTTCAGAAAATCTCTCCAATTGCTGTTCTCCTTCGCTTCTTTTCCCTTCCCCTTTCCTTTTACAAGTTCTCCCTGGGTAAGGCTGTCTAGAAAGGCCTCTCAGAATCAGAAATGTCTCTCTTTAGACTCTGCTAATGTACTTTGTTCCAGACTCAGATTGCAGATTTGCTTAGTTGAAGATCCTTCAGTCTGGTCCCTGTAGATATAAATACATAGAATTTGGTGGTTTAAATTTCCCCCCCGGCTTAAACCATTTGAAAGGGTCAACTTTCATCTCTTTTTCTTCTCTGTCTTTCCTTTTTTGTCATGTAAGGGGTAAACCTACAGCTCCCGTGAGAAAAACCTGTCTCACTCAGTTATCACTCGGGTTTTCCCTCAGCTGCTTTGCCCCACAGCACTTAGAAAAGAAAAAGAAAAATTGTCCTGCCCCTTCAGCCTCTTGACATTTCTGTCCAACACCTTGGAGAGGAAAACCAGCAAGTGCTTTGGCGGAAAACAAATGAGGACTTATGGTAGATAGAGGACCATGTGGGATTCATCCAAAGCTTTGCTTATCTAAAAGATAGGCAAGTTATCAAAAGCTCTTCAGAGACTTTATGGCCGAGAATTCAAGGCCTAAAGAAAGGAGCTTTGAACTGAGGGGCTGCTGCTGGCTCCAGCAGGGATTTCCAAAGGCTGTCCCTGTCTCCCCAGAAAGCGGGTCTGCTGCACTCCTACCCCTGAGACAACAGAAATAACCACTTCTTGGTATTTTTGAGAAATAAGCCCCTTCTTCCAGCTCTCTAACTGCAACCCAGACCTGTCCTGGGGAGTCTCAGGTTTTGCTCCATCGTGTGCAATCAGCAACCTAAATGACCACCGCGGCTGAGGAAATTCTTCTTATCCAGAAGAGCTGATGTTGCTGCCACGATGCTGCTCCCAACATCTTGAATGTCCCCAGCTGGGTGTGTTTGTCAGCTCTATAATTAGCTGACGAGATACAGTGAATGGTGGGTGAGCATGGAGGAAGGAAGGCAGGCTGCAGCGTGGAGTGTTGCTTCATGCCTCTGGAAGCGGCTGCACGCTGCTGCGTGCTCCAAGCACGCTGGTTCACCCAGGCGTGTGGGTGAACTCCCTTACCCATGACCTGCTGGTGCAGCTTCAGTGGCTAACTGTTTGCCATGTGAGGAGCATTTCCAGCCATGGTTGGTTGGGATGGGAGCTTATTTTGGGGCTCAGAGCTTGGTTTCATAATCGTTCAGGGAGGCTTTCCAGGCGGCGAGAAATTAAAAGCAGTGATGGTAGTAGCACATGTTGCCTATCCTGAGAGAACGTTCTTGGCTTCAAGGGACGTGGGGCTTCCCACAACATACAGTGTTCCCAGGGGACGTGCTAGTGGAGGGTGTTTGCTTTGCTATCCGACCTCACTTCATTAGCAAGTGTTACAAAAACCAGCGAACAAACCTTCCCTGCTCCACCGCCAGCCATTTGGCCGCTGGGTGGTCTGGCTCCTATTAAATCTTTAGTGATTATTTAGAGTAATTACATTCATGTTTGCACAATCAGTAGCACGAGGGTAGGAAGCGCAGCTGATTGCTGAGCAACTGAGCTCTCTGTGGTTTGGCAAACGGGCTCCCTTGCTCTGCTCAGCACGCAGATGGGGATGCGGGGATCCGTGCGGGCAGGGCTTTCCCGGGGATCCCTCCTGGCTTTGGGCCATCCTCCTTCCACCGGTTCTGGGGAGGTGGCTCCTGAGTTATACCTGATGGAGAGAGAGGAGCATCTGTGGTGTTTGGCTGAGCTATGTCTCGTCGCACTGTGTTTGCTGGGTTCGATGGAGGAAAGCCCACTTTGTGGTGGGGCAGTTAACACAAATTCAAACCTTCAAGACTGTGTTGCACAGAGAAGAGGTTTCCTGCGAACTTCATCTTCGCCTTTCCCAGGCCCTCTGGAGCGGTGCCCTGTGTGTGAACCCACATACCAGCCCCAGGAAGAAAAGAGGGGCTCGCTCTTCTTCCGTTATCTCAAAACAGCCCTGGTGACATAAATGCCAAAAACCCTCTGAGAAGACCTTTGCAAGATGCACTTTTGTCCCGCCGGGGCCTTGTCAGGGAACAAAATACTCCCCAGCATCCGAGCTGGGGGGTCCTGGGGAGCGCGGGGCTGCGGCGCTGGGCAGGGCCTGCCACGCTTATCTCAACAGGCCACGCTCGCCCGCGGAGCCTCTGCCTGTGGCAAGGCCTTCGGATTTCCAGTTAGGCTTGTCTGGGAGATTTCGCAAACACTTCGGGGCTGAAATCTAACAACAGACTGTTTCCCAACACTTTGCAGCCCCCCTCCCCTGCTTCCCCCCTCTACACGCCACCTCCAACCCGGGTGCTTCCCCGGGCTTGATTCTGCCTGCCCTGCTGCTGCTGTGGACCCGCCCCGAGTACACTGGGTGGGAGGTACAGCCAGGTCAGCCTGATAGGAGCCTGTGTGAGGGATGAGCTCTGCCCCTTTGCAGAACTGTTTCCCATCCCTCCCTCTACCTGTCTGGGATATCTCCTGTCAACATTCCCACCAATTCCCTATAGACTGGCCTTTCTCAGCAGGGATCTCTCTTGGGATGTCACCAGCCTCTTCAGATAGGTGCCATGTAGCGAGGACTTGTGGCCTCTTGCTCGTTTCGTGACCTGGATCCTACTTCTCCACTGGTCTGTGGTATCATTGTCTTTGTTCCCATAGTCTGGAGCATGGCATCAAGGACAAATGTGGCCCTGTTTCCAAGAGGGAGCCTGGGTTTTGTCCAAGGTCTCATCACCTACCGTGGGAGAGGATGCTTAGGGCTCCCATGCCTTTGTGGAGAATGGAAGTATGGGTTCACAGTCTGTGCAGCAGGGGTGGTGGGTGAGTTGTTCGAGGTGGAGGTGTCTCACACCTCCTCTGCGTTACACCCCAGATGTCTGTGCTAGCCTCTTGCCTTGCCCATAAGCCCGCACCCGCTGCAATTGCTCCTCTAGGTTCAGGGCAGTGTGTGTCATGCAGCGTATGCTCCGGGGGTGATGGATGTGATTTAGGTTGTGTCTGTTCTCTCTTGAAGATAGATAGGTGTGGGGTCCAGTGTGGCTCACGTGTGACCCACATGCCCCTGAGTGCTGTGTATTCATGTTGTGGCTCTATTCTGAATCATCTCCAAGAGATGTGTGTGTCTGGGGGGGGATGTAGGTGTGTGGAGCTGTGCTCCTCAGTTATGTCTTTTCCAACGTATTTTAGTTGGGCTGAGGAGACAGTATGCTGCATTACTGCATCAAATAATCAAGCCAGGCCCTGAACTTAATATTTAGCTTTTTCTCCCTGCCCTCCTAGATATTAGTAGGGTTTTCTACAAGGAGAAACAGATGCAGTTGAAACACAGGACCTGTTGAGTGGAAGAAATGATTCTTTAATGCTGGCTTTACAGTGAGCATATCTGGAAATTTCAGTACAGGCCATTTATTCTGTTAACAAGTTGGGCTTTCACACACCTATTTAAAAAGAAAAGAAGCAGTTAATCTTGGAGTATGTATATCTGGGCTCCACACCTAAATGGGCCATCATTCAGAAAAAGGTCCAAGATTTATTATTTCTAGCACATCCAGCAGCTTTATTCATGGCTCTGTAGTCCAGAGGGCTATCTCTGTACGAGCCCAAGGGAATAGACAGTTCTTCTTCTAAGGGATTCTTCTGAGTTGGGTACTTGGGACAATCCTGGTAGATGTTGTATGGGGATTAGATTCCATGTGTAGCTGTGGAAATCATGTCCTTGAGGAATGTGTATTTGTTGTAGGTGTTGTTTAAAGGGGAAACCATGTACTACTGCTAAAAGTTTTGAGGATTTTGTCTAATGTGATTGTAGATGTGCTCACTACCCATAGAAATCTCTGCCTTGTGACATAATAGAAAACTGATCTCTTGAGCTCTCTGCCATAAGACAAAACAATTCATTTATCTGGACAATAGCACTGTAAAAATCAAAACTTCATAAAAAAACCTCTGTAAGGGACATAAAGTGAACAAGGCTAATTAATCTGATTGGGAAGAAACCCTCTTGCTCTCAGGCTACCCACTGCTGTGAGCTGCTGCTGAGCCGTGCAACTGTCTGCCCCAGAGAGAAAGCTTCTGCTCTTCTGTCCATGACCACTATTAGGAGACCAGAAGGTTTCTAGAGGACCACACACGGCAAGACATTTCTTCTCTGGTGGCTCTGTCTCACCAGAAATTGTCTGCAATGGAAGAGCAATCCAGACTCTTACATGCCCCTTATGTTGAGGTTGCTCTGGGGCTGAGCACACACTGTAAGTAAGCGGTAAGAAAGCAAAGGGGAGAATGAGGGACTCATAAGGAGGAATGGGAGGAGAGACAATGAAGAAGGTAGATTACTTCAGGGCAACATCAAACTCATGCCAGTTTGGGTTTCTAAGGCTGCTATTTCAGCACAGCCCACAAGGTAGGTTAGGGGAACGTAAGCTGGTAGTTTGGAGATAGCCATGCAGGGCTTTCATCCTTGGCTCTGATGGTCCCACGAGTGAAATGGTGGCATGTCTGGGGTCTCCATGCCTGCCCCACATTTCACTGTCCCTCTTACACATGGACAGCAGCAGAGACAAAGTACAGTAGGATGTCACAGCTGATTCCAGCCACTTTCCTGAAATGCCTGAATTGGGTGTGTGATTGTTCGATGCAAAACATGTATCCACTTTCTCTGTGAGCCTGTCCCCTTTGAATGCAGGGGCCATTTCATCGCCTTCGTTAGACTGTTACACACAAACACTGTGAATCCAGCCCAGGGAGAGGAAAAAAGCTTGATCAAGACAAATGAAAGCATCAGGTTCCCAGATCTCGCCTCCAACCAGTAGCTTTGTTGTACAACAGGGAGGATTTTTTGAGTCAAAATCATTGCCAAATCCAGATTGAACTGAATGATTCAGGATAAAAAATAGGGGAAAACTCCAGGCATGCTTAAATGTTTTGTTTGAGCATTTTCGAAGTGCAATAAGTTTTCAGTTCAAGACATAACTTTTGCTCTGAAATAGTCTTTTTTTATTTCTCTGTCTTGAAGGAAAAGGTCAAACCTGAACTGTAGCAGATAATCTAAACCAAAGTGTTTCCTTCTACACTGAACAAAAAAAAGTCAATTTATTTTTTCATATATCTTTTCTTTTTTCCAGTATTTTAATTCAGTCATTAAACAATCCCTCCTCAGCCTCCTCCCCAGACCCCATTGTTTGCAGGCTTCTCTGTTTTCCTATCTAAGAATATTCCTAACACTGTGATATGAGACAGTCCTGCTCTGGCTGGCTTCTGTTGGATCAAGTGACCCTTAAGCTCCTATTGTTTTCTGCAGTTTATAGACTTCTTTAGTTTCCAATTATTTGGATTCATTTGCTTTTTAACTTTTTGAGTTCTCTCTTTGCCACTTCCACATTTGCAGATTCACATTATTCACTGGTTGGTTATTAAGCTTGTAAGTCACCGAGGCCATGGCTTGATGAAGAGTCATCACCATATTCTACCTGGAGGGTCAGATCTTCTGGGAATGAAGTCAAAAGCAAGGGGAGGAGGCTCTCCGAACCCTGATATGGTGATGAGCGTTGGCTATTTAATGTCTCTGTCAGCATGTCCCTGCCTTAGGCTCCCCAGTTGTGAAATAAAGACCCACACCCCTCCATCCCATTCTTGTGTGCATCAGGAGAAAGGCATGCTGGAGATGGACGTGCCGGGACACGTATGGAAGGTCTAGGTGGAAATGACAGCTCTGTGTTCATGTACCATGCTTGGGCCGCATTCCTAGATGTGCTGTTGATGACACATAGGGAACAGGCAGAGCCAGGCTTCATAGCCTGGAGAAAAGTGTTTATGAAAGGGAGAACAAACATGTGGCAGCAGAATTGGGGGAGCAGACAGAGCGCGCGCGTGCAGCCCTCACCGGGAACACTTGAACAGGTTGTGGCACTGTCTTGGAAGGAGTGTAGAGGAGGGGAATGAGGTCATTTGTTCAGTCTGTGCAGATGGGAGAAATTCTTGGGAATTCACTTCAGGGCAAGCGAGATGTTGTTCAACTGCCACCCCCTTTTCTTTATGTAAATACTGTGATGCAATAGGCCAAAATCAACTTCCGCTAGCCAGGCACTGCAGGCTATTGTTTCAGCTCCTTCCCACGCTTCTCCAGAGAGATCATGGACAGATGACAGATCATGCACGTAGCAGTCTCTCACTTGCATTCCTTTGCTGTTCCCCGGTGCCCGTTAGCTGCGTCTCGCAACCGTAAACACAACTGGTATTTAGAGCAGTCTCTGCTGGTCTGAAGCTTCACTGATCTGCTGAGTAGCGTTCTGTTCAGTTCCTCAGGAACTGAAACGAGGAACATTCATAGCTAAATGCACAAATGGACTTAGGCAGGTCAGCAGCACCCAAGCCATAGGGCCCCACTGCAGAATGATACCCTACAGAGGGGAGGTTATGGCCCAGGAGCAGGACTCACCAGAACCCCCGAGTTGGAGGCAGGTAGGAGTGCTGTGGGGAGGCTGGATTTGGGAACTGCTGGAGCCAGTAGTGTTTGGTGAGCATTTGAGTTGGTCATGGGAGATGAGGGGTTTCTAACTTCGCTGTACAGACTTAGCCTCTGTAGCCTTTGGGGTAAGGACAGCTTTTCAGGAGGAGTTGGCAGTGTGGTGTGATCCCGGCATCCTGGTAAGTACCCCAGAGAGCCCCAGAGTTGCCTGAGAAGTCTCCCCAGTCAGCTGTGTTCATGTGCCTCTTGTGAACTGTTAAGGGAGTATCTGCTGACCAGTAACTTCATGAGTTGAACAGGTTCTTCTTTATGCTTTTCACAGCCTTTCTTATGGACAGGTACCTCACCTGAGGCCTCAGTGCACCACCAGCTCAGCACTGAAATAAATCACTGTAAAAAATAACTTAGCTGAAGACTGCAACTGATCTCTGAAGGTCTTTGCTCTCCAGGATGCTGTAGGTGTGTTACCTCCTTCATGTCTTTGGTTTCCTTCTCCAGGTTACTCCCTTCCCTATGTCCTGTGACCTACAAGGCGAGTGTGCTTGCCGGGACCCCAACGCCCAAGAGCACAATCAGAAAGACCTCCGTGGCTTCAGTCTTGGGTAATGCCAAGCGACGTGGAATGGAGGACCACACTGCTCAAGGCAGGCTAGGAGAGACACCACATCCCTTTTGGTATCGTTTTTAACATTTAGCTGCTCAACTGGATGGCATTTCTGCACCAGGGACCCTTAGAATTCAACCAGTCTGCCTTTAATTTTTGTCCAAGGAGAACTCAAAGTAGGGGTTTATGTATTAACTATATCTTAAATAGTGATGATTGAGAAACAAACAACCAAGAGTCAAGTCGAGAAGACTTTCATGTATCAAAACAGCATGTTATGCCCACCTAATTTGAACAGTTCATATCTATATTCAAGGCGAGAAACAAGCTATTTATGTACTCATATTTATAGAAATAAGTAGAGAAAGAGAGAAAGAGTGAGAGATGATGATCAACGCAAAAACACTTTCCCCTCTCCAGCACTCACAACTCAGACCGTTCACGGAAGAGGCTGTGCTCTTGGAGGACTCCAAGCTGAGCCTTTTCTGATGCTGAATGCCAAGGTATCGCATGCTCGGGGCACTGAGGTTGGGGTGGGATCTCCACGGGGCTGTGTCTCTTGGCAAGTGACTTGCCGGACGCCCAGCCAGCTCGAGACGTGGGATGTGTCTGCTCCTCACAGGAATGCTACTTGCAGCCAGGGAGCTCAGCAGACTGCAGTGGCCTTTCTGTACAGCTCCTCCTTCTCCCCCTGCCCTCAAAAAGCCAACAAAAGGTCCCCTTGTAGCCTGCAAGCTGCAACTGGGACGTTTCTGTGTTGAGATGTGCGGGTGGTCCTGTGGTGGAGTCAGGGAATGGGGAGTTGAAGGACTGGCATTGAGGAATGTGGATGATTGCTTCTGAGGAGCAGAGAGGGTAACTCGCGCCCGCACTTGTCATTTGAGCATGTCTGCTGCTGCTACTCCTGCTGCTATGTCCCATACAACTAGTTTCCTTATTGTGTCAGGACAGGGTGAAAAACAACCCCATGCAACCAAACAGTCTGCCTTAAAGCTTACCTACAACCTGCCTTTCAAACCCTCTGGTCTCTTCCTCAGCATTGGGGCAAGAAAACAGGACACCAGCCAGCCAAAGGAGTCTGCTTTCTGGTCTCCATCCAGCCAAGTGGTTCTCTAGACCTCCTCCACCCTTCTCTTACGGTGGTCTATATCTAGCAACCACTTCGTGCTCCTGTTTTCTCAGGAGAGGGGAAGAGGAGGAGGAGGCACATGCTGTGGGAAGAAGACCGCAGGAGACAGTATTAGGATTTAGGCCATATTTGTCAGTATTAAGCTGCCAGGCCATTGGGTCGGACACTTTTGATAGACCAGGAGCTTAGCTGCTTGTAATCTTCCAGAAGGAGGGGCATTAGCTGCAGCAGACCTCACACTTTCCTGTCGTATGGCTCCATCCTCCTGTTTCAGCCCAGAGGGAAACAAGTGCCAGACCCCTGGGGACTCATTCCATCGTAGGCTTCACCACGTTGAGTCACTGAGATGCTCAGAGCATCCAGTGGTGCCACTGCTGCTTCAACCCATCCCACGGAAATCCCATAGATCTTTCCAGTGTGGCTTGGACTTGTCTCCTGCTGCTTCAGGCTCTTGCTGGGAAGAACACACATCCAAATGAGCATCCTTCCAAGTGTTAAGTCTGTCTAATCCTTGGGACTTTCCTGACTTGTACGACCTACTGGGTAAAGGCAGGTTGGTAAGATTCTCTCCTACTCCGGCTTTATTGAACACTTAGGCACTGGAGCAAGGCAGAAGTGTGAGGGGAGGGGTCCTTTAGCACATGGAGATGGATGTAAAAATGGGTAGGAGAACTAGAAATGGAAAACTGACAGAGTTACAGAGGTGTAGGTGCAAGGAGCCAGGGTCTTGTCACCCACTGTTGGGGTTGTTTCTGTCAGAATAAACCAGAGATGAATCTCAAGAACTAAAATGTGGAGGGCTGGAGAGCTGATTATGGTAAGAAGGTGAAGAGCTCGCTGTTGTGATGCTCCTGTTATTCCTGGAGAAGGCCTGGCCGTGGGAGCTGTGCAGATGGCTCTGCGCAGACCTTGGAGGGGTACACAGGAAAGAGAGGTGTAGTGAGATCAGGGTTCCTCCCATGAAGTTAGGCCGAACATTCTCCAGTGCAGAGAGCAGTGGCAAAAACTAGGCCTGGGCAAAACTTACACTTTTGCCCCTTGCCATCTCATGAAGAGTGAAAGTAAAGAACTCTGAAAGGTTGCTTCTTTCTGGTCCCTTTGCCCTCCCCTTTTCTGTTGGTAGTTTGTTCATGTGCCATCCAGCCCATCAGAAGAGCTCACAACCTCAAAAGCCTTTCAGACTGCCAACACGTCGTGTCCTCAAGGCCTGAGGCATCTTGGCATGATGTCCCCCCTCCACCCCACTTGGGTTCTGCCCTTACAGGAAGGTCCTGTGTGCATCCAGATGGCAGCTCAGTTTGCAAAACCCCCTTCTCAGTTATACAGCTCAGCATGGAGATTTTCCATCTACTTTTCCCACCTAGGACATTGCCCAGGAGAGATAGGTCTGTACAAGCTTTATTGTCACTTGCTGCTGTGGACTCCTGGGAGCTCAGGACCTCTTGAGCTCCTCTGTCCAGCCTCTGCTTGCTGAGTTGGAATCCTTCTCAGCTCAAGGGAGATGGTAAAGTTACAGTTTTAAGTTACAGGCATTGAGGAATGTGGATGGGTGATATGATTTGTTCATGATGAAGTCAACCATGATGAAGTCAACATCAAACAAGAAGTTTTGGGGAACAAGAGGCGGTGTCCTGATGCTTTTCTTGCATCTTCCACTGTCCCCTCCCACCAGGCTGAGAAAGGAGGATGGCACCAGAGGACTCTTGAAGTCGGGTTTCAGCTACCTCCCTTCAGGTTTCAGTTTCACTTGGTTGTAACTGTCGGTTTGTTCTAGGTTTTACCTGTGTTTAAGAAAAAGAAAAAAAAAAGGGGGGGGAGGGGGGGAAGAAAACCGAGTAGCCAAGATGAAGACAACCATGATGAAGTCAACATCAAACAGATCAAACAGGAAGTTTTGGGGAACAGAAGAGGGTGCTTATGCTGATGAACTTTAGCTGCTCATAAAGTCCAGGTCACATTAGTGCCAAGATCTTCTCTGTC
>WUAM01000001.1:2377311-2412488 GCA_024336885.1 Actenoides hombroni
GGGCTTGGACATCTCCTGCTGAGCCTCCCAGCCACTTCCATTGACGTCCAGGGAGCAGGAGTGGGGCTCTCCTGACAGTAGCAGCCTGGGCAAGCACAGAAAGGGGGGTGTGTGTGGGGGGGTGTTGTGTGTTTAGCACAAGCATTCCCAATTCAGAAATCATCAGAATTTAAAAAGAAATCAAATCAAACAAAACCAGCCCATTCACACACTACAGGAATACAGCTCAGATTATTGGTGACTCTGTGATTTGAAATAATTAAGAAAGGTAAATGAGAACAACCTCCCTGATCTCTGCAGCAAATATCAAGCGGACAATGAGCAGGGAGTATGTTTTTGGAAGGAGAGGATTTCTTGGTCTATTTGTTGGGCCTGGCTTCGGGCTGATGGCTCATGCCATGCCTGTGTCCATGGTGCCAGAGAGCAAGGTGGGCTGGTACTCTGGCACGGGAATGATCACGTTGCATCCCTACCAGAAGCCCTGCTTGGGATTTGGGCTAAGCTTTATAGGGCTGTGGATCTCCTCCTCGTGCTGTTCTGCCAGGGCTGCACTGTCACAGGTACTGCAGCAATAAGATGCTCCTGTTCAGACATTGGAAGCCTGGCAGGAATGTGCATCGGGGCTGGGGACAAGGGGTTGTCACCTCGACCTCAGGCTGTGCCAGCACAGAGGGGGCAGCTCATCATAGAAAAGGAGTTTCTGAGCAGCTCGGTGCCTGCTGCATGCTGGGGAGAGGCACTGGGGGAGACAACACCAACCTGCTCCCACCAGCCAGCCAATTGCTGCTCAGGTATCCTACACAAAAGGACCGATGTCTTCTGTTTTGCATTGCCATCCGTTTTGTCTCTGCCTTTCCTATACTGCAACAAGGAAACAGTGGGTAGTGCCATCTTGAAAGAAAAGACATCTTTTGGAAAGTTCTCCTCACAGTTCTACCACCCAAGAAAAGTACCTTTTATAACTGGGCTTCTTTTAACCATCTGTGACAAGTGACCTTGCTGCCCTCAGCGTGCTGGAGGAGCAGGTTAATGGCAACGCTGGGGCCACGCCAGAGTATTGAAGCTTTGCCACGACACAAACACACGAGGCTGTCACTAAACCATTCTCGCATTTCACACCTTTTTTTTCCAGGACAGCAAATGCTGTGAGACTAATCGTTACCCTTCAACAGATGCCTCCCAACAATACCAGACCACAGTTGTCAGATAGAGGGAAATAAATGTACCTGCCACAACATGTCTCAGGTGTCTGATGGCTTTTGGAAGCGTACGAGACAGTGCCCATCAAATACTCCCGGCAGGAGGAAGAGCACAGGCTGCTCTGCAGAGTAGGAAGCTGCTTGTTCAAGGAGACCTCTGGAAAAGGGCAAAGGAGACCTGACTCCTGAGACAGCGAGGGCAGGTGGAGCAGCTGCAGGGCTGGGGCCAAGCTTGCACAGCCATGGGACCATCTCTGCTCTGTGGCAACCCTGGGAAACTCATCCAGGGTTATCTGCACTCCAAGGATACTTGGAGATGCAGCTGGTGCTGTGTCCACGCTCAAAACCACTATCTTGAGAGCTTGGCCCATCTCACGGGAGCTGCCAGGGTGGAGGGCAGGGCCACTTAATGCTGCTGCATCACAGGGCTGCAGTGTGGGACAGTGGCACTTTGGTGTGAGGGAAGCCAACCACTGAGCTGGTGGAAGTGTCCTGCAGCACCCACTGCACAGACTGCAGACCCCACAGCTGCCAGGAACCCCTGGCACACCAACAGACACAGAAACTAAAGCAGCATCAGATGCCTTCTTACCCAGCACCTGGATTTGTCTGAGGCACTGGCTGCTGTCCCCTGGAAGCTGAGTGGTACTGGGGAGATGACAAGAGGGAGGAGGAGCTCATAGAAGGCTGCTGAGCATGTCATCATGCAAGGTTGCTCCCCAGGTAGCACAACTGAGGTAGCTCAGCTACACTCGTATGAGCTCGAGAGCTGAGGAAGGGGGAAAATGCCACTCGATGACTTCTGGCACTGCAGTGATGTCTCCACACAGCACTGGGTCAGCCTACCATGCTGCTCCAGGTCTCTGAGGCTCACCCCCTGCCTCTGAGCTATGAGGCCACGGAGAGCCAGACCCTGCAGTGGGCAAAGTGTGAGTGCTCGTCCCCCCAGCCTCCTCCCTGCGTGCCCGAGCCAAGCTACGATGCAGGTTCACTCAGCTCTTGCTCCTTACAGCACTTCATCCATCTCTTTTTGCTTCAGATCCCTGTTGAACAAGATCCAAAAAAAGGATGAAAGGGAAAGAAAGAAAGAAATTAATTAAAAATGCTGACCATTTCTTGCTACTCCCTGGGATCCATTGCCTGCCTGCTAGAGAAATCCCCGGTAGGACACTCACCTTCCCAGCCTCAGCTGCAACAGCTCAATTTCCCAGGAGTTCCCTCGAAACCCTGTCAATAAACCCCACCAGTGCAGCGATTCCCAGTACTGCCGTGGCTGTGAAAGAGGGCCTTGATACACAGGCCACCTTCTGTTCCCTAGAGCCCCGCTCCTGAATGATACCTGTGTTGCAGGGCCAAGATCCCACAAGGAGCCCCTTTGCCAACCGGACACCTTGCGAGCGGCAGTGCCAAGACTGCCTTAGGTGAAAACGTGTTTCACTGGAAATGAAGGAAAAATGCCAGAAGGTTTCAGCAGAGCCAGAGTCTCACCCAGAAGGTGCAGCACAGTCACTGCAGCCCTCCCAGCCACTGTGTCCCCAGGGTGCCATCACCATCCTGGGGCAGACAGCACCAGCAGTGCACCCTGTCCCCTCTCATGCTTGTCTCTGTTTCTGTCTCCTCGGTGCATGGCTCGTGCTCGCTGGACATCCTTTCAGGAACAGCTTGGCATGACTGATGAAGGAAGAGGAGGACAAGTGTCTTTGGAGAGAGGGGTTGCACTGCACAAAGCTTCTGGTGGTGATGAGATATGGATGAGAGAACAGCTCCTTGGCATGGCCACAGGATAGTGTGCCCCCAAAAAAGCTACCCTGACATGAGATAACATTGACACAGCCTATGTTGCAATCCTGGAGCTTTAGCTCCTAGGTGTGCTCCAAGGAGAGAAAAGTCTTTTATTAGCTTGAAGATGCCCAGTGGACCCTTAAGGATAGTGTCTGAATTGTGAGGACAAGACGAGGGCAGAAAAAACAGGATTGCTATTGAATTACCAGCTTTGGGGAAGATGGATAGAGGGTGTTTGAGGTCCATATTTCTTGGCAGTTGTGCCCTTGCTTTCGTCCTTCTGGCTGTGGGGATGAAGATTCACAGATGTGCTTATAAAAGCAATGCAGCAAGAACTGGCCAAGCTCTCCACAGTCTGCCCTGCCTGTCTCAAGGCTCAGGGCAAGGTGTTCCCCTCCTCTGACTGGCAAGGCCAGCAAAGGTCCCAGGTCACCCAGGATGTGAATTCTAACGTCCTTTGGTGGAGTAAGGAACCAGAAGGAGGTGGTGCTGAGTCACTACGGGCTGTTGCTTTTGTCTCCAATGAAGTGAAACCATCTTGTATCAGTCTGTCAAGCACCAGAGTCCCTGTTCTGCTGGGACTCACCAGGAGATCACAAACAAACTCCTTGTGCTGCTGGAACAACTCCCCGCTACACCACAGCTGACACCCGAGGCTGCAAACCGCAGGGGCTCATCCTGCTCTGGCTGAAGAATGTGACCGAGGGCTGGTGATGGATTGAGATGTCCCGGGTGCAGCACAGCTGAGGAGGACTTTCCCCAGGCTCTGTGTCCCACATGGCCCTCAGGTCCTGCTGCAGCCTTCCCACAGGCACCACAACGTCCGTCAATCCCTCCAGCTTTCCGCACCCGCTCCGCTCCCGGGGATGGGGTATCCCCAGGCAGCACCTGCAGCTTCTCTCCCTCCTGCTGCAATACCTTCTGCTCTTTTCTTAGGACTGGAACAGCCCTGGCCCTCTTCCCTCAGCCACAGACACCACGAAGCCTCCAGCCCCACAAAGGTTACGTATTTAGGGGTAAATCATTGCTCCGTGGTTTTGCTTCTCTTCTTTGCACAGACCTATGGGTGGGTGCTTTTCAGCCTCATCTGAAAGCATTAGTCCTCCTGTGTGCTGGATGGGTCTCCCATGAGAGACACTTCACTTCAGTACCATCCTCGGGCTGCTCCTGGGACAGCTGCTGTCCTCCATGAAGAGACATCAGGGCTTGGGGAGGCTGTGGCTGCAGGAGACGAGAAGGCTGCTCAGAAGGAGAGAGGGAATAAATCAAACTCTTCCTCCAGTTGTGTCAGGGAGAAAGGAGAGGCAAGCGAGTCCCAGGACCCCTGCAGTGAGCTCCACAATGAAAATGTTCACAGCTAACCATACCAGCCGCTCAACCTACCAACGCCCTGCAAAGCTTGGCCATCACTGGCCCTGGGGAGATGGGGGGAGAGGAAGGTTGTGACCCCTGGCAAATTGGGAAACGTTCGCCCCTCCCAACCTCACAGTCACTCTAAACAAGAACCAGACACTCCACAGTTTGCTACCCATGGAGAACCCCTTGGTGGGGTTTGTTCTCATCCTCCTAGGGGCTTGGCTTCCATCTCAGCTGCTGGTTGAAATCCAGCCCAGGCTGGTAGTGACTTCAAAAGACAGTGTCATCTGAGTAGTGGGTGGCCCACGTCAAGTGGGTCAATGGTTGACTGTTCTTATATAAGCCACCACAATAGGGCCTCCTGCTCGACAGCCTCAGAAGAAAGGCAAAGGGCTGCATCACCCGCAGGGAGCAGAGCCTGTCCTTGTCCCCAAGGGCAGTCCTTCTGGTGCAGGACAAGTCACCTTAAGAGGCTGGCACAGGGAGGAGGTTGTGCACCCCTAGCAGCAGAGGCTGTTGGTCTATCTACGTATCTCCATTGGGTTTGTCCCCAGCACCACTGGCCAGCCCTTGCTGCTTCACTCTCCACATGAAACAAAGCACAACAAAGCACGGCAAGGACGACGGAACACAAGGGAATGGCCTGGAGGAGGGGGCTGCCTCTGCTCGCTGCACTCGCAGCATCCCAGACAGGATCCAAATGTGCCAGCCTCTGAGAGAGGAGCATCTGCACCCTGTGCCAGGCTGTGGGAGCAGCAAGGGCAGCCCACGGGTCCCTGCAACAGCCCTGCAGTGTTGGCGCAGGGATGATGTGGTGGCAAGGTCGAGATGCTGGGTGCCAGCGAGCTCTGGCAGAAGGACATCAGCCAGGTCTGCGGTTGCCACTGCCCCCTGGCTGCTCCCCGAATCGAGGGGGGAAGGGGTGAGGGGCTGGCAGCAGATTGTCACAGCTCCAGCAGGCAGACAGGGAGGGTGGAGGGTAGAACAAGGGAGATGGGGGGGGGAGAAACAAATAATAAAAACAAAATCCCAGTAAGCACGTTAGAATTCGTTTGAAGTGCAGAGGAGCTTTCAGGCAGGGTTATGTACATCTCCCAGCCCGGCGTGATTTACACATTCCTTGCAAGCAAAGGAATCTTCCCTGATCTGAAGTAAAACAGATGTTTTGGGTTTTTCTACACACACCCCCAACCCTCCGGCCTCACCCCCTTTTAATCATTTCTTTATTGAAATGATGGCCGTGCCTGTGAGTGTCCAGAGGTGCAGAGCCAGCCCCGCTCTCTGCAAGTGCTGCTCAGAGGCATTGCTCCCTGCAGGTTTCTTCCCTTGCTTTTCCCTCTGTGTGGAAGGATTGCAACTCCCAGTGGCTTTTCCTCCTCTGCAGCTAGAGCTTACCCACAGATCCTCCATCCCTGCTCCATCAGCCCAGGTTCAGACTACCTTCTTCCCTCTACTGCTGGTCCGGGAGACTTTCCATGTTTGATGGTGGGAATTGCCCTTTCTCCTACACCTTAGCATCACACCTCAGCCTGGTTGTGCTCTGTCCCAGCAGTGCTGTTCAAGGACAGCAACCTGGCTGGTCCACATGGACAGCAGATGCTGGCAGTAGGGTGGCAGCCACAGTCCTCATGCACCCCAGGAGAAACAACGCAGCACAAGGGACGATGTTGGCTCTGCAGTCTGGAGCTGGGACTATGTCTTAGTTTGAGCACTACGTGATATCAGCCAAGTTACTTCGCCCCTATTTTTGTCCCATATATTTCACCCAGGAAAGTCTTCTGGGGAAGGAACTTCCTTTTCCCAGAGGGATGAGCAACACTGAGCGCAGTGGGAGCTTCTCAATGCTGCTTGATGCTGCAAACTACCAGCAGAGCCATGTCCTTGAGTTTACACTCTGAATAATAAGTCATGGTTAGTAGCAAATCCATCCGGCTCCCCCCATCTTTCTCTTCTTTCTCTTCTTGTCTTTTAAACCCTGTTGTTATTTCTCAGCACTTCGTTGGTGGCAGGGTGGGAAGGTTTTTTTGTAACACATTCATGTACCATTGGGACTCACTCCCATTCCCGTCTGGTACAAGAGATTGCACAAGAGAGAGAAACAAACGGGGATGAGGAAATGCGTGTTTATGAGAGGCAGCGCTGCCATCCTGAGCAAGGGACCCCCCGCAAAAGAGCCGGCCTGGGAGCGAGTGGAGAGTTTCCATTCTCTCCTAACACTCCATTCATGCCTCATTTCATAGCTCCCCAGAGGCACCGCGACTGGCCGTGGTCCCACTGCACGGCCCGGGACTCGCTCCCCCGCTCCATGTGCCGCCTTCCGCGATGTTTGTTGTTGGGTGGAAAGAGAGAGATGTTGTTGGATGGAAAGAGAGAGATGTTGTTGTCTCGTAAAGATAATGAATTGAGAAAGAGCAGCGCCCTTTGCTGTTGCATGCTCTCCTTGTTTTCCTCGCGTGGCAGAGGAGTGAGTCCTCCCTCCTGCATCACCCAGCGCTCTCCCCTCTGCCCGCACCTCTCGTGCACCCCGGCCACCCATCCTTCTGGAGCTGTTCGCTAACACCCACCGGGGAGGCTTCCAGGGGCCTTCCCTACTCAGTGTGACGCTGTTGCATCCTCCTGACCTGATTGGGAACCCTCTGTATAATTCAAGCCACATTGCTGCTTGATCAGATACAGTCACCAGTAAATAACCTTGACCGCGGCGGTCTGGAAGAGCAAGGGATCCTGTATCGCCCCTATTAATGATTTAGGATTGTACATCACTTGCAGAAGACACTGAGAGGGTCTCATCCCCCTGCTACTCCCCACCCAGCCACCTGCTCCAGGACAGTTCCTGCCCAACTTCATTTCGGATGGCTCTAAGTTCAAGTCAACCAGGTGACCATGACTCCTGCCTGTCGTCGGTGTGAACACAAGGAACGGCAGAGGCTGCTCTCTGCACTCCCTCGTGTGCTGCAGAGCTCCCAGTGACAGGGCTGGGGTCTCCCCACAAACACGTGGGGTTTTAATAAACCCAAACGCAATGGCCCGTGCACACACACTGCAGCCCACTAGGGTCCCTCTCCCTCCTGCTCCTGCAAGCCCCCTGCCTCCCCCTGCTTTCTCCACACACCTCAATTTCATTATCTCTGATCTTGAACTGCCTATTACATGCTTTTTGCCAACATAAATATTTAATCCTGGTGCACTGCACAGAAAGGCCCTTGTGAAGTTAATACTTCAACTCATGTTTCCACTTGGAAAACAATTGAGCGCGTGGCCGTGCAGCAGGTACAAGGCAGGGATGGACCCGAGAGCTGGAGGTGGCCTGCAAGGGCTCAGGAGCTGTGTGGGGTGACGCAGGTGGGCTTCATGACATGGGGTGGGCCTCACCAGAGTAATCATCATCATCATCATCATCATCACCATCACCATCACCACCATCATCATTTGGGGTTCTAGGATTACCCCAGGCAGTTTCAGGTCCCCACCGGTCCCCTGCATACCCCCTTGATGGGGATGAAGCTGGTTGGGCAGGCAAGACAGAGGGTGGGGATGAGGCAGCATCCTTATTTCTGTCTTGGTCTACTTTATGGGCATGAAGTAGGAATAGATGCATTAATGTGACTCTTGGCATTATCCCAGACTTGCTCTGGGACAACTAAGCTCACAATTAAGCAAGAAGATGCTGTTATTAAGACAGCAGCTTCCACTGGAGAACAGCCTGCCCAAACACGCATCAGACCTTGCTCATGATGCTCCTGCAAAAAGGAAGGTGCAATGTAAGGTGAAAAGTACAACTTGTGGCAGCCATAATGGCTTGAAATCTTTTCCCTTACATCAGTGGTGACATGTCAAAGGGCACCAAAGAAGCGTTGTGGTTCTTCTGAGAGGTTCCCTCAGCAGCCTAGGGTGGGTCTCCCAGGGATCAAGTGGCACACTCCAGCATCCCCTGCCCCATGTGAGAAACTGGCACTGGTGCATGTAGAGCCTCCTGTGTGCAGGATACAGACTCACCCCACACCCTGTCACAGAAAGGCTGGAAGACCGAGATGTTGCAATGATGCAAACCAGATAGGAAGAAAACATGAAAGTATTCTGGCCCAACAGCCCTTCTGTTTGGGGTTGTGCAATAAGATTAAGGGCTGAGGCCATTTCCACAACTTCAGGGTGGTGGGAGATGATCAAAAGGAAGGAGAAAACAATGCCAGGGGCTGGCACACTCCAGATGTAGCTCAGGTTGCTGCTGCCTTGTGGCTTCCCCAGCAGAAATCAAGAGAAAGAATGGAAGAAAAGCAACAAACCCTGACTCAGGGGCATGACAGCCCAGAGCTGAGTTACAGTAAGCACTGAAGCCCACCTCACTGAGCTGCCAGTGACTTCAGGTAGCTGGGAAAACATCTCCCAGTGACCCATCACCGAGCTCCCTGAATCGGGGCTGCCTTCGCACCCCTTCCTGCCAGGCCAGCAAATCTCCACACCCACCTCCATCAGCTTATCTAGTGAAGAGAGGACCCTGCCGCACTGCCCCCTCCATCCACCACCCTCTGAACAAAAAGCAATCCTCAAGACCCTACTTTTCTTTTTAGAAACATATAAATTATGACATAAGCTTTGGCTCTGAGGGTTTTCAGTGAAAGCCAGGGTATTTTCTTTCCTCCTTTCGTAACAGAAACCATATTGCTGTATAATCAAATTTATCTCGTTCCTGACGCGGGCAGTGAGTGTGTGTGTCAGGTGACCAGGAGCAATGAGGGTGCATGTGCTGGGAGCAGTCACTCTAAAGGCGCTCAAAGCAAATATTCTTGGCAGTCTGAGGTGACATTCAACCAGGGAGACCAAGCAGAGACCAAGCGGGCCGTAGCTCCAGGCAGGAGCACTACCCATGGCAAGTCCCACCTCACCATGTAGATGCCACCTCTGCAACCAAGCAGCTTCTTCTCGGCGTTTGGTCTCCCCGTTGTATAGAAAACCTAGCAAAGGATGCAACTCCGTTTTAACATGTCTGGTTTACAGGTGGGAAAACTCAGGCAGAAGCAGGTACTTTGAGGTTACTTGCTAATCTTCAGTGTCTCCATTCTACACTGAACAACTCTAGTGCAAACTCAGTTGAAGGCAATGGGAGCTGTGGCTCTGCCCGTGAAGCCTGGAAGAGGATGCTCCCAAAATGGAGCTGTCTGAATTCCCTGGCTCCCCTTGCAAACACAGGTTATGCAGCAGGGACGTGGCTGTCTAAGCACTCCCATCACCTGAGACAGGCACTGAGGGCTGTGGACCTGTGAAGTTGAGGGATTTCCAGTCTCGGCGCATATAGCTGAAAGAAGGTCCCAAAATGTGGGCACTCCTGACAAGTCTGCTTTTAAGCAGAAGAGTTCAGCAGTAGCAGCTGTAGTGGAGCAATCTCAGGCCATGCCCTACCACGCTCCTGCTCCACCATCAGAACCCAAGGCTGCCTGAGGTCTAGGGGAATAACAACTCCCGTCGACCACAACAGTGTCCGGGCCAGACCCCACAGTCGAAGATGGCACCAGCACAGAAAAGCCCAGATGCACAGGAAGGAAAACACAAGCAAATTTCTTTTGTAGAGAGGAAACAATCTCCAAACCCAAGGAGTGAGCTAAAGGTCACTCAAGATCTACTGGAAAGCAGCTGGGATCAGCAACTGCCTGTGCAGGGGCTCCGACACCTGCCCAGCTCCTGCATGATAAACTCCCTGCAGCTGGGAAACAGCCTTGTCCCCGTGACCTGGAGGGGGAGAAGGGCTGGCAGAGCTGGAGGGGTCACTGTGCGCTGATAAACTCCAGGGTGGCACGGCCAGGAGGTGGGTGCTTACAGGAGTAACGTTCTGTGCAAGTCAAAGGTTAAAAGGGATTTCTTTTGTAACGCACACCAAAAAAAGACAAAACGGGAAAACGAAGATAACGAAGTGGGAGACAAGGCTGGTGAGGGACTCTGTGCTGCTGTTACAAGAAAGGGAAGGGGTGGGATGTGCTGCAGGTGTCCTTTGGATAAATGAAACAAGAAAAAAAAGTGTTTAACTGGTTTTATGGACTTGCAGGCCATATATAAGATATAGGCACATTGCTGGTCTGAGCTGGGACAGATCCTGTAGGTAATGGCATCCAAATTTTGCCTCTAGCGTGTGAAGGAAAAGATGGGCAGGCAGGATTAGCTTGTGACTTAGCTTTTCATTTGGGTAAGCATCATCTTTTGGGCCAAGTATCTCCAGCTTTTGGGACCTGGAGTCCCATCCAGAGTCTGATCTGATTTATTCCCTGGGCTGTGGGTACGGCTCTAGGTACAGATAAGACCTCTGGGTGCAGCAGTACCTGAACACCTGGGCACCAGAGCAGCTTCTCTCATCCTTCCTGGGGAACATTTATGGATAGAGCTGAGCTGCTTTGGCCACTGCTTAAGGCTAGAATTAGCCAATTAAAAACTTGAGTTGCCTATTGTTATCAGATTGAGCTGGTACCAGGAACAGGGAAACAGTAAAAAGAGGAGGCAGAAACTTCCCACCCCAACATCACAGTGTTGGCCAGTGACAAATGAACTCACACATGGCAAACCCGACCATCATTTTGCAGTGACAAAGTCTGCCTGGGGTGCACAAGAGCTATCCAGCCACGAAGCAATGCACAGTGAGGGCACAATGCCCCTAGCAGAGTCCTGAGCATGAAAGCATCACCAGCACCGGACTATGTAAGGCACCAGCTCCACTCGTGCTGCAGCCCAGCTCTGCCAGCCCAGCCCTGCACCTCATCTGATACCCCCTTGCTCTCCTCTTGGCTCGGCAGAGCTGGTGTGAAGGACGGGACTGCCAAGGCAGCGTGGCTGTGCTGCGTCTGGCTCGGGCTGGCTCGCGCACAGACTGCTTGGATCCCTCTGCATCACGCTTGCCCATAATTTAAATTCCAGGATCAACACTGGGCAGAGCTTGTTTTGGGCTGTGTGCACCCCAGCAGGGCTGTAAGCCGGCCCCAGAGCTGCAGATGTGAGGTAACACTGCCTCTTGGTGTCAAAGCCCTGGTGCTGTCCCCAGCAAGACTCCTGCCAAGCGCCCAGGATGGAGGTGAGGCAGCAGGAGCTTCATCTGCGCTCTGGCAACAGAGGGGAAGCTCCAGCTGGCAAAGTGGCATCGCCAGCTTCTCTTGCTGTGCAAAAAAAAAAAATAAAAAAAAATCAGTTTGCTGCCAGATTGGCTTTGCTGGGGAAAAAACCCACCGACTGAGAGCCAGAGAAAGGGGAGGGTGCAAGATGCCAAGGCAGCCAGCAGCATTTTTGAGGGCATGCCTTGGGCTCCTTGACATGCACTCTCAGGTACCTGGGTCGCAGACTGCACGAGGAAATTAGGAAGAGGAGGCTGTATTTTTCTGCAGGAGGCATTTCTTCATCCCCTGACCAAAACGCAATTCTCTCAAGCGCTGTCCTGGAGTGTGAGCAAGGACATCTCTTGACTCTGCTCAGCCCACTGAGGAGCTTCATGCATGTCACATCACCTCTCCCTGCCTCAGTTTGCCTAGGCAGGGACATGGCCAACAAGAACAAAAACGTTTGCCCTTCACCTGACACATATCTTCTCTACAAGATTAAAGAATCATCCATGCCAAGTAGTGAATTCCTTGTGTCCTTGGAAGGGGAGAGAGTTCAGACCCTGCTGTAACAACCAAATCAACATGGCCCTCAGCTTTCCAGCCTTCAGAAAAAAGGTCTTCCGTACCATGGAGAACTGAAGAACAAAACAAATGACTCCAAGGCAGCAGCACAATGCAGCTTTGGCTGGCTTAGAGGCAAAGCAAAGCCAGCAACGCCTGTGTTGATATTTATAGCGCATCTCTGGTCCTCACTCTCCCATTAGTCAATGAGATAAGGCTTGGATGGATCTACAGTAGTGGCATTAGGTTTCTACACACTCAGAAATAAGAATCCAAGCCCATAACTGCAAGGGGTTGGTGATAGGGGATTAGGGATGGGGAAAAGGTGGGATTGGGAGGTCCATCTGCCAACAGATAAAAAGGCCAAACTCGTCCTCTCCACCCTATTACCATTTCCAGGAAGAATCCTATATTCACATGCTCCCCTAGCTGCAATGTCCTACACAATGACCTGCTCCTCCTCCTCCTTGCTCCCCCACTGCCAGCCTTCCTCCAGCCACCCCAAGAACAACAATGCAAATAGGCTTGGACCCAGACAGGTTTGGGATTTGGATGCTGGGAGTTTTTAGGACAAAATCAAGAATGTTACCTCAATCTGGATGTCCTGAGGAAGGGGTGGGGAGGAGTCAGACATGGGAGGCAACAAAGGCTGTTCTGTTGAACAGAAGCAGAGAATTTGGGAAGGATAACCTGGTCTTTCCAGTGTAAAGGAGGGAGATGCTCATATGCTTGGCAGATACTAGAGAAGAAGGTTCCACTGACGTCAGTGGAAAGGCATCTCCTGACTCCAGATCTGTCCCAGGTGGCTGAATACTGGTGGCAGAGACAGATCAGAAGGAAGATTCAAGCACAAGACCAACTTTTAGAAGGCTGCTGGCAAATGGTGAGTATAGCAACGCTGCAGAAGCACCTGGAGGCCCTGATCTGATTCACCCAGCCTGGACCACACAGAGGCAGCGAGAGAGCTTAAAACCTGAGCTTATAAAGGGGTTGAAAGTGAAACAAAGTGATCTGCTTAAATCACTCAGTAGAGCAAATGGCAAAGTAGGGAAGAGCCTGCAGCGCCTAGGCTGGCCATGAAGAAAGCATGAACGCCTTCTCTATGGCTTTTATAAATGTACCCTCTTAATGTTGGAAACTTCAACAGGAGCCCAACTTCCTTCCACGGATGGAACTTCATTACTACCAGCAGAAAGAGAGATTATCACCGCCTTCTGCTGAGTCCCTGACCTCCCTGTACAGACCAGCTTTCATGGGGCCAGTCCACTTCCACTGCAGTGATCTGCATGTAGCCCAGATGGACCCAGGCAGATCAGTGCTGGACTTCAGAAAAAATAAACAACCCAGACATCTGAGCCAGCATTTGGGCAGCCTGGTTCTGAAGCAGCCCTAAAGTGCTGAGGAAGGACAGACCTGCATTTAGAGCACAAGTCTGGGATTTAGCAAACACTTGTTCAACTCCTGACTTGCCTTGTTTGAGCTTCTACAAGCCAGGAATGCCTGAGAAGAAACTACAACCATACACTGCTCGGCTTCAGGAAGCTGGAGAACACCCAGAAGAGAAGAGGTGAATTCAGTGAAGCAGCAGAGCTCCCGTGCACACAGAGGACTCGCCCAAAGGCTGTACCAGATGTGTTTTAACCCCTGCCACTGAGCTAGCTGGGATCTGTCTCTGGTTGCTCCAGTGCACATTCACGTGTCTTCCTGATATAAGACCAACAATAACAGTGTCATATAAGGAGCAGCGAACTGCTGCCAGCATTAGCACACTCTTGAGCACCAAGGGTTTCCATTCCACTTTTTATCCCAGTTATGCACGAGGCAGAGGTCAGTCAACATTAATCAGCCTTGCTCTGGGCCAGCTCCTTTAGCGTGTGCAGCTTGTGTCTTCTGGCTCTCTATGCTGTGGTGGGTTCCCCCTACTCAACACCTTTGCCTCTTTCCTTATGCTCGCCCAAAAAATGCATGTTCACTCTTAGCCAGCATAAAATGACAGAGGCCTAGCCTGGCCATGCTGGTGATGCCCTCCAGACCCTACATGAGACGATGCTGGCCAGGCAGGTCTTGGTGCAGCTTGGCTGTGGATGGGAACCTTGTGTTGACATTCTGAGGACTGACTGAATCCCCTTTCACACGATGGCAGTGCCCAATCTTCATCCCCTAGGAAGAGGTTTCCACATTTTTAACACTCCTGGAACGTGCTCTCCCAGAGCCTTTGGGCTGGTTCAGGATCACCCTGGGGAAACCTTATCTGAGCCAGCAAAGGGAATGCAAAGTCGAGGATCCTTCTCAGTACATGAACATACTCTAAGGAAAGGCTCTGGAAGGGATCCTGATGACTTCCATATTATTTCCAGTAAATTTTGTTCTGATTCTTGGCACAAACACCGGAAATGAACAGGCTAGGTCAGGAATGTAAATAAAGTGAAACATTGGGATTTAATCTAATCTATAATTATAGTATCTGTGGTGCAGGGAAGAAGTTGGTGTGTTTGCACTGCAGCTCCATTGAGGAGCTGGAGGGGGTTTTCATTGTCTTTCCAAAATTTCCCTTTTTGGCCAAGGGATACTTGGTATCTCCCCAAGTATCTGAAATGAATGTGCTGGGCTGGCAAAGCTGCTTTCCAGTAGCTGACCAGGTACAGCTCAGTGAGGAGGCATCCCCAGGCACTTGAGGAATGACAGGGAGAGCAGCTGAGATGGATGAGCAGGGTTGAAGGCTCAGGGATGAGGGAAGCTCCTGTCTCCACAGTGAAGAGATCGGTTGGGTTTGTAGGGTGCTGAGCTATGTAAGGGCCATGAGCAATGTAAGCTCACCCCTCCAGGCTAAGTTTGACCTCTGAGACAAGCCAGGGCCCTTTCTCTTGACTGGTGTTTGGTGCTTGGTGCATCACAAGCTGCCTGTCACAGCATGGTGCTCCCAAACTCCCAAACCATCAGTCTGATTGGCATTAACCACTATCTGGGCTGGCTGGTCGATGCAAGACAAGCACTTAATAGACATCTCTCCCTCTGCCTTCCTAACCCCATCCTCTTGCAGATTCACCTGGGAGGAGGCTTGACAGACTCCTCTGGTCTAGCCGTCCTTGGGGGAGAACAATCCCCTCTCTTGTGATGCATTTTGCAGGAACGGTAAGTCTTTTGGCTTAAACCAAACTTGACATTCTTCAAGGACCATCCTCTGCATCCCTGCACACAAGTGCATTTACATGGATCCTCAGGTAGGGGTACCCCTGTCTGACAGTGTGTCAGGAGTGTCCATCAGCCTGTGGAGCACTCACTTCTTTGCTGATATGAACTAATCTCCCTTTGAAAACCCTCTGTGCAGGGACTAGCATCTCCACCCCAACATACTACAGGCAAGGGGAAGAAAAGGATGGGGACAACTTTTTTAGCAGGGCCTGTTGTGACAGGACAAGGGGTGATGGTTTTAAACTAAAAAAAGGGTAGATTTAGAGTGGAGAGAAAGAAGAAATTCTTTACTGTGAGGGTGTGGAGACCCTGGCCAGAGAGGTGCTCAATGCCCCGTTCCTGGGAACATTCCAAGTCAGGCTGGATGGGATTCTGAGTAACCTGCTCTAGTTGCAGATGTCCCTGCTCCCTGCAGGGGGGTTGGACTAGATGAGCTGTACAGGTCCCTTTCAACCCAAACCATTCTGTGATTCTATGAAAAGGTCTGACAGGCAACATATTTTCCTCATACTGAAACTGCAAAGGACAAAGAAATTAGTTCTCCTTTTGTTAGTTTATGTTTTGAAACTGCAGAAGTCTCAAAAGAAGAGGACTCAATCAGACTGTTTATTTGTTTGCTTGTAGAACATTTTTTGGTTTTGTTTTTCATACTCAAGCCCAGCTTTGATCTCAGGCTGGTAATACTCCAAATGAATGGTCAACAGCAGAGTGGAATTGCCGTAGGTCCTACAGGAAGGACAGGATGTCCAACACATTTACAGAGCAGAAGACACTTCCACAATCTCACAGTCCCTTCTCTTGGTTTACATAATACCCTCAGACTACAGAACAAGCAGAAGCCTTTGCTTTTGAAAAGCTCTGATGCTGCAGACTCTGTGTGCTGACCTAACAGCCCAGAGAAAAACACAGGTCCCTTGCTGAGTGGCTATGATCAGGATCATACCCAGGCCGGAGCCTTCCAAGATAGCTATTTTTCCACAGAAACAAATAAAACAAGCAGAAGAAATTCAATTTAAGAAATGACCTCGTGCCCGTGCCTCTGTTGTTGTTACGTCTGCGCGGGCTCAGAACGGAGAGCTAGCCTCACATTTCACTGTTCTGGCTTGCTTCGTGCTATGTTGCAACTGCACGGACATCCAAACAGAGGAGTAGTTAAAGTGTGTGCCCACGAACGTGAGAACACCCAGATGCCCAGTCAACACGTGCGGGTTTGGTCCCAGGAGGGAGCAATGGGTACGATGTAGCCAGGGCAGCGTGGTGGGCAGCGTTGGTCCGGGCAGAGGCAGCAGCAGCTGCCCAGGAGGATGGGCTGCACTGCCTGTGCACACACAGTTGCCTTGATGTCCAGGGGAGTGGGTCTGTGCCTCACAGGTGCCAACATGAACACGTGTCCATACATGTGTGCTTAAGCGTGCCCAGCCCTGGGAATGGTGTGCCAAGTTCTGCTGAGCTTTAGCTGCGGAACGAGCCAATGCTGTGCGTCAGCTCAGGGCCCATCCTCACAGAAGGATGAGGTCCAAAGCTCCTCGGTGCCAGAGGACTGCTGCCTGCAGCTATGGCTCCCCACAAAAACCTACTGTCCCTCAACCAGGGGCACCTGCAGAGAGCAGGAGCTGCCCAAAACCACCCCAGGACACTGGGCATTGCTGACTCTGCTTACCTCTCTATGGCAATGTGTCTTATGACTGTGAAGCAGAAGCTTGGCTTTGACCAAAGGGATGACGAAGTTCTGGACAAAGCCTTCCACCTTCCACCCAAAGCTCCCCCAGCCCTTTGCAGGCATCAGGAATTAGAACACCGAGCCCCTAAAGTGATCAGTGAGTGCAAATATCCCTGCCCAGCAGATGGGGAAGATGATTTGGCAGCCCAGGGTGCCCAAGAGCCAGACTTTCTGGCTCCCAGCTCTGTGCGTTCACCTCAGCAGCAGCCTCCTCATCAAACCCAGTGGCTCTTCCCTCACCCAGTGCCCCTGGCAGCCGTGAGCTGAGCGGCTGAGAGCTCACAACCAGACGATTTTATGGGCATTGGTTTATTAGCAAGCGCTGCGGTCGCTCCAGCCTCTCCCTGGCACCTTTTCAGAGCAGCCCGGTTCCCAGTGATATTAATAGTTATATTTATGCATTACATATATTTAACAAGAAGAAAACATTTAAAATTATGAAATGGCAAGAGGTATCACTTGGAGCCCGCTCCTGGACACAGCCCGGCTCAAGAGATGCCCAATAAAGACCTTTCCTTCTCTGGAGGCTGTCAACATACTTAACTGGGGGGTGATGGAGGGGGAGGCAAAGGGAAAGTATTAATCAAGACCTTAAAAAGTTCTCGCTGACAGACCATTTGCCAGCTCTCGTTTTAAATGCTTTTGTGGTCCCATAAAAAGTTTCATTACTCACTACAAAATGTGTTTTAATTATTACAGTCACTCTGACATTAAGCCCTGGGTGTTTCTCTCTTGGTTAGTCTGTCTCTCCTCTGTCTCCTTGCCTATTTTCCTCTCTGTTTTTCTCTTTCTTGACTCCTGATGTCCCCCTCAAGACAGAGGATGCCTTGGTTAATGAGCCAGGCTGAAAAGCCCAGATCCCCTCCAAATGATACTGAAGGAAAAGTTAATATTCAGATCCTGAAATTACCCTTTTGCTTTGGACACTGACTGCTCCGCAGGATCCAAACAGAAAATCCAACCCATGTGCTCAAGGAGTATCTCAGAAGAGTCAAGTGAACAACAACACCAGCAGAGGCATGCCCAGCCATCCACGCAGAAGCAACTGAGTGGTGGGCAGATGGATTTGGTGTCTCTCTGGTCTGCTGTATGTGTCCTTCTGATATAAACTGCAACTTATATAAACAACATCCATCACACTTCTGATATCTGGCTATTTCAGCCCACCAGGCATTTGGCAACTTGCTTCAATCTGACCACATGAGCTCAGTTCACCCGTGATAGACAACCCTATCCACAAGGCATGGACCTGGAAGCCCAGAATACTGAAGACATGAGTAATTCCACTGAGGTCTCCCACAGACTCCCAGTGCCTCCAGTGCTGTACTGGCAGGCATCAGCCCATTTCACTCGCTGAGCCTAACACCCAAAGCAAAAGAAAGAGTCTCATCACTTGCCCGGTGTCTGGTGCAATGTAGTGCTGACCAAAAAGGTCAATAACGATTAAATAATAGTGTCAGAGATCCCTCCTTGCCCCCAGCACCTCCCCACATGCCTCTCCTTACTTGTACAGACCATCTGGTTCCAGGCACTTGAAAATGACTGAATAGAGGCTGGTTTCAGGGACATCTCCATGGCTCCTACCCGCTGCCACACAGGATGTTGCAAGGCCAGAAAGCAAATCATCCGCAAAGCTCAAGGATTCTCCTGGAGAGCAAAGAGATGAGCAAGACCCAAACATCAGTACAGGTGCAAAATTAGAGCTGACCATTAAAAATATCCTGCAGGAATGCACCTACACAGCCCTGGCAACCAACAAAGTCCTGCTGGCTGTGGCTGGTAGGAATGGCCCCGAGTCTATAAGGAGAATATCACCTATGGACAAAGCAGGCAGAAAACACACCTGGGCCGGCAGCTGCAACAGGGACCCACTGTAGGAACCAGGGCCAGCACCAAGTCATCGCTTGGACAGCGGGCGGGTGTACCCAGAATGAACAGGTAATGTGGACATTCACTGCAGACACCATGTGTGGGACCAGTGGATAGCTCCAGGTCCCCAGAAGTTCTGGAAGCCTGGCTAAGCAGTGCTCTCCTGCCCTAACCACACAGTCAGCTCTTAAAGGGGACACGGGCTTTCCCCAAATCACCTGTCACAGCGGAAGGTGTTTCTGCTAGGATAGAGTATCAGGAAAGGAGATATCTTTAGAGCTTGGATGGAATTGATCTCATTGTGCTGGGGTTTTCAGTGTGGGGTGGTTTTTTCTATTCTATGAAAATCAGTAGCTTTGCATTCCCTTTCATGTGCACTCTGCCAGCTCCTGGAGCTCTGACTGGAGCTCCTTCAGCTCTGCTGAAGAACACTCGCCCTTTTACAAGCCTTCGAAGAAAAAAAAAACCCTAATTAAAAATGCTGAAAAACTTTTTTTTTTTTTTTTTTGTCTTCTGATTTATAAAGCTTATTAAACACTTAGATCATGAATTTCATGAGACTGAAAATGCTCCATTTATTAAGCTTTTTGGATCTGATTACCCGCTGCCGTGCAACCCGTCTGCTTGCAGCAGGCATGCTGTCTGTCAGTTAGAGCTCATTGCATTCAGTTCTCATTTCACTTCAGTGTAACTGGAAGCCCAAGGTACCAAGCAGTAAAAAAAATTAAAAAAAAAAGGAGCAGTAACCCTGGTTGTGCCCCAGTTCCCACTGATGGGACTCAGAGAAAGGGCTGCTGCAGCTGATAGAGTTGTGCTGGTATCAGCAGCCCTGGACCCAGATCGCTGCACTGGGTACCTTGTGCATGTGTAAATGTCAAGACACCTCAGCAGAGGGAGGAGGAGAATTCTCTGCTCAGCACTTTATCTTTCTAAAAGCAAAACTGATTGAGGGCTACTGAAGTGAAGCACGGGTCTAGGTTCTTGGTGCAGACGAGGAGAAATCACCCAGTGGCATAACCAGCCCAGAATGTCTCACTGTGCAGCTGGATCACCCAGGTAGGAGAAAAAAATCCCCTCCTCCCCAGCCCCTCCCCAACCACATTTGAGCCTTGTCTCCAAATACACAACTCAGTAACAAATGTCCCCCTTGGCTAGAGAAAAGAGCAGCAATAAATTCTTTTCCTCCCTAAAGGAATCCAAGCCTTAATTATTCATTTTAATGCTCCCAGCACGACTTGTTCTTTCCAAACGTTTTTCAGGCAGCTCTGTCACCAGTCTCCGTAGTTTAACCCAGTCCCCAGCCCTGGTCTGTACCAAACCCCAAGGCAACTCGACGGGCAGGTTGGGTTGGCAGCAGTGAAATCACTGCTTAGAGCCAAGAGTGCTGAATGGCCTTGAGCAAGCCCCTTAGCTCTGGGTTTATGGTTTAAACAAACAAACAAACAAACAAACCCCTGTTGCTCATTTCCAACTTTCTGTCTCTTTTCATAGGACATCAGACTGGGTTGGGGAACAACTTGTCACCAGAAGTCACTGTGAACAGACACGGTTGTGACTTACAAACCAAACGATTCACAAGCGCGTAACAAAGACACGGGACCAGATTGGGTTGCTGAACAGGAACAAGCACCTTTAAGCCTCTTCAGATCTCAAGCAACCTCCCTTTTGACCAGGAAGAAACTTCATGGGGTGACAGATCATCCCATGGGTGCCTACTGTGGGAGCTCACTCCTTGCTCCAGAGCACTCAGGGGTGACAGGCAGCTGATGGGGGGGTAGCAAAGAAAATAGCTGAGCAGAGAGGCTGTGATGAGCAACTGGGCAAGACCAAGGGGAGATCTGGACTGGCAGCCCATGGGTGCAAAGACCATTAGTCAGGACACTAGACACAGGGAGAACTAGAGATGGGAGAGGAGAGAAAAACACAGGCTTGAGACAGGGAATGCAGAGGGCACTGGAGACTAGAAATGGGATGGAAAATGTCCTGTGCAACCACTGAATTGAAGCGAGCACTAAAATTGCACAGAACTCTTCCCTTAAGGCACCCACTAACTGCGGAATACTCATCTTTGCAACGTCATTCACGGTCTCTGTGTAGCTGTGAGGGGAGAGGAGCAGGCTGGCAGAGAGCAGAGCCTCGGGGCACTGTGCTGTCTGGGTCACACAACGGTCTGGTTTGCCATGGAGTCCAATCAGCCCTGCCTAAGTTGCAGAGTTTGTTTCTGTCCCCCTGCACAGGAGGAAACGAAGCTCTCAGGGTCTGCCAACACACTGTCAACTTGGGTTAAGCCCAAACCCTTGCCATAAAATCCCTCCAGCAAGAGGGTGCTTTGTGTTCAACCCTGAGCCTCTGGAGAACTTTCCCCTCTTGTTGGCCCTGCTACAATCAAACAAAAGCAAAGAGGTTGTTATGAAAATAGCAAAACAGATGCTAGCAAAGGTGCTGAAACCTCGGCCCCAAGGCTGGGAGTCTTTCTGCACCTGTGTAAGCAGCAGTGAGATCGCTGGTGCTGCCAGACTGCACGGACTGGGGGGCAAAGATGGGGTGGGATGAGGGACACCCCAGGGACAAGCCGGCTGCCCAGAGCTGTCAGTCACCAGTGTACACAGGGACCTGCTTTTCTGTGCTCTCCCCTGCATGAAGCAGAGCACACGGCGACTTTGTTTGTTCATCTCACACAAGGGAAGTCTCTCTGTTCAGTCCACGGTGCTCTGAGAGCAGCTAAAGTGAAATTTCGGAAGCTGTCCCTCAGACCAGAAAAGCAGTTATTCCCTAGATTGAGACCGGGACCTTGTTGATGGAATGAAACTAAAGCAACAAGTGCCTTGGCTGGCATTGCAAGAGGATGACGGACCACTGACAGTGAACTACCAAGGAAAAGGGGGCTTGGGATGTGGTAGCGACAGAGGCATCCTGAGCTAAGTGCACAAGGACATGGTGAGAGCTCAGTGCATTGCTTTGCTCCTCTGGGTTTATGAGCAAAGCAACGGGAAAGCAGGAGAGAAAGCCTCACAAAAAGCATGAGTTTACCATACGAGCAGAGACATAAAAAGGCCAAGTAGAGATACATGACTCTGTGAATACATCACCAGGGCAGACACTCAGATGGAAAAGAAATATTTAGGCTAATGGGCAGTAATGGCAAGAGAAAATAAATCGGATATGAATAAACGTCTGCTCCTGAGAAGGGCAAATAACCTAACTATCTTTCAAGAAGGAGTTTGATCACTTTATAAATGGGATTATATGGATAAGTAGCTTGTGATGGAAAGCAAAGGGGATCCTCTTTCCCGTCTGGACTTATGTTCTCCCACACCCCGCCAGCAAATATAAAGAAGGATTTCAGCCTCCCAAAGCAGCCCTGAAGCAGAAACCTTCTAGATGGCTGTAGTATCTTTGCTCACATTATTAAATTTCAGAAAGAATCCAAAGGTTCTCTGCAGAGTAAATGATAGCTAAGTAGATCATCTCTGTGGAGTAGGAGATATTTTATTGACCAGACAGCCATCTGTGTCCTTCATTAATAGTAATAAATAATTGATGTCATGCTAAATAAAGCAATAAGCTGTTACAGATATCAAGGACAAATGACCAGTTCCTGTGAGGATGCCTCACCTGTGTTCACTTCTCCATAGTAAAAAATCCAGACCAGAGCTCAGCATCACTATACTAAGTGCTGAGCACAGAGCAAAAGACGCTGCTTGCTTCGCTCTGAGCAGTAACTGTGCAACTGTGCTCAGTGATGGGATGCTGATACTCCTAACTCCACACCAAATCCCTGCAACACTCTCTTTCCCTTCCTTTCCATGCCACTGCCTGCCCAGGACTGGTCTGCCCCAACCTATCCAATTCCCCAGGCAGCTTTCTGGAAATCAATCTCTGCTCTCCTAATGACTGTTGGGAAGATGCGGCTCTTTCCAGGTGGCATTTTCTGTCTCTCTCCAGTGCAACCTCTTGCCACTGCCTCATCCCCCTGCAGACGTGACTGTAGAGTTTGGCAAACCTCCTCCTTTTTGCTTTTGTAAACAAGTATCTTACACCGATTCTGGTGCTGCAGTGAGTCAGAGTTTTCCCTAAAACAGAGGAAAATAACAGCACACTTGGAGCTGGCAGGGGGGGGTTAACCCCATTTGGTGAAGCTTTGCAAACTTTTGGCCACGCCAGGTCTGGCCACACCATGGTATACAGGCCAGCCAGCCAGTCATGGCTCTGGGATAGCCACCTGGAAACTCAACTTGACGTCTGGCCTGGAGGAGGAGGAGACACCCACAACTCAGCTGCCTGTCTGCAAGGCTGAGCTGGCAATCTGCTTTTGAGAGAGCACATTTCTAGTGGCAGGAGGCTCAGATGGGCAGGAATGGGGACTGAGGAACAAAAATGGGTGGGAGCAGGCTCAGACCACTCGCTCACAGCATCCAACACTCTTAGTCTGCCTCAGTCCTTCCACTGCAACCCGTGCCAGCGCCCAGCAGTTGCGGACAGCAGGCAGGATGAATCACCTACCAACCATCCTGCTGAAGACAACAAGAGTTATGGCATTGAGTTCAACCAGACTAAACAAGAGAGCAAGGCCAGGAGCCTCTAGGAGGATAGAGGAGCAAAAGTAAGCACTGGGACCCTCACAGGCATTCCCAAACTTTCAGCCCATGTCCCTGTGCCAAGAGCAGCAGGGACAAAACCCAGGCGGTACAAAGCAAGTGGAAATGAAGATGAGAGGAGACCTCCCTGCTGCAATTCACCTTTGAGATTCCTAGAAAGAGCACAAAGAAGAAAGTAGGAAGGCACAAACGTCTCAGTCTTGACAGCTTCTTTACTAGACTGGATGAAACCAACCCTGCAATGTTACCAGTCACTTTCTTTTGATTGTGGTTTCCTCTCTCTGTCTTTCTCCCTTTTGCTTTTTTTCAACCTGTTTTCAATTTACTCTTGTGGCATCTCTGACTGTGACCTCATTCGGGTACTTAAGGGTGGGGGGTGAGGGGGGTTGTGTGGAAGAGAGAGAGTGTCCTTTATAAAAAGAAATGAAAGAAATCATATTTTATTTAGCTTGGTTGGTTTTGAAGCTTTAGCAGAAGAAAGATTAACCTTTTCTGCCTAACTTAATGAAAACAAGGAGAAAGCCTGTACGGATAAATAAATATCTGTGTGGGTATGGAGCAGGCACGATCGTGTTACAGCCCCAGTGGAGCTGTAATGGGGAACAGGCGCGTTCCTGCGCAGCGGTCCCAATTCCCGATCCATTTTCAAGGAAAGAAAAACAGAGTAGAATGTCAGAGGCCCAAGTGGGCATAAACGAGGGAGCCCAGGGAAGGCAGATGGGGCCCAGTGAGCACCTCCATTCCCGGCAGTGACCTTCGGAGTGATGCCAGTGAAGCAGATGGAAAAAGAGACCTTACTTCACTTTGCTCTTGCCAGGTTTTGGTTCCTGAAATGAGGAAACAAATGGCATGCTCAGCCCTCCAAGTTTGTCACCTTTTGGGGGTCTTCGTCTCACCCTCCTCTTCCTCCGGGGCTCTGAGGAGGAGGATGGGAGGTTCAGAAAAGGGCTGTGAGCAGAAGGCTTGGGCCAGGTTTTTGGATGGACAGATAGATGGGGAGCACAGGCTTGCAGGGCGGTTCCTCCACAATGAGGTTGTACCTGGGTTTAATGTGCTTTGGATTTGGTGCCTGGTGGGGGAAGGCAGCAAAAGGTGGTTTGTCTTGGAGATGACGAGCTGATTTAAATTAGCGTAACATAACTGTAGGCGACGGAGCTGTTCCGATTTACATCAGCAGATGGTCTGTCTCACTGCCTAGAAGATCATTAAAAGCAAACCGTCCCCACTGATGCTGGTGGAAGGATGTCAAAACCTCCTTCTCTACATGGCTTGCCAGATTATAAAAGAAATAAAAAGGCCTAGTTATTACTAAAAAAAAAATCTCCCGCATTCTGGGAGCATCCATGCATGCCAGCACCTCATGTCAGTTGGGAGCTCAAGCCCCACACCCAAAAAGCCTGCAGCCGCTGAAATATTTTCTCTGTCCCTTGGGAATTCCTCTGCCTGGGCACAGGTTGTCTAGGCTTGAAACAGAAAAAACCACATTGTTATTATTATTACTATTCTGTGTGGCTTGGGGCAGTTCATGCCTCACTTGCCAATTAGTAGAAAGGTGCAAATTGCAGCATTTCCCTGAATGGCTTCACCTTGCCTAAGCTACGAATTTTGGGGAAGTTTGCACCCTATGTCTATATGCTACTAGACACATTAATAACAATGAAGAGCTCTCCTTGGGACTTCCCAGCTCCTGTGCTGATGGAAGGCTGCATTTGTAGGTGGCTAAATTTAAGGAGCAACGCTTTAGCTGAGCTAAGAGCAGAAGTTGCATTCTAGTGCCACAAAGTTCCTCGAATGGTTTCACTGGTGCTCTCCAGGGCTAGAGTTTGCTGCACAAGGAGTGACTACATGGAACTGAAGGATGGGCTGTCTTGCACTGTTCTTATCAAGAGCAGCCATTCAAACAGAAGGAAATGGTCTTAATTTGGATGAGGTGCAATGTTCTAAAAACATGATGCACAAGGTTAATCATGAGTGTATTCCTCTTTTAAGGTCACCAACAGGACTTGTGGCTCCATCACCTGAGCTCTCCACAGACTGCTTATCACAGTTCTTTCACAGTCAATAGCTAAGACCTCAGAAAAACTGCTTCAACTTGTGTAAAATTGCATCACTTCCTCCATCTCCCCATGGCAGTACACTGCTGGAGAAGAGTGAGAATTAATGCATTTCATTTGGTGCTGTGAGCCCTCCAGTATTTCTCAAGGTTCACTGGGTTGCTAAGGGTCAACCACAGCCAGACACAAGCTGAGTCTGCTATGCTTAGAGCCATCCAGGCATGAGCCAGTTCCAGTCTCAAAGCCACGTATTCACATTAGCATGGTGGAGAGTCCAAATGAATTTATCTATTCCCTTGGAGTTTGTTTTGGGCTCTGCAGCATGTTAAAATAGTTACTTGATTTCAAGGTGTCGTGGTTTTAACCTCTTCTGGCAGCTAAACACCACGCAGACACTCACCCACTGCTTCCCCCGCTCCACAACCCGTCCTGGGGGATGGGAAGGAGAATTGGAAGGAAGAAGAAAAAGATGAGACCCCGTGGGTTAAGATAAGGACAGTTTAACAAAACAACACAAGTTAAGAAGAAAACAGCAGTACTAATGAGATGATAAACAAAGCAAGTGATAGAAGCCAGGAAGACTCTACCTGTGCCCAAAACGCCAACTTTCCCTGCTCCAGCCACACTGAAGCTGCACACTGCAGCAAGTTGAAAACAGGCAGCCCTCCCCTGCCTCAACCCTCCCCTTATATAGGGGCAGGACCCAATATGGTATCAATGATCCCATTGGCTGGCTCAGTTGTTTATCCTGACTGGGGCCCCTCCCAGCTGCAGCCCCTTCCCACTGCTTGGGCCAGCAGCTGCTTGGGGTAATGAACCCAAAGCCAGGACACACAGCAAAGTAGGAACTCATTTGTGCTGGGAGTGGTGCAGACACAAAGAGAAGACGTGAGCTTTGCCCTCAGATACTTCTTATCTGGCAGAAGATTTTGTCTGTCACCACAGATGTAGTTCCCACCCTTACTGTTGCTTTCTTTTAATTTTTAAATTCTTTTAAATTAGAGATTTCTAAACAATGGACCAGTGGTCCAGACCACTTAGTGGTCCCCAAGGCCTGTAGTCAGCAGTCTGCAGCAGATGCAGACACTGGAAGGAGCCTTATGTTCACCAGGAATCCCACCAGCCCAGCTGCAGCCCCAGAGCCACTCTTCTACAGAGTAAACTGGTGTCTCATGTACTTCAGAGATGGCAACAAAACCAGTATCGTAACTTCATGCTTCTTAAGTGCATAAATCTACCGTCTGCAAACAAGCAAAAGCAACTAATTTAAAGAAAATATTCTTTGTTTGGTGCCATTTATTCTAACCAGAGGTAATATGCGTAGACACTGATGAATCAGTGATATGGCTTTGGACCAGTGTGTTCTGAAGGGCCCAGCACACACAACTGCATCCAGATCTGCAGATCTGTTAGCCAACGAACACTTACAAAAATTGGTCCTGATGGAGGGATCCGCATGAAAGCAGAGCTCTTATTTGGCCCTAATATGCAGTTTTGGACATTTGAGAATGCGGGGGCAGATATGCACTTCATAAAACCTCCTGTAGCTCCCTTGAAGTCAATGGAACAATAACAATTTACACTAGCTGAGTTTCTGCATCTTGGCTGTGAGCTACTTGGAACAACTACACCCTAATGATTATTACAGATATTCCACATCACTTGCCTAAGATGGACAGGAGAATACCACTGCATAAGAGAACAGAGTTGATTTGCTATGATTTCCAATGAATTAGTGATCCATATCCTACAAACATGTACACGTTCCGCTTTATTCATCTGAGTTGTTCCATTACACTCGCGTGCTAGAGAAACTAATGGGCACGCTTACAGGATCAAGGTTAAAACTTGTGCAAACAGGGCGAGTTCGAAGTGTGTTTGTAGCTTTGTTACCTCGCATTCAGACTAGAAAGCACGGCACTTGAATGGGCCTCTTCTCACAACTCTCTGTTTATCCAAGCAGGTATCACAAGAGAAGCCAAATGTGATATCAGCACAAAGCTGAGAAAAGAAGCAATTATCTGAACAAACTCAGAAGCTAAAAAACACTCACTCGGTCAGGACTAGTGCATGCAAGAGCTGACATCAGTCCTTGAACAAGGAATTGCCTGGGTTACTAGAGTATGTTCGCAACAGCTTTCTTAGCACAGCTAATGAATCATACATTTATTGATTTCCCCATAATGAAGTTAACATCTTTCTTCACAGTTTTGATTCACTAGAAGACACAAATCAGGGAAGAGGAGAAAGAGCTGGAAATCTCTTGCCCATGAGGAGTCTAATCCATCTGCATCCATCTTCATATCAGCAACCGCTCCGTCTTTTCCACTCGGACTACAAGGGGAGACAGGATCTCCCACACTACTGCTCACAAGGGCAGAATACCATCTCCAGCTTCTTAAACTGAGCTGATTCTTGTTTCCTTGAGGACAAAACATGTGTCAAGGAGGCACCTGGCACCCAGAGGCTTCAACACACTTCACAAAGGCCATTAATACCTCCGATGACGTGGCTGCCTCCACGCTGCTGAGCCAAGCTGTGAGCTCCGCCACGCTCGCCTGCAGCCACGGGAGCGGCGTGGGCAAAGGAGCACGACGACGCAAAGAAAGGAAATGGCTTTTACAAGATAGCAGGCAAAAGGCAAGCTTGAGGCTATAACCCAGCGTCCCAGTCCAGCTCTCTATCCACTAATAGCTGCCTTTCAGCTGTGAAAGGCTATTAACCCTTTTTTACAAGTGAGCGAACTCCAGGCACTGAGCAGACCTGCCACAGGCATGCTGCAGGACACTGGCATGGTAGGAATGCCTTCTGCTCTGAATTTTAAGTCATTCTTCCCAGAAACCAAGACAAATCAATCCTGGCATCCACAGGAAAGGGGAGTTGTTAGTAGTCAGGACAGCTCTGATGGACAAAGTCCCCTGAGAATTCATCTCACCAAAGGCTCTCTATGGTTTGACTCCTAGATGTCCTTGGCAAAGCAAAGTATCTGGGCACGTTTCCCATCCCCAGGATCACCGATCACTCTAGGATGGTTGGTTGGAGACATGTCATCACCAGCCACTGTGCAACATCTTACCACGCAGACGACAAAAGACAGATTCCCAGAATGAGCAGAGCAGGATTAAGCCAAGTGGTAAATGGATTCCAGGGCTGTTAGAGGATCCGTGCTGAGAGGGAAGCCAATGCCAGGTAGCCAACCCGGAGCTCACACAGCGAGGTTATCACCTCCCTCTTTTCTTCAAATCCGTAAATAGACCCCAAACATTGCTTGGCCCATGTTAGAGAGATAAGGTGAGTCTTTCCCATCCCTTGCAAAGCCTGAAATAGAACCCCCACTACTCCCTATCCTAAGCATCAAGCGTAGGATGTTGACATTTAGCAGTAGGGAAAATTACCCAAACAATGAACCCTCTCAGGTCTCTCTTCTCCCCTCCCTTCTCCTGGTCCCCTGGAAAATGTTCATAAAGTGAAGTGGAAAAATAAAAAAACTCAACCTAAACCCCAACAACCAAACCCCAACCTTCCTAAGGCTGTGGAAATAACATGTAGAGGAGAAGAGTGAGTCAGACTCTGCTAACTGCGCACGGGTCACCAGTCCTGAAGGCAGAGATGATTCACTAAGGCAGCAAGAACTAGAAGGTAAAAATGACCAAAAAGAGGATGCAGAAAGAAAGTTGTATCCAAAAAGAGAAGGAAGTAAGAAATGAAACAGTTCTGAGTTGCATGCACCTTCTTCTTCATTGAACACCACTCAACTGGAACTGTCCCAGGATGACTCACTTGATAGTGGTGAAGTTATTCCCTTGATGCTTTGTCCAGTCTTTATGAGATGAAGGACAAACAGGCTGTAAGACTTCAATCCACTCCCATCCTCTGTTCTTCCCTCTGTTCTTCCCCTGCCTGAGGTGCTCAACGGAGCCTCACCTCCCTGCTGCCCCTGCGTCCACTGCTCCTTTCTCACACCTCTTCCCTTTAATCATGGTGGCATGGGACTCTTTTCCCCACAAAAGATGCCTACAAGAAGATGAGAAAAGCAGGGCCTGCTTAGGAACAGGGCATGCCATGGGGAGGCCCTCCTGGATGCCACTGGCACAGGAAGCACATTGTCACAGGAGATGGAGATGCAGATGGGGCTCAGGTGCTTGGGAACAATTCTTCCTGCCAGAATACTCTCCTGCTATTCCTCCACTCATCTTTCCTCCTCAGCTGTCCCTCCTCCTTTTATTTAATAACCATAAAAACTCAAACACAAGAAACTTGCTCTGAAAAAAACCTAAATATGAAAAAAAAACCCAACCAAAAAACCCCAACCCTCTCTCTCAAGTTCACAATGAGCACTGTAAAACTTTTTTCTGCTTGGAAAATTCTCCTGGTCAGTTTTTCCTACTGTTTAACCCCCACTTTGAGTTACACAGAATGAGCAAACACATTTTATAAGGTTCTAATTCATACCTAACCCATACAGTTTATAGCTTAATGTAGTAAAATATACACATGCACACTTTTTATACAGATAGATATATATATACACACACACGCTCTCACACATATGCATAAAATAGCCTTGGTCCCACTCCTGTGAGCCTCCCAGCAGCAGGTCTGGTTGCTCCAGCATGTGCTCAGCTTGGCATGCTTAGGTATGAGTGAGCTGGCCTGGGAGGTAGTTCCTGCTCCAGGTTTCTGCAGCCTCTTTTGTAATAAATAACTGGTCAGTCTCATTAAGGGCACAGTGGGACCCACTGCTCCATCCTTGAAGGACTAAGGAATGCCACCACATGGTATACCAGGAAAAATTTCTGTCCAGTTTCTGCCCAGTGAGCCCTTGGAGTGAAGCCCCATGGCAGGGAGGCAGATGAGGCTAGGCTGGAGGAGTTGTGAGGAGCTCAGCTGCCTGCAACCATGGCCAGGCACCAGGCAAGGATGTGTCTGTCTGAAAGGCAGCTCTCTGCTGGCAGTGATTAGGGGAAAGCTGAAGGTGGGCACTCAGTCAGGAGATGGCCTATGGTGTGAACACCACCAGTTGTTGCTCTGGAGGAAGGAAGGCAGCTCTCACACTGAACTGCTCCAGGGAGCTGTGGGTTAGAGTCAGCCCCAATGGGGCATTGCAAATGTCTTGCCCTGTGCCAGCCTCTGCACCGAGCTGCCAGAGAGGCGGTAGTCCCTTCTCAGCAGTGAAACCACAACCTTCACCTTTTCTTGGGACCAGAGAGGCCAGTTGTGCTGTGTTGTGGATGGCATGAAGGCCAAAGAGCTACCTGAATCTCGCTCTCCCACTCCAGCTGTTTGAGAACCAGCCACCACCTCCTGCCTTTACCTCCCTGGGGGCAGAGTTGACTGATTTGCCCAGTTAGGCCTGGGCTCTGCTGCAGGTCCCTCTGCTTCTCCAGCCCTTTAACCCAGGCAGAGGAGATGAAGTTCACTTGACCGGTAGTTAAGAACTAGTTCATTCCACCCAGGAAAAATACAGCACCTGACACAGAGAGCTTGTGAACAACAGCAAACCCCAACCACCCACGTGAAGGTCTACCTTACCATTTCTGATGGGCTTCTGTGCAGCATCCCCAGGGTGAATAGCTGCGCACATCAGACCAAGAACTCGGCTATAACACTCCCAAAAACTGAGCAATAACACTGCCAAAAACTGAGCAATAATTCTCCCAAACTCTGCACAGGGGGAACCTTACAAACATTTCAAGCTGCCTGCCAGTGGCTTTGAACTTGGCTGTAACCTGAAGATAGGAGATCTTTGCGACTATTGACTAAGGAATTGCCTCTACTGTTGCTCTGAAGACGGTTGCTTCTCTTGAGCTTTTGCTTTTTGGGTTTTCCTGCTTGTTTCCCTCAGCAGTTTGCTATTAAATTAAACTGAGCGTCTCATACAGTTCTGTATTTCCATCATAGAGAATAACTAAATAATTAAAGTATCATCTCTGCCATACCTCTGCGAGACAACACCAAGAGATCAGTTCCTCAGAGGAAAGAGAAACAAGAGAGAAACACAGAGAGAACTGTGTCAGTGACACAGCCGAAGCCTCAGGGCAGCTCCTCTGACATAAGTGGGAATGGAGCAACTTGGGGCAGCCAAGAGCTTGTCTCTAAATTGTGCTTGGTGAGGTGCAGCTCCTGTGACCAGGAAAACAAGAAGACAACAGAAACACTCAGAGAATGTCCCACATGCTGGATTTTATGGTTCTCCAGCAAAGCCCTTTTGCAGCATTTTTTTGATTTATGGGCTCCACTGCCCTGAACCCCATGTGTTCCCCGGATGGGCTTTCCTCTCCCAGAGGGCATACAATTCACCAGCAGAGAAATCAGAGAGACAATTAACTTATTTTCATTTCCTGACTCACTGTCATACCTCCCATCATCTTATTTTTCCTCCTCCCTGCTTGTTTACCCCAACCCCTCTTCTATTCAGAAATCAAAGAAAAAACAGGAACAAATATAACCCCCTAAAAAAGGCCCGGGTCAGCTGGAAACTTGCACTGCAACAACACAACTGCCTGCTCTTAATCTCCTCAACTTTGTCTTCTTGCCCTCCAGCACAGCCTCTGCTCAAGCTGTCAGTAAATCAAATCCCAACCAGCAAGCATGAGTCGACCCTTGAAGTTCTTTTTTTTTAAGTCAAGGTGCCCCTGTATCCTTTAAATCCTCGAGCAGCCTTGCACAAAAGCCACCTCCCAGGTGGGAGTTGTCTCCAAAGCCTAAACTCCGGCCTCTGCTAGCAACCATGGCTACGGCTGCCTGGACCACATCCCCATGGGAGCTCACACTGTTACCCTCCCTGCTTTTCTCTCCCTTCATTCCTTCTGCCCATTGCTGCTGTTAAATCCAAAGTTTCAGTTTTTCAAGCGCAACATCTGGCTGGAACACTCAGTCTCTTTTTTTTTTTCTGGGAGGTTTTTTGATACACAGCCCCTCCATGGGTGCAGAAAAGCACTCTGGGTGATCAAGGTGAAATCACGAGCATCACTCAAGCCCATCCGGGCCAGTTCTGTGATAATTTGTCACCTGAAGGCACAGGCAAAAGCCATTGCTCAAGCTAGTGGTTTGAAGTTGCTCCCACCACACGAGATGTGTGCTTCAGGCCCCATAATGCTGTTTTCATTTTCCTCCTCCTCCTCCAAGAAAATAAACCAAATGTTTATTTCCTGAATGCTCTGGTCTGAGAAAGGGCAAAACTTTCCTCCAGGAGCCAGGTGGCTGGAAAGGGAAGGCAGAGGCAAATATTTGCCGAATTTGTCAATGAGCTCTTATTCCATTTTTCTTATTAATATTTATTTAGACATAATGTGAGGGAAACCTGCTCAGACCACAGCCACGTGGGAGATTCCACTGTTATTCTCCTTGTGCCAGCTACTGGAGGGGAGGGAAGAGAGAAGGGAAAACAGAGACAAAGAGAGAGTGTCAGGGAGTTCACAAGCAATTTAGAGAAAGTCATGGGCCTTTATCTTAACTTAGAGATGATGGGATGGCTTGAGAAAGTCAATGCATCTATGGACCACGTGATGGGGCAAAGAGATTGAATAGCTTGGCCTTCCTTGCTGATATTCAAAGTGTAGGTGTAGCTTTGAGAGAGAAAATCCTCTCATTATAGAGTCCTCCTATTTTTCTTTTTTTTTTTCTCTTTTATTTTAAACTTTTCTTTTCTTTTCTTTTCTTTTCTTTTCTTTTCTTTTCTTTTCTTTTTTTCTTCTTTTTTTCAAAGGAATCATTAATGACATGGAGATAAGAAGAATAAACTGCAACCTCAGGTTTAGTAAGTTGTGTGAGACAAACCTCATGGATTGCTTCAATGAGACAGTTCATTCCATAGACACGAGAAGCATGGTACAGTCTCATTTGTCTGGGTATCAACAGGCACTAGCCATGACACAACATGGGTAATTATCAGGTAAGCTTGAAAAGATACAGGAATTAGCAGAAGAATTATACAGAAGGTAAGGAACTGAGTAACAGACAAGTGAACACAAGCTGTGCTGAAAAGAGAGTGATGGGAACTGAGTTATAACTAGCAGGGTTCTCCAATGATCAGGCTTGTTATCAATCCTATTTCTCACTGGAAATACACCACTGATTTTAGCACCAATGAAGTGAAACGCGTTATTAGTGTACAGGAGATTAGATGATCAGTCAAAAGATCTTGAGGGCTATAGTAATATAAGTGGAATTAATGTTAATATTTAAAAACACAAATGAACTTCAAGATGACCATTAAAATAGTTCTTTTGTTAGCAGGAACCTCTGCAGATGGAAACAAAAGAGGAGGAGGAGAAACGCCTGGGTGCACTGGCTAATCACAGCATAACCACATGTTGCCACTGGATCAGAGCTGGGGAAAAGGGAAGGAAGTTCTTGGATCTTCCAGTTGAAACAGAGAAGAATGAAATCCTCTGATAGTAAAAGGCTGAACCTGCCTTGCCATCAGAGAATCACAGAGTCTCCAGTCCAGCCTCTTCAAAGCAGAGCTAACTCCAAAGCCAGGGCATGGTGGCTTGGGGCTTTATCCAGTTGTGGTTTGAAAATCTCCAGGGACTCCCCCAAGAGCCACATAGGTGATGTATAAATAATAAAAACCTGTATAAATAATACTGCTACTGTTTGGTAGCAGAAATCCCACTGGACAGGAAGACAGACCTGGATGCATTTCCACAGGGCTTCAAAGCCCCAGCATTGCTGGCTCCCCAAACTGGTCAGGATGTAGAAGGCTGTTGAGCGTGTCCCCTGTTGCCCTCCACTGGATAGAAGGAGAATGTCACACTGCTGTGTCATGTGTGGGGACAGCACATCCTAAAAGCATCTCCTCTGTCAGCTGGGGCAACAGTCTGTGGTCTGGGAACAGAGCAGCTGAACTCCAGCTCTGTTTTTGCTCTGCCTGTGTCTCATGTAGCGACAGCTGGGGGACATAGGTTTGCTCAAACCACAGCCAGACGATTGGAAATAAAAACGATATTCATATATTAATTAACATCTGGTTACTTGTCTCATTACACGATACAATGTGCATGAGCTCTTTGTTCCCTTCATATTTTATGCATTGAATGAAAACTAAACAAATGTTGCAAAAGCAACAGCGCAAAAGCAAAAAAACAAACACTGCCCAAGTTTGTACTTAGAACACTTACTGACACATCACTTTAATTAACATGTAAAGGAGGACATGACTAAACCATGATGATGAAGATGGTGGTGACACTGAACTGGAATTAACATCCAGTCTGATCCAACCTGGCCATTTTTCATTAAACTGGGCTTCCCTTCACACATACTCTTAAAAAAAAAAAAAAGAAAAAAGGCAATTATTTGTTAAACTGAGCAGTCCAGGGCCTGATTTAGCAAATTATTACTTACCTACTTTCAAAAGCCACTTTTAATGAAAACTGTCCCTAAAAATTTCAGCCAGACTATAAAGCACAACCCCAAAGGCAAGGAGCTGCTGTCACTCTGCCTGCATAACACATCCGATGGCAACTGGTGCCTTCTGCCAACTTTGGGGACAGAAATAGAAAAGAAGGAGGGGGAAGGAAAGCCAGATTAATGAAGAGAAGTCATCACTCAGGTTTTCTGGAGGCAGCACATTGTCCCATGTGTGTGGCCATCCCTCTGTGGCTGGTGGGGGAGGGTGACAGGATGCTTGGTGGCCACCAGCAAGGTGATGGGGACAGGGGCTCCTGGGCACCCACCAGGCCAAAACCATGGCTCTGTTTGCTGCTGCTGCCATGAATGGAACATAAAGCAACCGGTCACCTTTGGAGTGGACTGGTGCCCAGTCT
>WUAM01000001.1:2425756-2456757 GCA_024336885.1 Actenoides hombroni
ATATTTACATTATTTAAATTAAATTTAAAATTAAAATCATACTGCAACTAAATGTATTTGTTTGCCATATGCCTTTAGAGGACATGTGATCCTCATTCCGTAACACCAAAGGATATAAAAATAAAAGCTAGATATTGAACTCATGCAGCTTTTTTCTCTTTAAATTTTTTATTTATTTTTTTTAAACACCAACTGGATTTTTAGGCAACTTTTTGACATTCCATACACACTCCCCAGCGTGGTACCAAAGAGGATATGACTCTGGTCTGGATTTGTCCTGGTCGGGGCAGGGGGGGGAAGCGCATCCCCGCCTCCGCCCAGCCGGGCAAACAGCAGTGATGCCACGAGGGCTCAGCTGGACGAAGCAACCCTAGCACTGCCTCCTTGGCACCAGCAGCGCCTCCGACGACAGCAAAGAGGCAACGGTCACCGTGGGGAAGGGCAGACAGTGAGTCCTCATCGTCCCCAGCTCACAATGCGGTGGCCTCGTGGGGCTCCTCTTCACACAAACGCTGCTCAAAGCAGCACCTCTCTCCCACCTCCCCTCCTGAGCGCTCCCCCCACACCCCGAGCTTTCCTGCTCCTTGCCTCTCTCTCTCTTTCACTCTCCCACCACAGCTGGTTAAAATTACGTTGGAATTTTGTTTTTCTGTCAAGTGAATTTGGACCTGGTAAATCCCTCCCAGCCATTCCAGTGGCCTCCCAATGAACATCGAGGCTGCATGTAATACACATGATTTAAGAAAGGTGCTGCTGGAGCTATTTCCGAGCACGTTCACAATACAAGGGTTCAGGGCAGCCAAAAGGGGCTCCTGAGGCTTCCAGACACCCAAAGAGGGATGTCGGGGTTTCCACATGAGGAACGGGTGGGGGAAGGAGGAGAGGTCCAGCAGCATGTCATGCCACCTTGCAAAGACGATGCAGAAAAAAAAAGAATAATAAAATGACAGCAAAACAAACCAAAAACATCCTGGGCTTGGAGAAATCCCAGCCCTTTTGTCCTGAGAGACCACAGGAGCAAACATGAAAACCCTCTGGTGAGCCAAGCCAATGGGGAGCTGTGGTACAGCAGTAGAAGAACATGATCTTGGCTGACCTGGGGAAGCTACAGGCTTGCCAGAACATCTAATAATAAATCGACGCTCCAAGCGTGTACCTGCACACATGTGTTCATTGCTGGCACAGTGCGGGAGGCTCCCGGTTTGTTCCTGGAAGGCCACCAGCTCTTGGTGGTGTTTGACTGACCTCTGCCTCTAGTAGGCAGAGCACAGAGCAGAGAAGTTCCATATGTATGGGGCAGCAGGTGGTGGGACCCAGCCAGGGGACGTACCCAAGCCCAAAAACCTCCCTTGCTCACCCCTGCAGCTTTGGTGGGGAATGCAAAGACTCCCACACCTCTGCAGTGAAAAGCTTGGGCCACCCCCAGTGGACTACAGGACCTCTCAAGAGACCAGGCTGCAGTTCTTTGCAGGACTGGTTAGGAATGCTAGGTCAAAACCAGCTGTTCAGCAAAAAAGTCCTTCTGGTTAAAAGCGACAGGTTTAGACAGAGGCGTACAAGTTAAACAAATTTTGGGTTGGGGGAAACAAAAGTGAAGCAATCCCTTTGATAGTGTTGAAACTTCCCCATTACAACATTTTCAGAATGGAACAATGCAATTGCAGCTTTCAAAGTCCCTTTTTGAAAGGCAATCACTGATGGTTAAAAATATTAAGATTTTAAAAGGCCAGGAAGAAAAAAACCAAACACTTTTTGCTTTCACACAACAAAGCCTCTAAATTAACCTGAAGTGGGTTTTACGAAGGGGCAGGGAAGGGAGGTAGGGGGCTGGATAGGGGACATTTTATTTAATGGAATATTTCAAATGATTATAGGAGGGGAAGAAGGGGAACTGTTCCCTTTAGTCATAATTAAATACATAGATATTGTGTATATATACATGGATATTGCATCTAAATAAATATATCATATAAATACAATGTATCATGTCTATTGTGTATTAGCACACACCTTTTTTCCCTTTAGACCAGGTATCCAGGCCCTCTCTGGGTTTAATTAACACCTGGTTGTGCTGGACATGTAGGCATGGTCCCTGCCCTGGCCAACTCCCAATCCCCAAAAAAGCAAAGCAAAGGATGAATTAGGATCTAAGGGGTGAAGCAACAGCTTAAACTCCCCGCCGTGGGTCAGGAGCAAACCTGCCACCAGCATCCAAGGAGCTCTGGGTATCACTCACTGCATTATGCCCTTGGCCAAGTACGGGAAGGAAAAGCTATTTATAAGGTAATGACTGAACAGTCGAAGAGCTGTCTACATGGGCTGGGTTGGATGTGAGCATGAAAGAGAGGAGAAAGACTGTCCATGCCCATAGGCACAGCCATGCTCACCTCCTGGCCTGTGCTAGCAACCAGCACTGAAATTACTGAGAGAAGGTGTAAAGAAAAGAAATAAAATCAAAGACCGAATCTTGGTACTAGTTGGTATTTCTCCCCTCCACGCCCCAAACACAGCAATAAAAATGGTAAATTAACTTTAAGGCATTTGTTTCCCCTCTTAGTCCAGTGTCAGCTTCAGATGATATGAGAAGTTTTTATATATAATTCAGATTTACGGCTTTTTTGTTTTTCAGTTCAATGTTGGGTTAGGAAAGAAAAGGAAGTCATGTTTTGGTCATAAACAGAAAGCACGCAAACAGAAAAACATTTAGATACTAATTTTGTAAACCTGCTGCCTGCATTCTTAAGTATATAAATACATATATACACACAACAAAGATACAGAACTAAACCCCCTTCTTATACATCAAGTTTATACACTATTTCTAGGTGTACTTATAGAGAATCCATATACTGGCTATTTTTTGGTGTTTGAAAGCATGCCAATAAAAAGCCAAACTGTCAGTAAACGTGGTGGATGTTGTCACTGTTTTCCCTTTTCAGGCTGGTTTCCCTGGTGTACAAAGGCCAGCTCCAGCTCCAGCATAAATTATTAACGCCTATTTAACTCATAATAACATATCCAAATAATAACCAGCACATGCTGGATGCTTTAGGGATGAATAATTCCTATCCCAAAGAGCTGGCAATTTAAACAGTTTAGATACAGCAAAACTGGGAGAAAAGTCCCATTGCCCAGGCTGTGTGGCAAGGGGCAGAATACCTCCCACGCCCGAGGCAGCCAAGAAAATTTCCTGGGCTGAACTGCCACTGCCAGCACCTCCACATCCAACCCTCCTTGGACCCAGGGATGGAGAAGCACCTGGGGTGGGCTCGTGATGGTCAAACCTCTACTAAAACCATCAAACCTTTGGGCGCTCGGACTCAGTGCAGACCTGTGGTGCTTCGAGACAGCCGAGCGGGTGTAGAGGAGCGGGGTGAGCTCGGATGGATGGGACACTGCTTGCCCTTGGCAGGATGCAGTTGGGCTTTAACCTGTCCCTGCTCTGCAGGACCTGCTCTGGTTGAACACACCGCTGAGACCCCACCAGGCTCGGCCATGCCTCGTGTCTCTCCTACACGTGACGAGCATGAGCACAAACCTGTCCCGTTCCTATGAGCCCATCCTGAGCCTTTGCTGGCTCGGTCCCTGACATGTAAATAATGACATACCATTTCCATGGCTTTCCAGCCTATTACGCTGCTCTTTGGACCTTGCCTCCCATCAGAACAGCAAACCTGTGTCCCTGCATGACCCTCCTGGCGCAGCCAAAGCAAACCAACGTGCTATATTTGTTTTTCAAGCCTGGGCCAGGAATGATTCCCGTAAGGCTCAGCCTGGCTTAATGAAGCTGTGTCTGTGCTGTGCCTCTAAGCCTACATTTGGCCATGGGGACTAAGCTGCTTTTCTGCCTGGCTCGGGTAGGATGCAGCGGTGTTTGCTGAAGGTAACTCCAAAGTGAGAAGAAGCAGCAGAAAGTGATGATGGGGCAGGGGAGGAAGAAGAAAACAAGGGAGATGAGGGAAAACAAGGAGGAGGGGCAGCCGGAGGGTGCTCCCAACCTTCCCAACATATGACGGCTGTTAAGAGACAAGCTTGGCTGGACAGCAGGTTTCCAGCAAGGAGCTCAGTGAGAGGACAGCCAGGGCTGCAGCCCAGCAAGGTTTGTCACTGGGACCTCCTCACCGTGGCAGTGTCCCACCACTAAGCTCACCCCCTCCAGCCCTTTGCTCAACTGTCACGGCAGCCGGGATGTTTTTCTTGGTGGAGGCAGCAGCTGCAGTTGTTCAGGGCAGGCTGTGCTGCCAGGGGCTGGGGGTGCTACAGAGAGTGGTTCAGTGCTGGGGTGGCTGGTGCCATAACTCATGGTGCTGCTGCTTCACCTCTCTGCTTCACAACAGCCCTTGTGCAACTGGGGCTGTCCCCAGCCTGTCCCCAGCCCTTCCAGCAGCTGCCGAGCTGCTGCCATGGCAAAGCATGCTGCAGCTGATGCTGAAGTCATGGCAGGGCTGCGTTGCTTTTCCTCACTGGTCCTCTCCCTAGAGGTCATGCTCTTGAGCTGTGGCTACCCAGCCTCCCAAAGGAGCATCCTCAGAACTGACTGCACAGAGCAAGAAAGATCCAGAAATCACTTCTGGGTCCTTTAGCATCACACACCTACCCCAGTCAGCAGCTTATTTCAATCACTCCAAAGAGTGCTAAAAGAAATCTTGCCTTGAGATAGACGGATGAGATTCTGAGCTTCTTTTCATCGTAACAAAGCCCTGTCTTCTGTGTCTTGCGAAGCCTCTTTCCACCCCACATGGGTACCTGCTTTCCTGCAGGCGTACTTGGTCTGCCGTGCAATGAGTCCTGGGTACAACCAGTGCTCCATGTGCAGAGCCTCACAGACAGACCCTCCCCATATCAGGACATGGAGGGATTTTTTTTTTTCCAGGAGATACCTATTCCCAGCAGGATTTCCTCACTGCCAGCACTCAGCAGAGGAACAAGCAGGTTTGTCAAACCAATGACATTTGCAGCCAGCTGAGTCCATGGTCGTAGCCTGCACTTAGTAGGCAAGAAGATACGAATTAGAGATGTTCCCAGCAAGTCCTGTCAATGGCATCAGTGAGGTGCAATTGTCCCACTACGCCAGTGTCTGTGCAGACTCCTGGGCACCTTGCCCTGCAGCCTAGTTGGCCCAAAGCCCTGCACACCAAAGCAGAGCAAAGGAGTTAAACTGGGCTCAGCACACAAAACCTGAGGGGTTCAACTGCTGCTGGACAGGCAAAGTTTTGGGGAGGACGAGGAAAGTGTGGCTGTTGGATGTAGATCTTCTACTTAGTGCTGAAATGTGTCCAGAGCAAAGCAGGAGAAAGGAGAGAGATTGAATCTGCAAAGCTTGGCTTAAGAGCCAGAGCAGAAGCTGAGCTTGCTCAAAGTTTGGATGTATTCAGACTGGGAAAAGATTCAACTCCTTAGGAAGAGAACGGCCATGAAGTTTGGACCCAGAACTAAACTTCTACTGGGTTTGTACTTTTTGAATACCAGTTTTTTTTCTTAGATACATAAATGCTGCTGTCCCTGTCCTCTGAGGAAGCCCCCATTGCTGCCCACAGCTGAGACCCTGGGGCAGCTGTACCCTCCACACCACAGCCCACCCAAAACACAGCCACCTCAACACATGGGGAAAGTAGATGAGCTTTGTGTCCAGAACACAGGATAGTAATGAAATGCCATTGTCCTGCAGCCCACATTACTCTGCATTCTCAAAAAAAGCAACCTCTGAGCCTGGTGAACCTCATTGAGTCTGGCTATAATGAGGATGAGACACATCTTCCTCTGAATGTCCTCAAAACCAGCAAACAAGCTACCCGGAAAACCACCAAAGAAACACATCCAGGAGACCTGTGTGCACCCAGACGTCACAGCGTGCCTTGCTCAGGGGAGAGGGGGAATGAACACCCCAAGGCCATCTCTCAACCATGGTTCTGAAGGCTGGTGGGGTCCTGCTTGCCTCTGCCATGCAGGCAGGGGGACAGAGGTTGGCTAAAAGAGCAGCTCTGGCACCGCAAGGCTGCTGGGATCCTCCATCCCCGGGCACCACGGGCAGCTGAACTTTTAATGGTAAATGTAAAACATTTCTACTAAAACAGAACCTCTGCCCAGAGGGTATCAAATGACTCAGGTGTGCACAAGGAGCCCTTTGCCCCTGGGAAGCATGTTTCAGGCTGGGCACATGGGATCACGTCACCATTTATGCCAGGGTGGTAATTAAGAGCATTGCGTCAAATTCCTGACCATGGCCACAGCTGCCTGTGGGCTGAGGCTCTGAGGTGCCCACAGCATCCCAGCAAGCAGCACTTCAGAAATGCTCTGTCCAGCCAAGAGCTCCCCCCTGACCTCCCACCAGTGCCCGGTGATGGTGTGGGCATCTCCCACAGCCTTGCTGTAAACACAGGACACTGGTTTCCAGCCGGGACGTTCTGGCAAACTAAAGTTATGTCCCTGCCACCCACACCCTCGTGGGTCCTGCTGCGGGCAGAAGCCGGGGGGCTGCAGGGCACGGCTTGGGCACGATGTGAGATATGTTCTTGCTCTGAAAGCCTGGATGGGCATGGGAAGAGCTGCAATTCCACCTGGGCACTGCCTATTCCTGCCTACCTGCCTTGGGGGAGGGAGGGAAGGAGGCGGCCATGGCCCCCCATGCCCCTCGGGACCCAATAGCTGGTCAGAGGCAGCTGATGCCGCACCGCTGCCCAGCGGGCACCGCACCAGTCTGCCCACCAGGCGAGGCAAGGCGGGTGAATGGCAGGGCTGGGGCTGCCTGAGCGCAGAGCGACCCAGACGGGGCCCCCTCGGCTTCCCGGCCAAAGCAGGACGGAGCAGCCCAGCTGCTCGGGCTTGGCTTCTCCTTGCATGGCAGCTGGGGGGGAGAGCCAAGCACAGGGAGAGGCGAGTGGGGAGCGTCTGCGTGCACGGGGGGCTGCAAACAACCCCCCCCCCCACCAGCCCTCTCCTTGGCTGGGGTGGGGGCATGGGACCGAATGAAGGAATTAGTAATTAGAAGGTGAAATCAGGACATAAAAGAAGTAGAAAAGCATCTCAAAGGGTGCTTTTTCTTTCTAAAGGTTTCACCAAGATTTTTGCTTTTCCCCAGCGTGTCCTTTGCAAATCAGGCCTCACTGCAAAGGCTATTGGATACGACTCTGACGTCAGCAGGGAAAAGGTCCCCAGACTCTCATTAGAAAGGGGAAGAAAAAAAAGAAAAAAAAAAAAATCTATCCTATTTTTTTTTCCCCTGACCAATTTAACCTTTTCAGAACAATAAACAGGCTGGTTACAGGACAAAACCAAACAAGCAAAAGGGCTGTGGACTCTGCTTCCCCAGGCCGAGGGAAGGCATGCGGTGGGCAAATGCCAAGAGCTTGAGCTGGCCCTGTGGCCAGGCAGCCCCTGTGCTCCCCATCCTGCCCAGCTTAGCAGCAAGGGGCTTAGAACCAAGGGGACCCTGGGCAGCAGCACCGTGCCCATGCAGAGGGTTGTTTTTAACCTTTTGCTAGTCTGAAAACCTAAACTTCTTTCACTACCTGAGCCAGTGTGTCAGCATCAAAAAGGTGTCCTGCGATGCTGTAGGATGCAGGGGAGGCTGCCCCAATGGTACCCAAAGGCAGCAATGAGTTTTGTTTCTGGCTCTGATGCCGATGCAGCCCAATGCAGGGAACTGGTGAATGGAGGGAAAGGCTGACCTGCTTTTCCCCAGCACCCCTTCCCCAAGTGGGCAGTGCCAAACCAATCCACCCTAGTCTTTGCAATCCCCAGCAGCTCCCTGAAAGCACCTTGCAGACCTTGCACCCTTTTTTGGAGGATGCTTGGATATCAAGTTTCACATGATCCTCGTACACAGGGGCCATATAGGAGCAACGTATGGATACCAGCAGCTACACATGCCGGAAAGGGAGCAGCTCCTCATTCCAGAAGTAAAACATTAGTGTCAGAGCCTTTGGTTGCCATTTCTGGGAACAACGGAGGCATGAAAGAGGCCCTAAGGGGCCAGGCACAATTAAGAAGGGTCCCAGCCACAGAGACTGTGCAAAAGTCTCTGGAAAATAAGAAATGTAAGTTTTAAGATGGTGAAGGGTCACACCTAAAGAAACAGGCTTTTCTGAATTATAAAAAGGAGGTTTGTCAGCATGCAGCGCATGGGTGAGGGCTGAGGGAGCCTGGCCTGTGATACTCAGGATGGGCAGTAACCCAAAGGGAACATCTGCTCATCGCATGGTATTTTGGGCCCGGTTTTCCCAGCCTGGGATGGGCAGGTCTCGTCGAGCAGATCTGGCAGGGCTGCTCATGAGAACTGGGCTGCTGCCCTCCCGCAGGAAGCAGGGGACAAATCGCTCCGAGGTGGGAAAAAGACACTGCAAGTGGCAGATGTGGCTGGTGGAGGAGGGAGGAGTAAAGTGCCGGGTGGCTTCTTCAGCCTCCCTGACCCATCAGCTGCCTGTGAGGACCCCACCGCTCCTCACCCCCAGGGTGGGCTCACTCTCCTGGGAAATGCTGCTGCACAGCTCCCCTCTCCTCTTTCTGGGTGCCCTTCTGCCTTGAGCAGCCCCTTTCCCGGGGCCCTACACCATTTCCCACGCTGTCCCTGCAATGAAAAGAGAACTTCCCACCTGACATGGTGGGACTCCGCTTTGAACCCTGCCCTGCACCTCCTAAAGCCACAGCACACCCATCCCACACGCTTTCCCATCCCACCCAAGGACTTTGTCCTTGGCCCTCATCGCAGTCTAGGGGTGCACAGAGCTTCTCCACTGCTGTGGATTCCAGAACCATGTCGGTGCTAGATACCAGTTGCCCCAGCTCAGCTGTGCTGGTGAGTGAAAGGATGCGAGGCTTGGCCAGATCTCCACCCAGCCACGTCCCTCCAGGGTGGAGAGGGAGGAAACAAAGAGGCCGCTCGCTCCTGGTCCCTGGCCCCCGAGCTTGGCCGGCCTGCGCAGGGGCGTGTGCGCAAACAGGGCCCTTCCCTCCTTCCCTCTCGCTTTTCCTTTCCGTTTTGCGCTCCGCCGTCCAGGGCGGCAAACACGGAGCCCGTCAGCCCAGCAAGCTGGGGTCGCTTTCCCATCGCTCCCCCGTCACTAGGCACTGTCATGTCATCCTGTGGCATTGCCACCCACGCTCGGGCTGAAGCCTCAGTCCTCTCCTGAGGTTTCCTGGGGGTGCGCTGGGCTGGATGAGCTTTTGGAAGGGCTACAGGGACCTTTCTGGGACAGACAGATGACAATCCCTTTGTAACAGGGCCAACACCACCTCTACAGGTCGTGTCCTGGCCCTTTTCTCAGCTGCCTGTGAGCTCAGTGGGAGGTGGAGCTCATCAGCAGTGGACGGGGAAAGCGGTGGTGTTATTTTGGGGATTAGGATGCAGTACCCTCCAGTTGCCTTCCTCTGCCCCTGCCCCAGTCCCTCCTGGCCCAGCCATGGCTTAGGACCTCTTCAAACCCCGTGGGTTTGTCAACTGGCATCAAAAGATGCTGAACCTTGTCCAAGGAGAGAGGGTAGAAAGAACAGGGGGGGGTTCCGGCTCCTATCGCTCACCTGATCTCCAGCTCACACCTTTGCAGACATTCACCTCAGCTCTTCCCTTTCACTTCCCTGCCTTGACTGAGCCCCCAAGCCCAGCCCAACTCAGACTTTGCCTTGATTTTACCCTGACAAGCCTCTCGGGGGATGCCCACCCACCAGCACCAAAAGCAGCTTTGTGCTGCCCGGGATAATCCTGGAGGGGTGGCGATAAAGATCTCCTCATCCCCATGGAAATCGAGCCATGTTCCTCACATACCTCCACTAATTCAATTTTACACTGCGTGAATAGACCTGCCAAACCTTTATTATTCTTTTTCTTGAGAAGTTTGCAGCAGAAGGGTAGGGTGGGTGGAGGGGAGGGTGGGGGGCATGAGGGAGGGGTGAGCTCCCTCCTGCCTCTCCTGAGCCTGATCTCTGCAATAAAGGGTCACGCTGGTGCTCTTCAGGCACGTTTCAGTACTCTCCTTTCAAAACACGGGGATGAAGATGGAGGGGAAGAGAAGTCTGAGGCAAATAAGTAATTGCTTAGAAATCCCTGGAGCAGGAGGCAGTGGATTTTGGATTTAAGTGAGCATAAAGGAGAAGAAGCACCTGGGGACCATCCTCTGCTCTTCTGCTAACGTAGCTTAGCCTGGACTGCACCACAGCTTGTCCATCACTTAGCCTCCCCTCCTGAGACATCCTGGCTGGGACTCTCAGTCCCTCCACAAACCAGGCTAAGCTCTCTCCAATGCCAGGACCCCCATCACTGCTCAGTCCTGCCCTGCCCACAGCCTGGCCAGTGCTCATCCAGGGTTACCCATCAGCATCATCACACCTGGTCACCTCAACTCCCTCCAATCCAAGCCAGGGCAGTGGGGACACTTGGGACTTTGCCACATAGCACTGTCACGAGAGCTGATTCTGTGGCAGGGACCTGGATCAATGAGCGATGATTGGGAGCAATAAAAATGCTGCAACAAGACTTCATGATGTTCTATAGCTACCTGTGGTTTGCAATAGCATCTGCAGCTAAATTGCTCTGTGCAACCCTGATTGATGACGCAACATCTCACACAACACAAGGACTGGTTGCAATTGCAATGAACGGGTTCAAGAAAACCAAAGAGATGCCTCTAAACAGGGACTGTCTTTTAAAGTCCATACATGAGAAGACCCATTCCATGAGACTGACAGCTCAGAATCACTCAGTCCGCAAGGAGATTTCCTGAATGGGCAAATACTGGCACAAGCAAATGGGTTTTCACAGGAGACTCAGTCTGCTGGAGCCCTAGGTCTGGTCCAGCACCCATGGCTGACACTGGAAAGCAGATGGGATATGGCCTGTTGAGCCTTCAGAACTGGAAATCTAAGCCTCTAAGTGCAGCTTTCCTCACAAGACCCTCAACTGTGGGCTCTCCTGCACGTGGTGCAGGATGCACAAGAAGGCAGATCATCGTCTAGAACAAAGATCAGGTACTCAGGTTCCAAAAGGAATCTGATTTTGTGCCCTTTCTCTCAGAAATTTATCCCAAATGGAGTGTGGATTGGTGGGTTCTGTTGGTGACCAAGTGCAACAGTTCAACCAGAGCTGGGAAAAAAGTGAACCAAGACACACAAATTACAAGACGCTTTGATGAAGCTACTAGTGAGGGTGTGCAAACCTCCTCGAGTTCCTGGTCATCAGAGTTGAGAGGCAGAAGGGGAGTGAAATTAGGAAACTACTATGTAAATACAGTTGTTAGATCTAAACACACAGAATATACAGAATGCAGTACTGTTTGCCAGATTAAAATATGTATGTGTGTATATATATGGAAAATTTGATAAGGAGTAACATGCACAAAAAGGCTGCACTTCAGAGTATTTTAAATTTAATTATTTTACGTATTATTGAAGCTTTGCTGTATTTTATACCTCCAAATGGCAGGACCTACCTTAAGTAGTTGTAATATTCGCAGCCAAACTGGCTACTTGAAATGCAAATTAACACTGTGTTGGAGTCTGATTTAACTTTCATATGCAATAACTCGGGCTTTTTCCCTTCTCCCTGCCCTTTTTTTCTAATTTTGTGGTGAGATTACTCACTAGTTTTCTTTCAAACCTTAAATTACTCTTATGCATTCTCTACATTAGTTCCACACTGAAGCTATTTGTTTGGGATTAGTTATACTTACCTAACTCGAGGGGTGCTGGGAGGATTACTGGGAGTTTGCAAAGGGCTCTGTTGGTGGAAGGCACTATCTAAATGCTAAGTATTATGAAGTCAGATGAGCTATTTACTGACCCCGATTGGCAATATCCCCCCCTCCAAATTGGACGCCGGAATTGAAAGAGCAGAATCCTTTTTTTGGAGAGATAAATAGCGGCAGAAGGCCAAGCCAAGGTCCACAAATAAAAGAAATCCTAAAACATCACTTAAGGTCACAAAAGGGTTGGGTTTATCCCTGCTAAGAATAAGCACCGAGCGAGTGGCAGGACCTGGAGCACGGGCAGGGAGGCTGGAGGAGGCAAACCCACACCTCGTGGCAGCTCCTCTCCAGCCTTTCCCAGCTTTTCCCCATCATCCACTACACAAATCAAACACCCAAACAGCTCATCTGGCAACAACTTGCAGCCTGGCTCCTAAGCAGAGAGACAGACCGAGCTCCTCTCCTTCACAGAGGTGAGTTTTACTGACGCAACGTGACCTTTCCCTGGGCAGTGGCATTTGGTCACAACATCTGGCAGTAGCACCTCAAGGTCCCCAGAGAGATCAGGCTCTTGTTAGGAGAGATTTTATACACATACATCTGAGCAAACAACTCCTGCTTCAGAGAGTTGGACTCGATGATCCTTATGGGTCCTTTCCAACTTGAGATATTTTATGCAATGTCACCAACATAGTCTCACATTGGCTCTGGACAGACACAGATGGCAAACCCCCAACCAACCCATGTCTTCAACAAACTCACCATGGCCGCATTTATCGCAGTGGGAGGGTTAATGGGAGCATGGCCCCTTCCCCAGTGCAGACACTGCACCCTGCACCTACAGCTGCATCTCTCCCAGACATGGTCAGGAGAATCCAGATGGAGATGAAGGAATGAGGGAAAGTGGCAGAGTTGAGTGAACATGATGAGGGGATGGGGACAGTGCAAGGACCCTTGTTTAGAAGCCTGTTATATAGGTGATAATACTTAAAGTGCTGGAAAAAGCTCAGAGATATTCCAGAGGTCAACAGTAAAGGGGAAAAGTGATGGACCAACACTTTAAGGTGGCATACAGGCTCTGAGGCAGGATTCTTCCCCCAGAAAAGAGCTAGTACAAAGCTTCAAGCCCTCCTGTTCCAAAGAGCTCAGCTTCTGGCATGGGCAGAGCAGGAACAGGCACCTGAACTCTGCCAGTGAGACCCTCCATGGGGAGACACATGCCAGGACAGACCTTCACCACGGGTGCTGAAAAGAAGGATAAAGACAGACCATTGGGCTTCCTCCTTCATCTTCCTACACTGATTTTTCCCATTGTGCTGACCCTCGGTCATCGAGTTGGATTAATCATAGAATGGTTTGGGCTGGAAGAGACCTTTAATGGTGATCTAGTCCAACCCTCCTGCAATGAGCAGGGATATCTTCAACTAGAGCAGGGTCATAAATAACCAACGTCTTGCAGATGGTGTGGCTGTGGCAATTTTGGTGTTGGTTTGCTTGCCAGTGCAAACAAAGAGCTTGAACTGCCTCATCAGGGAAGTGTTTAGATCTATTGAAGATTATTTTCCAATAACAGCCAGTAAGGGCTTCAGACCTGGCTTAAGACTCTGGCCGCTGTCTGTCAGAGACTTTGGCCAGCTGGCAGAAAACAGCACCAGGTTTTGCAACCCAGCGCCCTGCAGGGCTTGTGCTCAGAGCCAGAACTGGACTGGAGAGACTCTCTCCTAGAAAGCCACGGCTAAAGGTTGTCGTCTGCTCTAGGGATTGAGCTGCTTCACAGAAACCAGACAAATGCTGCAGTTGTGCTACCCAACCTCCCAAGCAGAGAGATGGCAAAGACAAGCTGGAGGAGAAACTGTCTGCAGAAACAGTCTGTGACTGCGTGCCTCGAGTGTATTTTGCACTGTCACCCATAGAAGGCCTTCAAGGTCCTAGGTGGAGCAATTTGGGCTCAGCAATGCAGTGGGGGATCCCAGAGATGTGAGGCTGCTGCTGTGCACGTGGGGTGGGGTGAGGGGAGCTCACTGTGAGAGGCACAAAGATGCAAGTGGAGAAGAATCTCAGAAGTGGAAATTTGTGCAGAAAGAAAACAGGACAACAAGCTCAGCATGGGGACCTGCAGAAAGATGGATCAGGGAAAGGTTGTGTGAGCAACCAGAGGGGTATGACAGTGTGTGAGGAGATGGGCAAAAGAGGCAGAGGTCTCGCATCTCTCGCATGAGCCCTTGGACCACAAAGAGGGTGAGGGACAGTGCTTTGGATTAGCTGGTGACTAATGGAGGACTGTGTATCCAAAAGCTGGCTCTTCTTCCCCTGTTTCCTTCTCTAGGACCATCAGTTGGCCTAACAAGAGATCTTACCTCCCCTAACAAACCACATCCCACCAAGCATTTCTCCAAAGTGGAACTCAGCAGGAAAAAGAAGCACCAGCACCAACTGCATCTTCAGAGACACAGCCTCCGCCCCACGGCTGGACACTGCCACTGGGACAGGAAACCTCATCCACAACTGGTGGAAAGAGAGGAGACAGCATCCTCCAGCCCCCGCGCTTCACCGACCGGAGACCAACTCGTCTACATTCCTCTTTCCCCCAGCCAAAACTATTCTGTGAATTTGACCTTAACTTTTGTAAGAGTTTGGGGGGGTGACGAATGCGGCATTCTTGACGTAGCTAGTGTTTGTGAAAAAAACAAATGAAAAAAGAAATAAATAAGCAAACAGCCAGCCACAGACTGTGCTCAGTTTCACTGTGGTTGACATTTACAGCCTACGGTGGCTGTGGTGAGGATGACAAACCGGGGTGGCCAGTGGTGCTGCCAGGTCACGCCATGGGCAGGGCTGTGGGGCCAGTGAGAGGTGGGGTGGGCACCCACTGTGCGGGCACCCCTCCCAGCCCCCAGCATCACTGCAAACACGAACGCAGGCTCTTTTTTGGAAAGGGCACCTTTGCTTTCCAGGTCATCACCGTGGTGGGACGTGCTTGCCTAGAGATTCTTCTGGAAAGGCAGGATGTTTATTTGTGGGGGTAATGGCTCAGTTCAGCCTTTAATCTCCTCTGGCTGAGCTGAAGTCCTGTTTGCCCAGTCTGAGTGACTTCTCAGCTGACCTCAGGTAGGTTCCTTCATCTGCTCAGACCATGGGCAAGGAGCTGCCACAACACACACCAAGCCTGGTGCAATGGGGTTGTCATCCCAGCAAGGACCATCAGCCCCTAACAGACCTACGACACTGGGTGGAGGACCCTCAGGAAGTGCTCCCTTAATTATTCATGAATCAAGATAAGCTTCATAATTGGGAAAAGAAAAGCTCTTGCTGGAAATCAGCTGCTCAAGATGCATTTTGCCGATTGCTCCTAAGAGCAGGGAGAAGGGGAATGCTCCTTGCTTTCTCTGCAAGCTTTAAGAGCACGCAGAACAGCGTTTGCGAGATCATTTGATGGTCACAGAGGACTGGGTTTTATTCCTGAATTGAAAACTGGCTATTAAACATCATTTAAAGAACAAAATAAAAATAAAACAGCAATTTCTTCTTTTATTCTCTCCCTACCATCATCATTAACCTTCTATCTGCATAATATCCCTTCGTCAAGGATCTTCAACTGAGTAATAAAATTTTAGTACTTTAGCCTTATCAGTACTGTGGAAGGGAGTATTCTTCTCATTTCAGAGAGAGGGAAACCAAGGCACAAAGAACTGGAATGACCTGCTCAAAGTCACACTGAAAATTATTAGCCGAGACAGGAATAGATTCCCCGAGCCCTGAACCCCAGGAGGGAGGGAGGGAGGCAGTGAGCCCACAGGTACACGGTTCTTACAGGCCAATTAGCTTTTATGGAAGCGTTTAAGGAAACATTTCCTTTCACAGACTCTGCCTGCTAATTTACTCTCAAGCTTTGTCATCCGTGAGGGAAAGTGTCTTAGTTTTAGGCCATTGTGGAGCAATTCAGATGCATCCCTTGCTCGAGACAAATGTGCTTTCAGACAATAAAGATATCTGACCACACAGAGCACCCCGCCACATGCCGGTTAAAACAGGGCCGGGAGAGGTTTTTCAGTGGGTCCCTGCCTACTAATTAACTCTGATTGCAGAGACTTCGTCAAAGCAGAGGGTTTTGCACAGAGACGGGACCATGGGGACGGCCGGGGTGCAGGCGCACGCTTTGCTTTCCAGCCCACTGCTCTGCTTGGTGGGGCAGAGCTGATTTTTCACCAAAATCCTCAGCGTCCTCGGTCCTACCTTCACAGGAGCCAGGAGGGAAAGGCAGCAGAGAGAAGGGCAGGCAGGATGGGAGTGGGCAAGCACAGTGCGAGAGCAAAGCGGACCCTTGTTTGCTTTCCATCTCTCTCTGCTGAGAAACGGTTAATAGGCTGCAAGGTTTCCACCCTTGCAGGACGGAGCCTTTTCCTCCCCTTTCGAGTGCCCCCTGCCTTCCTCCTCCAGCGACTGGGAAGCTGTGACTGCTCTACACCGCTGACACCTCGGCTGCTCTGGAAACCCATGAACTGTTTGAGAAAGGTCAGCTGGCAGCCGCTGCATCCCTTCTCCTGCCTTCCCAGCCCGGACGGCCTTGGGCAGTGCAGGAGCCCCCTCTGTAGGCAAAGTCCCACATTTACCAGCATCCTCTGCTTCTTGACATGGTTGGTTTTTTTCGGCAGCCATCTCTCTATGTCCACCCCATCCCAAGCCCCCCACCAAGGGACTGGAGGGAGAGCAGGACTGCGGGGCTCAGTGCCAGGCGGGGATCAGTTCTCTGCTCCAGTGCTCGTTAATAGCTGGTCCCAGTACATGCAATGTGAACCGAGGCTGGACATCCAGCAGGACAGCAGTTTTGCCATCAAAACAGCCAAGGTCTTGCCAGCTCGCTGTTAGCAAAATAAAACAAACACATCTCTGTACAGCTCTGGGCTTCAGTATGTCTCCTAGGTCCAGAGCTGCCCTCTCTCCAACCTCTCCAAAGCAGTCACCTACTTTTCTCTGGTCTCTTGCCAAACCCGAGCTTCTTGGTGCTGAGCAGGCACTTTCCCAGCCTGTGTTACAGGGGCTTTGGTGTACTCCTTCCCAGTGCAACAGAAGGAAACCATCTATAGCCAGTGTTCTTTCTCCATCCTCTCTGCTGCACCTCCTCATCCCAGCACTGCACATCATCCAGGTGAAGCCCTCCAGCATTGCCACAGCTCCCCCAGACCACAGCCTTAAATGCAGCTCTGGTTCAGAATGACCCCATTTGGTCCATAAGATCACAGAATGTTAAGGGTTGGAAGGGACCTTGAAAGATCACCTAGTGCAATCCCCCTTGAAAGATCACCTAGTGCAAGCCCCCTGCTAGAGCAGGAACACCTAGAGCAGGTCAAGATATGCTGCAAACCTCTACCACCCACACCAGGCACTTGCTGGGGCCAGCAGTGAATTAAGGGCAGACAAACTGGAAGTAGCTGAGGCAAAATTCCTGCCTGGATGCAAAGAAGCTCCATCCTTCCTAAAAGAGGAGTCTTTCTGGGGGTGGGAGGTTAGCAGCTGAGTCAAGGGCTTCTGGTAGTTGTTATCAGCCACTACTCCCACAGAACAGCCTGACCACAGCTTTCAAGAAAATGTGTGAATTTGCCCGTGTTTACTGCTCTCTGTCCTCACCAGCCACAGTGTCTCCTCCTTGGAGATGCTCAGCCTGTGTTCACTACATCCTTTTTTATACAGCCAGCCCTTCCACACCTCTCCTGCCCAGCCAAGGATTTGCTCACCCAGAGCAAGACCCCCTCACTTTGACTGGGAGAAACATACACCCTTACCCACCCCTGGCCCCCTCTCTATGAAGCCCCGAGACGTGCTATTGCTCACACAGGCATGTGCACCATTAAAAACATGGGGGAGCACAATTAGAAAGGGAGATGAAGAAGATCTAAAGTCAATTTGTAGGCACCCTGAAATAACTTGATTTCTCCAGCATCCCAGGAGCACTTCTGCCCGAGACGTAACATTACTCATTTTCATTTGGAGAAGTTTCAGCATGCAACAAAAATATCTCAGGCTCAGTAATGAGGCAAGAAATCGTGCTTACGTAGCTGAGCAAGTAACATCACTCAACTTTCCTGTCCTTGTGCTGGAAGAAAAACGATCGGAGAATAAATTAATCCTAATAAATGTAGGATTCTGATCAGGTACACATAACCAGCAGTGCGTCTGCAGGATGAGCAATTGATGAAATCATTGCTTCAAAGGTGCCTTGATGCAATTAGTCACTTGTAAAACACGCAGCAGAGGATAAAACCCGGCTCCTTTTGTTAGGGAGCATGAAAATGCTCCGTGTGTCAGAGTGATTTATGGGTTACAGTGCAGCAAAATTAGAGCACGCGGCAATTAGGATCATTCTCTCAGAGATGAAAGGCCGGGAGGAGATGACTGAAAGGATGGACAGGATGCAGAAGGGCCAGGTGAAGGCAAAGCGCCAACGCCACATTTCTGTGCTCTTGGTTTTTAACGGGGATTATTTCCCCTTTGCACAAATCATTGTGAGGGGAAAAGGAGCTTCGCATGTAAAACCGGTGCCACTGAAGATGAATCAAGTCATTAATCACCAGCATGAGTATCCGTAATTAGAGCTGCTGGGAGTCACAGGAGCAAGAGTCAAAGGCTCTAACAGGATTATGGACAGATCTGGATTGTTTTATGACTAATATTACCAGATAAAGGGAATCTATCATGTGCTCAAGGTGGTCAGCTGATGAGCACAGGGGGCAGGGAGGGAGGCATTTCCCATCCCCAAGCCCGCTGCCCGGCTTTGGTGCCCACCGCACCGTCTGCCCTCTGTCGTGCAAGCAGAGAGCAGAACGGAGGTTCCCCAGCACCCTGCTTGCAGAGCACCCCGGGGGGAGAGGACCCTCCCCACAGGCACCACAGCACCCAGAGTGCAGGGTCAGCCCACGGCTGAGAGCCGAAGGGAGCTGGCTGACCTGGCTGCACTGAAGCGGGGTCGGTCCCGGCGCAGCTCGGGATGTTCCCGATGGACGCGCCAGCTGTTTGCAGCTGGAGGACACAGGCAGATGCCGAGCGGCCGACCCTCGCGCCGCACAGCTGGGGCGAGCGGGGAGCTCCTGTCCAGCTACCCACCTCCCACCTTGCCTGGATGAACTGGGCGGCTTGCCCACATCCTCCCCCCCCATCACAGGCCATCGCTCCAACTCACACGCTCCCTCCTCCAGCCCCGTTCCCAACAAGCCCCAGCATGCCTCTTCACTTTCGGGACAGGAGGGAGCAGGGAGGCTGGGAGCTGGAGCCAGGCAGAGCAGGAGCCAAAAGTCCTCCCTGGGAGGGGAACATGCAGCCTCTCTCTAGGTCTAGGGGCCCCAGCGCCCAATTTTAAGCAGCACTTGCTCATCCTTGAGGACTGGACAAGGTATGGGAGCTTTCAAAGAAAACTCCTTAGCTTAAATAAGGAGACAATTGTCTCATGCCCTTGTCCTCAGGGTGCCACAAGATGGGTCTGTGCTGCTGGACACCATCACACCATCTGGAGGGTGTCTGGCAGAGGAAGCCCCATCAGCTGCAGGGCTGTGGGAGGACCCCTGGTAAAGTCAGGAATAGTCCCCATGGCCACTGCATGTTTTCCCCATAGGGTCTGCACATCCCAGGACACCCACATGGGATGGCCACCTCCCCATCCATGAGAACTGTGCACCAGGACAGGGCAGACCTGATGGTTGCTTTGGTGTCGGGGGGTAGGTATAGCTCCTGCTCGCCTTGGTCCCTTGCAGGACAGGCACATGCACCTGGGTTTGACACTCTCCATCTACCAAGACATCCCTGAGGTTCTTTAGAAGAACTGGAAATTGAGATTTGAAAATAATCTGCAGCCAAGCGTGAACTTTTGAGGCTTGAGAGCAGCAAGCACAGTAAACATTAAATACAGGAATTTAGACCCCTTACTCATAACTGGCTCTTCTGGATTTAGAGTCCACGCACAATTTTTGGCCATTACTGCTGAGTGTTGCAATCTCCCAGGCCGCACAATAACGTTGGTGAGACTTATTGATTTCCACAGATGACAACTCAGGATAAGGAAAAGCCAACTATGACCTGTGAGTGTGTACAAGCTCTCCTGTCCCAGCACAGCCATGCTGCTAACATCTGCCTTCCGTGTCCTCACGAGCGTGCCACAAAGGGGGAGATGGAGAGGGGGGTCCCTCAGCCTACCTCAACACTCCTGACTTCACCATCACCCCTGGCAGGCATTCAGGGCCAGCACCAGGGAAACAAAGAGTGAGCCCCCATTAAAACCAGCAAATGGACCAAGCTGCACAGGGCCATGGGTGTCCCTGGAGTTGAAATTCAGGTCTTCTCAAGTGAGGGTAATGCTCATACTGGTGAGGCTTGTCCCAAGGTCATCTCAGCCAAGGATGGCAGAATGACTGTAGGAGCCTGGCTATGTAGGAAGAGGCATTACCATGCTCTCAGCTCCAGCGAGGTATTTCCTATCCCAGTGTCACCCTATCTCATCAGGGTGAGTCATCAGACCACCAAGAAAAATCTCAGGACCTTGCTTCTCTAGTCGTGATCAGAACCTTCCTTTATTAAATAAATGGCCACCCCCTATCTGCCATCTCACTGTTAATAAAAAGAAATGAGGGCTGGAAGGAGCACACAGCCCAGTTCCTGGAGCCAGGCTTATATCAGCAGCACACATGTCCATCAAGGCTGCAGAGCTGCTCCAGGACACAGCACACAGGAATGGGAGGAGGTATTAACCCACACACCAAACAGGTCTGCAGCATAAATGTGGTGGGTTTTCCTTCTCCAGTACCCCTCAGGATGCTGCTTCAGTGCATCTCTAATCAGTACAGCTCCAAAACACTCATTTGGCCACATTTAGCTCAGCTCAGCTCACTGGCTCTGACTGGACCAATGGGACATCCTTCCTCAAATATACCTCACACACTTAAATGTTCCCTGCTCTAAATGATGCTTTCTGACATGGGCTAGCAAGGAGGAAGATCTTACTTGATCCAAGCACCACCAGTTCAGAATATGAAGTTTCTTCTGTCCCAGGGCTCCTGGAGACATGATGTCCATTCGGAAAGAATACATTCCTCTGAGAACAAGCTCCAGCAGTAGGTCAGCACCACCCATCCCTCCCTCTGGCAAAGGAGAGGTCATGGTACTCCGGAAGAGCAGGATTACAGGGGTGGAAAGAGTTCAGAGAAAGTCGCTCCCAGCAAAGACCAAGTCAACCTGATGCTGAGATAAGACCGCCCCTTGACCCCACCACACAGGTCTGATCAGTGGGAACCCAGCAGGGGAACGCTGCAGAATATCCACTCTACCCCCTGTAGCCCAAACTAGCCACAGTAGTATTTCCTATTATGTCTCCATAACCTAATCTGACCCCCTCTAGGGTCTCCAGATTAATATCTGAGAAAGCTCACAAGTCCAATCACCCAATTATGTGGAGGAAAGTTTTATCCTATGTAAACAGCATGAAATGTAATGTAGACTCAGCTGCCCCCTCACTCCTAAGAGCCAGATCTCAATCCCTAGCAAGCTGAACAAACTGGGCAGGGGTCACAGGAAAGATGGGGAGGGTCTCTCTCTGCTCTTGTATCATACGATACCTGCAGGACAAGCAGCTGTTTTCATTGGCAAGTCCCCTGACTCGAGGTTTAATCCTTCTCTGGTTTTATTTGACTTCCCTCACACCAAAGCAACGTGGGGAACAGGTGACACCCCACCTTGAGCCACTGTCCAGCAAGAGGAGCCCCCACCATCCTGGTGAACATGGAGGCAGAGGATGATGATCCTCAGGATACAATGTACACAGCCCAGCTTGGGAGACACGGGGACGAGGGGCTGGTACCACCATGTCCCACCTAACACAGACGCTCCTGGGAACAGTGTGGGTTAGAGCAGCCCTGATGCTGACAGGGCAGAGCAGGATCACAGCCCAGAATGACTGCAATGTCCCCAGAGCACCTCTGGCACTGGGGCTGAGAGCTTTCAAACAGGACAGAAGAGGCTCTCCCAAAGCAGCCTTTGTGCCTCCTTGGATCCCTTTCCCATCCTGATTTCATTCCAGAGAAGCGTGGAGGGATGCTGCCTAACTTTTTGGATTGTATTTCAGCCATCTGAAGCTGAATGCATGGGAAACGTCAACAGCAGCCAGAGGACTGGAAAGCAGATTCCCCATCTCATTCAGGATCTCATCTCAGGCTTTGGCTAGAATGAGAGGAACATGCAAAATCTCCAGGAAGATCCTAACCTGGCAGGGAATTATTCAGAGATCATCCAAAGGGAAAACCTGCACCCACAGATGCCCCGCAGCCTCAATTTTCCGAACAGCTCAGGGCTGCATTGCCAAATGTCAGCTTTGCAAACACAGACTGAGCTTCTGTTCCAATTCCAGCCACAATTTATTGATCAGAAAAGCCTGTCTAGTCAATAAAGGCTCCTATGAAAAAGTTCCACTGAACTGCACTCACACACCACGACCCGTCCGACTGTGTTACGAGCCTTTGCTGGTGATGCTTTCTGACAAGATGGATTTGTGGCCTTGACTTTTCCAGATCAGGAAAAACTTAATCCTCGAGGATAAAATTACAGACCAGTAAAAAGCCTCCATGACGGGCCTCATTAACTGCCATGTAAGAAGTTCAGAGCCTTCTTAGAAGGGAACAGCTACAGCTGTCCTTTGCCTTGAGGGAGAGGTAGCTCTGGACAGAATGCACAAAGCCCTTGGCAAACACCCTGCTCTTAAAGTCCATGACAAGCTCGTGGCACCATCCAGGCTCCTCTGCAGTCAGAAGGGAACAGGCAGACAGTCCCAGCTCTCCACTTAAGAAGTGGTGTGGGAGAAAGCAAAGATAATGCCCAGTTCTGTCCAAAAGGTGTCTGAGCAGATAAAAATAAAAACCCTGGAACGACCATATGGAGATGGGAAATAATGAAAGATTTCAGCAACTGACTCAATCCTAATTGAGAGCTGAGAAACCCTCCACCTCCATTCTGCTTTCCAGGATACAAAAATGACACTGGTAGGTGGAAATAACTACAGCTGTCCCAGTGGGAGAGGAATTGGTGCTTCACGGTGAGTGTAATGGCCAAAATTAAGCACTTGCTTGTTGTTGTTACACAACACATCCCAGGAATCAGCTTCCAAAAACTTGACCTTCTCTTCAAAGGCTTCTTTTTGAATCGTTTTTCCTTTTGCTACCAAGTGAAGTGGATTCAGCACTCCCGAAGGGTGCTCTGGATGCTGAAAACACCTTTACCCATGGGCTAGTTAGAGGAGAGGCAGCAGCATTGACAGCTTCCGTGCAGCAGCCCTGCCCTGGCCAACCTCCACACACATCAGTGTTTACAGACGAAGGTCTGCTGCATTTCCATCCCCAGCACATGAGAGAGCTAGTCCTCACTGAGTGGTTCTTGTGATCAGCCAAACCCTGCCCACTGAGGAACCAGCGGAGATCCACCAGGCAGATCACCAGGAACAGGCAGGGAGAGACAACCAAGCAGGGAGCATAAGACCAACAACATCAGGTCACAAGCTCCTGACCACCATCAGGTCTTCCTCTACTTTGGTGATGTTCAAGGACTTCTTTTACCATGAGTCAAACACTCAAGTGCCCCCTGAAAGAGCTGTCTGTCACTCCCAGGCTGAGCACTAACCTTCCTCTGAACTGAGAGCAGCGCTCTGGCATTGTACACAGGGAGAGCAGAAGAATTGTACTCCTGAAACCAGTGGAGACCGTGGTCTCTTCAGAGTCTCAGTTTGTCATCTACCAGCCACAGAGCCCTGGGCCAGCTTATAAGTGAAAAAAATCATCTACAAAGCTGGCACCTATATTAATATACGTGCCACAGAGTTTCAAAGTAAGAGAGCCTGGCCTCCACTGGGCTTTACAGAAGTAGTCAATACCATCACCCACACTCATGACCATTAGCATCTTCAACCACAACTGGTTTAAACACACACACTTTAGCATCCTCCACACTTCATTAGCATGAATTAAAACTCTGGATGTTCACATATTTACCCAACTCCTGGTTAGATCTCAAGCTCCTACAGCTTTCTAAGGGCAGTGTCAGCTCCTACCAGTCTCTGGTGCCCAGTTTGTTTGGAAGACAGGACTCCACAGATCCTTTTAAGGCACGCAACAGGAGCACAACCTGCTTGTACAGAGACTGCACCAGTTCCTTACTGACAGGCACAGTATTTGTTCTGGCCAGATAGTTTTTCCTCTTCTTCCAGCCTATCACTGGTTTTCAGATGACAGTAGCAGCACAGCTTGCACACAAGAGGGTGTACTGGAAGTGATGGTTGCCATAGTTATACCTACACAGCCCTGGCCATTCAGACACGTCAGAACGATGCTCTACAGAACAGAGTTAAGTTATAAATAAGATATTCTCAAGCCTCAATTCGGAGCTCAACGTGCAAGTGTACAAAACACTAAGCCTTCTGGTTTGACCTCTTTCTTTTATAGACACGACACGTATTCAAAGACTCCTCTGCAGAACAGCATTGCTCCAGAGCAGCCTGCAGCGCCAGCACCGTGATGCGCACAGGTTTTATATAACCCTACCCTCAACTTCTGTACATTGCCCTACCCAGCCTATTCTCCAGACAACCTCCTCAGCTTACCCACTAGCTCTTCTCCACACCACTGTCCTGTATAGAGAGGGCCGTGGTATACTAGAGAACTATGGCCAAACTGCCAGAAGCTGCATCCTGCTGCTCCAAGGTCTACATCATCTCCAACAAGCTCATTCAGCAGGCTGTGTTTCTTTCCTCTTTCTTCAAGGATTGCAAGCTGTGCTGGATGAGGGATACCCATTCTTAAGCACATGACCACCGCCCAGCTGAAGAGACCCAGGAGCAGCCAGGATCCCTTGATGTCATGAGACCTCGTGACCAGCAGCAGCACTGCTGTATAAAAGCAAACAAGCAGTGTACTTTATTGTTGTGTGCTTTATTCAGCTAACACCCCCCAATATCCCCAACTACACTGACCCACCTCTCAACACACACTGAGCTGCAGAAGTGGTAGCCAGCAATGTGCCCTTGTGGCCAGGAAGGCCAATGGTCTCCTGGGTTGCATACAGAAGACTGTGGCCAGCAGGTTGCCCTTCTTCTCTGCCCTAGTGAGGCCACCTCTGGAGTACTGTGTCCAGTTCTGGGCTCTCCAGTTGATGATGAATGGACTGGAGCATGTCTCTGCTGAGGAAAGGCTGAGAGCCCTGGGGCTGTTCAGCTGGAGAAGAGAAGACTGAGAGGGGATCTTATCAATGCTGATCAAGAGCTAAAGGGTGGGAGTCAAGAGAATGGGGCCAGATAGATTCTGTGATACACAGAACAAGACAGAAGAGAATGGGCAGGGACAGAGGTAGAGCTTCACAATCCTTTGTGATGTGCTACCAGCAATACAGAGCAAGCAGCGCATTGTGGCAACGTCACCTTCACACTCGCTGTCACCCCCAATCATAGTGACAAGTGATGCTTCATTTATCTGCATCTTCCCAGTTCTACCCACTTTGATACTGAAGCACAAGCAGGAGGAGATGGCTTCACGCTCAGAGAGCACAGCTATTGCATGTGCTTTGCACGGGTTCAGGGCTGACTACCATGGTGGTGGGAAAGGACTGGGAGGTGCAGCGTAGTTCAGTGGTCAGCTCATGGGTCCTGACAAAGGAGAGTGTGCAGGGCAGGGCACAAAGCTGGGGAGGATCTAGGACCTGCATCCCTCTCTACCCTTGGTGGTGAGTACTGTTCAATGCTGAGGTTAATTCACTGTCTAGCTGCTGTGACCGCAGGGAAGGCGTTTTATCTCTGTCTTGTTTTTTTCCTCCATCTGCACAGCAAGGGAGAGCCCATTCCTACCTCAGAGCATGCAAGGGCTGACTAAACACCAGCAAAGTGCTTCAAGGTACTCTCACAGCTCACATGCTCAAACCACCACCTCCCTGGGCCTCTTCACCATCCCCTGTGCAGGCAAGTGGCAGCCACCCCCAAAACCCCCACAGATGTGTGCTCAGAGACCCAGCAGCGAACAGAGACGTGGGCAGGAGGGGAAGAAAACTGCACAAGGAAGAGAAACATTAAGAAAAGGACTGAGGAGCTCCCAGAGCTACAAAATACCACAGCAGCCACACAGCCACCACCCCAGAAGAGCTGCAGCACCCTGCCAAACCCCTGTACTCCAATCCATCACACAGTGAAAGCCCAGCCCCTCATCCTCCCCCTGCCAGCCCCAGACCTGCTGCATGCATGCTGCAAACACATCCAGAGCACTTTTTTAGTTTTTACATCTTGCATTTTACATGCTCACAGCAGCCCCAGGTGGGTCTGACCTCCCAGGTGGGTCTGACCTCCCAGGTGGGTCTGACCTCCCAGGTGGGTCTGACCTCCCAGGTGGGCCCCAGAGATGGTCCAGGTGGTGCTAAACCAGACACGGAACTAGCTGTCCCCACCTGAGGAGTTCATTTTTCTTCTTTCAGAAGAGGCCTCCCACCTCAGCTCCCAACCCTAAAACCATGGCAAGGATCCTTCTACCCATCATGGACTGGAGGATGCAGTGCTGCCTATGTAGGACTATCTCAGGCAGTGGGGCTCAGCTAATCCAGGGGACCTTCTAAGTGAGGGCCACCAGCAATGGTGATACCCCCGGTCCCCTGTCCAGCACAGGCAGGGAGACAGCCTGGCTACAGTGACCAGAACAGAGACATACAAAGCACTTTGTGCCACAGTGATGTTATCCCCTCATCCCTCCCCCTCATCCCCTTTGGAGCTTCTTAACTTCAGAAACTTTCCTCCAGAGGAGTGTTGGAGTGACAGAAAACATTTTCCAAGCCTAATATCAGTTCCAGATGTTCACAGCCATTTCAGTTTGTACCTCACCCTGTAAAACACATTTCTCCCTCTCCCTCTCTCAAGTGCAGTGCCTGCTTCATCCATGACATAATGCGCTGGCGGGCTCAGCCGCGCTCGCTCGCACACACACGCGCGCGCTCGCACCCTCTTCGAGAGCCCTATGTTCAAACAAAGAGCATCACTCAACTACAAAGCCGTCGCACACATGGAGCTATGAGTAATTTCCACAAGTTTTAATAAACAGTTTGGGATGTAATTGCTCTCTGTCTTCTCCGCTGGCTCCCGAGCGGAGAGCCGCTCGCTCCCTGCGTGCTGGTGTTGAAAGCATGGTTTGTTTCGCACACAAGTTCACCTCCTATTAGCCTCAGATGGTCCAAGGGCTGTGTTTTTCTAAGCACCAGTAATAAGCCTCTTTAAAAAGCACGTACAGCCGGGGGCAGCCAACCCATGCGAGCTCCCAGCTCTTTCCACCCTGTCCCGCAGCATCACCGCCCTGTGCAGAGCCTGGTAGGGAGCAGAAGGGACCCACGTTACACCAGCCTCAAAACTCCCTCCTGACTCTGCTCCAAGCCGACAAGGAGCAAATATTTTCTGGCTCAGGGGAAAGGCTACATCTTTCAGTTGCAAAGCAAGGGGGACGCCAATGAGTTTTGCAAGGGTGAGAGACTTTGATGGGCAGGGAGAAGGCAGAAGGCAGGTTAGGCAGGGGCCTGGTACCATCTAGCTCACCATGGGGCTGAAGAACATGTTGGCACAACTCTTGGCCCAGCCAATGCCAGGAATCCCCATAAGAAATAGTTACAACTGCAATAAAAGAAACAAAACCCCATGCAAGCACAAATAACCCCACATGTTTAAACTCAAGAGATCCACGGGATAAATGGCAGCAGCCTCCAGAGCTCTCAAACCTTGCAGGATCAGCTCAGCCCAGCACTGCCATGCTCTGCAAAAATCCATAGTGCACCTCCCAGCAATGGGAGTCAACCTGTTCCCACCTGCCAACAGCCAGGAGACCGACGGGGAAGGACGATCTACCACCATCCACCAAGAGCCATCCACATTTCATGTCCTACACCCCCCTCCCAAAGCTTCCCCTTCCTGGGGTTGACTTATTTGTTTTTGTGGCTGCTGCTCAGATGCGGTGCAACCTGACAGGTGGCTGATGGTGGCAAGGGGGTACTCATGGTAGGATTTTTGGCTGGGTGAAGCACGTTACCAAGTGAAGCCTTTGAGAGCTGTAGAATTCAGCATCTCTGAAAACCTATACAAGGTATTTGCAAGAATCAAGTCATCTGGCATTAGGGGCCTGTAGGGTAAGAGAGGAATGAAGGCAGGAATGTTGTTTGGTTATAAACAACCTGGAAAAAAAAAGAGAGATTTAGGATTGGTTTTTCTCTTTAATTGTTAATGAGGTCATTCTGTCCCGAACAGTCCCCCAGAGCAGGGAGAGGGGAGGGCAGCTCCCCACAACGAATTCAATCGCCTGTCAAACACATGGCAGTCGTAAAAGGAAAATAATAATAATAATCTGTATTTCCTATTCTGGCTGCCAGGCAAAGATCCAGCCACTTCAAAGGAGAAAGCCCACATTTCCCCAGTCTGGCCTCACCTGACCGATGTGTGAGCAATCTGGAATCCCCATCCAAAACAGAGCCCCTCCTTTGGTGGCTTGTTTTCTTTCTCTGTTAGTGGAAGGTGCCCCTCCAAGATAAAGAACAAGCTTTCTTCCATGTCGGGAAACCACAAACATAACCCAGGGGCTAAGGCCACATCGGGCAGCTCTAGAGGTGGATGCTGGCAAGGTTCAGGACAGGACTGGTGTATGAGCCAGGAACCAGAGCTCCTTCTTGCAGGGGCTTCCACAAGCAGCTGGGATCCCCCAGCATGTGGGGCTCTGGCTCTCCCCAGCAGGAACAGTTGGACTTTTGTAGCACTACATTTTGTAGCACAGAATTTTGTAGCTCTTGTAGCACAAAATTTTAGACATGGCAGTAAGAAAGGCTGCAGAAGCAGAATAGATGGGCCTGAGATGAACAGAGAGGGTGAAAACTTCCCTGTGGCTCTGAGCTGGAGCAGTTTGCTCTGTGACAGCTCTCAGCAGCACAGGGCTTGGCTCAGAGGGTCTTACAAAATTAGTGAATAATAAAAAGCTGCCACCACCACAAGTTGAGAAAGCTTCTGACCAAGACCTAAGGAGTGTCTGTGCACATCTTCTGATCCTGCTCTGAATGATCTTCCTGAGATTGCCTTCCTGACAGGGAAACACAGACAAACGTCCTGCCAGGATGTCTGGGAAGCTCCTGCAAGAGTGCAGCAAGGCTCCCCCCTCCAACACCAGCCCTGTCCCCACCTTCAGTCTGGTTCCTTGTGCTGGCAGGCAGCCCAGCCATCCACATCTCACATCAGCTGACCAGGCTCCACCTTAAAACTACAGAGGTTTTTAATCGCTCAAAGCAGTAGTTGTTGCAGAACTTGGCTCCAATGACAGGTGGAAACCTCCTTCCTATATTCCCTTATCTAAGGGGAGGGGGGCTGGAATTAAGTACTGCCAGCACCTGGGGGAAGAAGCCATCACACAAAGGTCAGTCTCTGCTTTGGTCAACAACGCTGACTGTCCCCGACACGTCACATGAGCTTCTTTAACAAACTGCGCCCAAAATCCCCGAACAAAAAGCAGTAGGAGATTTCGCCTGGCTTTCCATGCAGCAGAACCATCACTCAAAGTCTCAAGCACTATTTTCTGAAATACATCATTGATTCACCCAAATCAAACCCCATTCTTCAGACTCCTCCACCTTGCCCAGCAGCTGCTGGAGCATGGCTTGAATTGCTGACAAAGCCTTTGCAAAGCACAGAGCACTCAATCCGAGCCGGAGCTGGGAACCAAACCAACACGGGGAAGTTTCAGGTTCCCCCAGAGAAGTTTTGTGCTGTTTAAAGGATGTCCCTAAATACAGCAGGCTTCGAATTACTTCAGTAGGTGTGCAAAGCAACCGAAAATGTCCTTTCAAAGGTTGGCATGCAATGCAGTACTTGCTGGAAGGACCAGTAAAGCCCTTGAATTGTTGAGGGCTGACCTTCCTCCCACACCCACCATCCTGTAGCATTTCAGACTGATCTAATCAAACAATGAGAAACTCCTACTCAGAGCTCTCCTACCCAAAAAGGAGCAAATAATTTCCTTCAGCAACACTGCAGTTTTGTATTGCCCCTTCCTCTCAAATACCCAAGTCTGCAGAAGCCTGCAGAAATCTCTCCTGAATGAAGCCATTTTGATATCTCATACAACACCTCAGCTCCACGCACTATTCTCCACAGAAGCAGCAGCTCCCAGCCAGGCAGGGCACAGGATGCAGCACTGTGCACCCTCTGCACCAAGAAGAGCTTTTCCTCAGAAGCTGCACCCACCTGTGTAGAGATCCGTGTCGGTGTATTCATCCACCTTCTTGTGCTGCAGGACATAGTCAGACACCTTCGTCCCGATGGCAGGCTGCACATCCAGCCACTCCAGAGAGACCACGGTGCTGGAGGGCTCCACGTTGGGAGAGAGTCGCAGGCTGGGCAGGAGACAGGGAAAAAAATATAAGTAAGACATCAGCTCCCTTTCTGGGGAGAAATCCACCTCTACAGGCAGCACAACCCCAGGCAGGGCTCCCACTCACACACAGGGATGTGCACACAGACCCACAAGGACAAGGGCACAAGCGGACAGCAGGCAGGGGAGCGTGGAAGAACTTCCAGCTGAAGGTCAGTTGGGTCCGACCTACTGCCATGTGTGCCCTTACCTCCTGGAAAAGCTTAGATCATGCAACCACAACCAGGCAACCCCAAACAGCCCATCTAAAGGAGGCTTCATCTCCTGGGAGAACTGCTGAACTTCAGCAGCCCCATAGGGAACCAAGGACAAGCTGCCCAGAAACAAAGGAGAAAGGGAGGATCCAGCTTAACATTCATGCAGCCCAGTGGGGTTGAATCTACAGGAGGAGAGGGTGTGGTTTGCATCACCAGTGAGCAAAGGCAAGGGAGGGCAGGGCGGAGAAAAGGGGCAGGTGTGGCTGTGAATTTACCCATCTGCACAAGCAAGGCTGTCAAGTGGCACCAACAGCCAAAGCAGGGGAGCTGGGCAGGAGCTCCTGCCTGGATCAGGGACCACATGGGTAGGGGTAAAGGCAGAGCAGCTTTGAGCTGTGCTAGCACAGCTAGTGTCCTGGCTGCTCTCTTTGCACCGGGGTAAATGACAACGTGAAGTACAGGGCTATGGTGAGCCCAGCTCCAAACATATGACTGTGTTTGTTGAACTCGGGATGGGAACTGAATCCCCTCCGAGGATATTGGCTCACGAGGAAGGTGTTCTGCTCCTTGTGGCTCACTGGAGCCAGTCTTCCTGCTTTCCCAGCTAATTCCCCATCAGTTTGCTCCTGATTCGCTCTTGCTCTGACAAGCCACAATGAATTGCACCGTAGTTCCATTTCTTTCAG
>WUAM01000001.1:2462842-2472963 GCA_024336885.1 Actenoides hombroni
GGTTTCTGTTATTTATGGGATCCGAGGGAGCAGCAGAGGACAGTAAAACCTGGCAGCAGGGGAAATCAAAGCCTCTGCGCTGCGGCGAGAGCCTCGTCCCGGGGAGCCGGCTCCGCTTTCACACCTCGGCTACAAAGCTCCCCATTATAGCGTGAGCGGGGCGGTTACAATGCGGCCATTCTTCCCCTGCTAACACCAGTCGGATGTGGGCTGGAGCTGCAGCAGGATGCTCCAGCGTGCGAGGAGGAGGAGGAGGAGGAGAAGAGCCAGTTAGCAGATATTAAAACAAAGCAAAACTGAAAAAAAATAAATAAATCCAAGCAACTTCACACCCCCGTCCAAACCAAAGAATTCACCTCGACAATACAACTGCTGTCCCCTTTCGCCCTGGCTGCTTTTCAGCTTTGGCAGTGGAAAAAGAAATCCCTGGCGCCGGGTCTCCGGGCTGTCAGGGGCTGCTCTGGGGAAGCCGGGTATGTGCAGGGAGGAGCGTGGTCCTCCAGCAGCTCTGCCATCGGCTGCTGTGTGCTGGCCAAAGGAAGCCCTTGGCCTCGAGGACACCTCTCACCCTGAAAGACCTCACCCTCCTCCTTCCAGGACCAGATGGGCAGAAGACATCAGGAGAAGCAGCCCTGAGATACAGGGCAATGGAGAGGGCCCAGATATCTGCCCTCCTGAACGGGGTACGGACAAACTCTTCCCTGAGACATGGTTGACTTCTTCAATGTCTGTCTTAATTCCCCTGTTCCTCCTCCTCAGGGTCATGTTTCTCCTGTCCTTCTCAAGCCTAGGACCAGTCTCCTCCAGGTACATTTCTGGTCTCCACTTAGAGATTTATTGCCCTGCAGCCTGAACTGGGAAGGTCACACAGAAAATGTCAAGGTCTGCTCTCCAAGGCACAGTTGTGATTCCAAAGCCAGCAGCAGAACCCAGATGATACCTGACAAGACGATCTCCTGCTGCAGAAGCACAGGGTCTTGGGACAACAGCACCAGGCTCCTGAGGTACCAGATTTCTCAGGTGTGCTCGTTTTGTTTCTGCTCTGCCCTTCAAAGGTAAAGTCAACACCAAAGCAGGGGGGTGACAGTACCAGTGGATACACTTGGATACTCCAGCTCCTTGCCCAGGGGCTGGAGAACCACGATGGTGAGCCCAGTCAACACAGATGAGGGTGGGCTCCCCACCACCCTCACAGACAGGTGGCAGTGGAGGTACAATGGACACATTTCACCCCATTGTGGGCCCTTTAGACCATCCAGTGTGGTAATTCAGGGTTGGTTTAAATGCAGAGAAGGGCTTCATGTACACAGCCAGGGCATGGCTCCATCACTTTGTGCTTTACAACAGTGAGTGTGACACAACCTTGACACTGAGACCTGACCAAGAACCACCAAAAGAAAACAGCAAAACCAGCTACACTTTGCACTTCTACTGAAATACAGTCATTGGAGCAAGAGAGTAGCAAGAGTGTAGAGATTGACTGGAACCAGAAGGAAAAGCAACACCAGTTTGAGCAGCTCCCTCTGAAACTGCCACCACTACTTTGACATCGTCTGCATGAGCAGCTGCCTGCTCCAAGGGGAGGAAGGACATGTGCTCCATCATCATCTGCACAACCTCAGAGTGAGCTGGAGGGAGGGAGGGACTTTCCCCTCTGCCTCTGCTTGCCATCTGGTCTGTGCTAACTCAGCTGCCCATGCAGCCAAGCTCAGATGGTCACTGGACCTGGCTGAGCATTCCCCTGGGACACAAGCACAGGCTGGGCATGCTCGCTGCCTCCAGCTCCCCTGGAACTCACTCCCAGCTCCCTGGCCAAGGCCACCCTGGGGGCACTGAAGTGATCAGTGGTGGCCACGCTCTGCTCAGCAAGAGATGGCTCCTTGGGGCCAGTGGGCGCTCAAAGGCAATGGGTGGGAAGAAGTAATGGGGAATTTTCTCCAACCTCAAGAGCTGATGTCCCATCTGGTGACACAGCAGGGGCTCTGTGAGCCCCCAGCACACAAGCACTGCTGGCACACACACTGTGGTCCACACATAGGCAGTGAAGCAGCTCTCACCAAGAGCCCTGCCAGGGTCCCAGCCATGTGTTGGGCTCCTGCCAAGGCCGAGGGGGCCAGCAGCCTGGGCATGTGTCCCCCAGCAAGACCCAGACCCCCTCCACACCACAGGCTGGGTCACATGTGCTGCAAGGAGGCTGTGGCTGCAAGGAAACAGAGATGACTCAATTTTTGAATTAAATCAAGGTCCTGAGGGTCTTCTAAAAATCCAGGCTCCACAGCCATTTGTCTCCTTAAATACAAACAACAGGGGTTTGAGGCCATTTCCCCACCAGGAGTGACATTGAGCTCTCCTGTCCCCCTTCCCTGAGCCCCCCTCACCACACCACCCTCTAAGCACTTCTGCAGCTGGCTGAGCTGCTCTGCAGGAGCAGCTTTGTGATTGCTTTGGGTTTTTTTGGGAGAAAGGAACAGACCATAAACAGGAGGGACCACACTGCCAAATACACCTGCCCCTTTCCTCCCCTTCTCTCCCCACAGCTGCCCTGGGGCTCTGGCCATGCACAGGCACATCCCCATCAAAGGTGCTCCTGGGTGCACTGAGTCTTCCAGGTCTCAGTGCCACTCCACAGGCCAGTGCTGGCAGTAGGAGGGATGGGGGAAAAAGGTCATCCCCACTCCTCCCAGTGCCTCTCAGGGTTAGCTGCCCCACTTGCCTTCCTGCAGCCCAGCCATGGGATGTGGAAGTTTGCAGACTATGCAGACCTGGGGTCTCACTCTCTCAGCCCATGCCTCTTGGTGGACTCCAGGGCTCTGCTGGGCAGTAAGAGGTATGTTTCCCATCCCATGGGGCAAGGGCAGGCAGAAATGGCAGTGTTGGAGGAGGATCACACAGAGCTGAGGGTTTCCTTAAAGCTCACAGCACAAATGCCCCCAGACAAATGTTCCCTGGACAGCAAAAGGCAAAACCTGTCTCCTGAAGCCCTTCTAAATTTCAAGCCCTTGCTTCAAAGCAAGAAAACAGCAGTTCCCAATGACATGGAAATATAGAGTTTTCCAACTTACTTCATGTGGGCAAAGCACTATATTTTCACTTAATCTCCCTCCTGGAAATGGTCAGTTCTAGCTGAAATCAAACATGCAGACACAGATAAATTGCAATTCAGCCCAAGGCAGACACCCAGCACGGAAACTTAAACCCCAGCACTTAGGAGTCTGGCAAGGTCATCAGCAACCCAGAACATTTGTAAAAGTTGTAAGTTTTAAAAAATAGCATGTAACTCACTGCGCTGAGGCAGATGAAAAGACAAATCTACTAAAAACCACTATGCAAACTTCAGTGAGCAAAACGTCTTTACCTGTGTCTTGCCTCATCCCTGCTGCAAGGCTTATAGGGGAAAACTGTCAGCAAAGGTTATAGATGTTCATGTCACCTCATTAAAGACCTTGCTGCCTCTCTATGCACATACAGAACTATCTATGTGGACATATATGCACAAGAGAAAGATCTTCATTGTTTACAATTTTATTTTTATATATTTTTTAATACTACAGGGGAATTGGGGTCTGCCTGCAGTTCCTGTAAGGTCAGCACATGCTGTATCAGTTGAGTGTTATCCACATGAACGGGGAAAAGCAGGTTGGGGAGCACTCAGCTGTGGATGCTGTGCTTGGAGGTGCAGGACTTGGCTCAGCCCAGGCATCTGCAAATCTTGTTTATGCCACTGGCAAACAATACTCTGCTAGTGCCTGGGACCCCCCCTCAGGCCTCCTACTTGATGCTGCAAAAGGACATTTCATCATCCAGCCAGTATATGAGATGCTTCTGACAGCACCTGCCCTTTGGGAGCCTCTCCCAGTTTGCAGAGAGAGGCAGTGGGTTTAACCAGTGGCTCTCTGATTCACTTGCAGTTGACCAGGGCACGCTGCTGGGTCTCGGTGACAGGGTGATGCCCCTGTGGTGGTGGCAGCTTCCCACCACCCCTAGACCCCTTTCCCTTTCATGGTCACACCTCCCTCTCCACTCATGGGGGAAGGCCATGCCCATGAGAGTCCTGGGGGCATGTTCTCACACAGACAGCACTAAACCTGCACCAAAGCATCCTCTCCAGGACATGGCTACCATCAGCTCCATCTCCTCCAGAGGTGGGTGCAGCTTTGCCCAGCCCAGAGAGCCATGGTTTGTGTAGTGGTGGCAGTGAGTCCCTCGGGTAGTGGTGGATTGCAGATCCCAGGCACTGGGACTCATCCCTGCCCATGGGGCTGAAGAGCATCAGGGGGAGAAGGAGAAAAATAAATTCCCTGTGGGAGAAAGGCTGATTGAGAGAAGGGTGAGAAGGAAGCTGGGGGAGAGAGGGATGGAGAGAGCAGGACAGCAGGCCAGATCAATGTTCAAACAGCAAGCAAGAAAAGGAAAGGGAAGCACTGGAGCTGATAAGACACAAAGGATTCACGCTGAGGGAATGGCCAGGAGGGACAGGGAAGGCAAAAAGTCCCTGTGTCCTGCTGTGGCAAGGGTGGGGATGGCTCCCCAGGGATGCCCCTCTGCCTCTGAGGTGAGCAGGTGGAAGGAGAAGAAGAGGGGCATTGAATGTGGCCCTCTGGAAGATGGCTGGGGCTTCTCTTGTTCAATTGCTTCACTGGGGTTTTGTTTGTTTGCTGGTTTACCCAGGGCCTCAGCAGAAAGCACACTGTGGGCTGTCCTCCAGCTGCAGCTGATGGGGCCAGCCTCTGGTACCCCAAGAGGAACTGTCTTCTTGCAGAATGCTGCTGGAAAGTGCATCTTCCTTACCCAAAGGAAACCAACTTTCCCACTGCTCTCCCTGTACCCATAATGCCTCCTCCCAGCACTGCTTGGGCATGTGGATAATAGCAGGTCAATGTCTACCCAGGAATTCCCAGCACGAAGAGCAGAAATGGGTGGGAAAAGGATGCAAGGTGAGAAAACAGTGGGAGAAAGGGAGTTTGGGGAAAAGAACTGGAAAGAGAGAGGAACCAAGGTATGGAAGCCAGGCATGGCTGCATGGAACAACCAGGAAGGGTTGCATGAACAAAATAAGAGGTAGGCAAGGAAGGACAGTCCCCATAAGGGACTTGGGTGCCAGAATCATGGGGGCTTTTTTTCCTGTGGATCTGAGATGGGGATGAAGCATTCCTGGTAGTCACACCCCCATGTGCAAGGATTCCTTCCCAACCTGCAGCCCTCCACATCCCACCCACAGCAGCTACGCACCAGCTCACTCCAAGCACCTTCATCAAGTGCAGGCTCCATGTTAATAAGTAGGTCTGTCATTCTGGGACTTGAGACTGGGGTTAAAGGGCTGCAGAGTGGAGTGGGGGGCAGCAGCAAAACAAGAAAGTGGGCAGTCAACCTCCATAGGATTAACACTGAAGTGCTTGCAGGAGGCAAAGGAGCCCACCCCCAGGAGAGTGACCTCCAGCTTGGGGCTGGTCCCTCCTGGAGTAACAGTGACCTCCTGTGGCTGTGGGACTGTCCCAAGGGGCTGGTTAGTCCCTCCCTCTATACCCGTGCTTTGCAAAGCCATGCTGGAGCAATGTGTGGCTCTGGCCACCATCACACAGCTCTGGGTGAGATCTCAGAGCCAGGAGTGACAGACTGATCTGATGCCTGGCTCCTCAGACCCCTCCACAGGGCACAGCCTGCTCACCAGTGTCTGCTGTGAGTGGACACCAGGAACGACTGTGGTTTTGGTTGCTTATGGCATTGCTTTCGCTATACTGAAGACAAGGAGATACAGGTCTGTGAGGGTTGTAGGTGGTGGGCAGCAGGATATCCCAGGTCCATCAATGACACCATCCTGAAGCACTCCCCACCAAATGCACACATGGAAACACTGCCCTGCTCCAGGGAACCCAACGTGTATGCAGAGACTAAGGCCTTGAGAAGCACCTAAGGCAGGATCATAGTGGTGGAACTGGTCCATCACTGGCTCACTCACCTCCCTGGTATCGTTGTCCTGGATCAGAGCATAAAGAGGCACCACTCGGTTGATCTCCAGCAGAACGGGTGTAGGGCTGAGCTGCTCCTTGCCAGGGCGCCGGCACAAATGGCAAGTGGATGGGCAGCGTCCTTTCTCCTCGCAGTGAATCTCCACACCCGAGATGAGGTGGTCATCAGACAGCATCTGTGCTGTCAACAGGCCTGACAGATAGGTGATGAAGGGCATGGATTTTAACTCCTTCTTGTTCCCGAGCTCAGTTGTTTCTGGTTTAGGCAGGGAAGAAACCAAACAACATTAAATAAATCTCAATATATTAATTTTCCTAAACACAGACATTGCTGCAGTCAGGATAACTGCAGGTGCAGGCCAGGTGGGAGCAGGAAACCAGAAAGGTCAAGGAGAGAAGGAAGAAAAAGAGGACTTGCAGGTCTGTCATGGTCTAACTTCTGCCAGCAGCTAAACACCACACAGTTGCTCACCCACCACTTCCCTCCCCAGCCCACACCCCCTCCCATGGGACAGGAAGAACTGGGAGGGAGATAAAAACTGAGACCCCATAGGCTGAGATAAGGACAGTTTAACAAAACAACACAAAGAAAGAAGAAAACAACAGTACTAATGAAATTATAGACAAAGCAAGTAATAGAAGCCAGGAAGTCTCTACCTGTATCCAAGACCCCACTTTCCCTGCTTCAGGCATGCTGAAGCTGCACTCTAACAAGTTGAAAACAGGTACTCTCACCCTGGCCCAGCCCTCCCCTTATGTAGGGGCAGGACTTGGTATGGTATCAACTATCCCAATATCCCAGCTGGGGCTGCTCCCAGCTGCACCTCCTCCCAACTGCTTGGGCCAGCAGCTGCTTGGGATAATGAACCCAAATCCAGGACAAGGTCACTGCTTGGGGGTGGGTAGCAAGTGTGAGTATTTCCAGACAAGCATTTTTAGAGTGACAGAAGTGACTGTGTTCTCTTTCTCTTTTTTTGTGACTTGCGTATTCACTTTCTGCATTTTGACATGAAACAAAACCACCCAAGTGTATCTTTCCTGCCAAAGCCAAACCTCTCCACAGGGACCAGGTCAAAGAGCTGAGTGCCCTCACCCCTGCCTTTACAGCAGCCCTCTCTAGTCCCTGTGGTCCTTAGCTCTCTCTTTTGGGTGATGCATTATCCAGGGCACTGAGACAAACCCAAAGGAGGCTGCCAAGAGACTACATCATGGCATGAAGCCCCTTGGCAGAGGGGCTGAGTGGGTTCCGGAACAAACTCACCACACAGGGAATAGATGGAGGCATTACCAAACCCAAACTGTCAACACTCTGCTTTCAGGAAATATTCAGGCCTTTGAAATCCATTGTGAAACTTCCTGGTGGTCTAAACCACAAGGCAATGAACATGGAGAGCGGTACTTTGTTCTGCCTTGGTCCAACATTCACTAAGGACAAGGGAAGTATCACACTCAGGTGATACCCTGAGCAACAGAGACAGGGCTCCCACCTCTGTCCTGGACACTTTAAACTCTTTATCTATAGACACTCCTCTTGGGTTGATACAAGAAGGAACTTTCATAACCTGGTGATAGACCTGCAGAAGAAAAGCCTTTCTCCATCCTATCCAAATGACACTCCCACCACCATGAGCTGGAAGGCTGTTGCCATATAGAGGAAGGAGGATTATCTCCATACCCTTGGCTCACAGTGACATGCAGCTGATCTGGCAAGGCACTAGTCAATTAGAAATACAAGCAAACAGAGCATTCATTCATAACTCCCAAAGTTCTCCAGCCTAGGGACAGACCTTCCCTGCTGTCTGGCTGTCAGGGAACAGTTCTGTGCACAGGATCAAAGCTGTCACGAGGAAAACAAGCAAATTCCAACCAACCCATCTTTCAGTGGAAGAGAAAGAGGGCAGTTGCTAAGATGAATTGAAACAAGGCTGTGAGGAGATGTCTCAACATCTAGGGAGACACTGGTGTACAGAGACGTGGAAAATGAGACTTGGAGCTAGTTCTTGGAGAGACTGTTTTCTAGCAGAGCATCTCCAGGCTACTTGAAGCCTCATAAGTGAAAGCCAAGAAGCCATGATAAACTGTTTGGCTCAAAAAGAGGGAAGCTACAAGGCCAATCCATGAGCTTCTTCTCACTTCTGGATAAAAGTAACTTTTTTTTTTTTAACACTGCTACTAAACTACATGTAGAAGAGAAAGGAGATGACAATGACACCTCTGGACTGCAAAGGTTCTTCAACAGAGCTGAAGCAGTGATTTCAGAGATCCTCCATGGGAAAGGAAGTTTTGGAGCAGTGCTTTAAGGAAGGACATGAACACAGAGCTGAAGAGAAAGTGGAATCACTTATCTCATGATTGGCAACAGGATATCAAACCTTCCTCCCTGAATTATTGGCTTTATAGCTAAGAATTATAGACCTCTAGTATCAAACATCTGGATGCGTCCTTAACACAGGCTATGGCCTAAGGAAACCCAGATGGAGCAAAGGCAATTTCAGGAGAAGAAGCAGTCATCAAATGGAGCTGCACAGGGGAAAGCACAGAGGTCTGCCAATGAAGGTAGAAAGCCGTGTGAGCAGTGCAGCTTGTCTTCCACAGCAGCCACGCGCTCGGCCACAGAATGGTCCCCACAGAGCCCGGTGACACATTGTGGCCTTGTCAGCAGAGCAGACTTGATAGGTAAGGTGGAGATGGCTTCCTGCATTTAATCCCCTTGGTAAGACTTGAAGGGCCATTCATTTTGGGAAAAGGATTGCTTTGCAGACTGGCTTCCTGGGGATGCGAGGGGGTTACTGCAGCCGGCCACACTGCTTCAGCATGCTGGCAAGGGATCCACCGTGCTCCCTTGTACCGAAAGGACCCTGGGTAAAACGGCAAAGGAGGAAGATGAAATAGGATGTGGCTCAGCGGAGGGAGATGGGTTTCGCTGCCAAATTGCCAGCTCTCATCTAGACGAGCACTTGGAAGTAATCAGCACTGGAGAGCAACTTCTGGTAGCTTTTGCGGAACAAGCTTTTGGGGCTTAAGTATAGCGCTAACAAAATCATCACCCCGTTTCTGCTATTAAAACCTATCTGAGAGTGCCAGTTGGACACCCTGGTTGTGAGCCAGCTCCTGCAGAGCTGGGGAGAGGCAATGAGGAGGAACTGCTGCTCTTCATCTGCTTGCTCAGGGACTGGAAAGCATCAGCTGCAGGTGCCTCATCCCTCGAAAGCTGGCAGTTTCCTTGATGGAGGTTGTGCTTCCTCTTCTTCCCACCCCCATCACCCACCACTCATGGCATCTCACAGAGCTGTTATTCAGATTTGGGAGGTATTTCCCCCCCAAAACCACACTCTTTGAATCCTGGACCTGCCGTTGCAACTGTAGCTCAGGGAGAAGGGATCAAGGTCCCTCTGTCTCCCTTTCTCCTACCTCTGAGATGAATTTTGATTATCTGCTCAGTGGGATTGGGGATCAGCCCAGTCTCCCCATGGCAAATTCAAAAATGAACTGGAGAAACCCTGCGTACTACTGGAGGCTTGGTCTGGCTTTTATTAACTACTTGCTGTACAGCGTTCATCAGTGCTAAGGCTCATCTGACTGGCTTCTTCTGGAACAAAATATGGGCAGCTCAACCCTACTTCTGATGAAATCAAAGGAAGTTTTTGCTGTTGTATAGAATCAGAACCAGCCTCGACAACATGCCATTGCAATGCCATCTCCAGCTGCCGGTGAAGCCAACAGAAACACTCCTGTTGCCTGCACTGTAAGCTGGGCCCAGTCCAGAGTAACTAAACCCAGCTTTAGCGTTCAGGTCCACATTGCATGAACCCACGCTGAACCGGATAACCTCCCAGAGCACTCAGATCACTCTTGCAGAGCTCCTGCTTCACTCCCAGGGAAAGGCTTTGCAGGTGACCGCTGCTAGGGTGCTCCAAAGGTCCTGTTCTGGCAGGAGGATAAGGCTTGGCTGAGAGGCTGCAGTGCAGCAGCAGCAAGGAGAGAGGGATTCCTTATCAGGTCTCACATCTGAACAGGCTTTTGCTAACACTGCTGGCAGCTCAGTTGGATCCTGGTAACATCTGTTTGGCCGCAGAGTGCCGTGGATGTGGTTAGAGGCGTCACGACGATGTGTGAGAGTTATTAATTTGTTTGTTTGCCTGAAATATACATTTA
>WUAM01000001.1:2493872-2509326 GCA_024336885.1 Actenoides hombroni
TCTTATCTCAACCCACAGGTTTTACATTTTTTTTTATACCCCTCTCCATCCCACTGGCCATGGGGAGGAGCGAGCAAGCAGCTGTGGGGTGCCTAGTTGCAAGCTGGGGTTAACCCATGACAGATGCTTGGCGTGACAGTGCCTTGGGGCAGAAGACCATCCACACACCCACACACCCACGTAGATGCTCCATCTCCCCGCTGTTAGAGTCCCTTACCTGCAGAGAGGGTGATGGAGCTGAGCTTCACCCTGTAGAGGTTGCTCCTCACCCGCCAGTGCTGCACCATGGGGTAGCCCATCGCCTCGTCGTACTTGATGTCCCCTGCAAAGGAAGAGCCAAGGCTCAGTCCCTGCTGACCTGCCACCGCGCTCTGCGAGAAGCTTAATGGTCAGAGTGAGCAGCTGCTCTGCTGCACACCACAGGGGTGGGAAAAGGGATGGGAGCAGGGGTGGTAATCTCCTCTCGTGGTCAGGCCATGGGCTCCCCAGGCTGCAGGCAGGACGGGCTTTGTGATGGCTGCAGCTGCTTGAAGCTCAGGGGGATGGAGATCACAGAATCTCAGAGTGGTTGGGGTTGGAAGGGACCTCTGGAGATGATCTGGTGCCACCCCCCTGCTTCAGCAGGGTCACCCAGAGCAGGGGGCCCGGGATCCCATTGTCCAGGTGGGTTTGGAATCTCTCCAGAGAAGGAGACCTCTCTGGGCAGCCTGGGCCAGGCTCTGCCACCCTCACACAAAAGAAATTTTTCCTTCTGTTCAGATGGAATCTCCTGGGTTCCAGTTTGTGCCCATTGCCCCATGTCCTGTCACTGGGCACCACTAAAAAAGGTCTGGCCTCATCCTCTTGCCCCCCACCCTTTAGCTATTGATCAGATCCCCTCTCAGCCTTTCCTGGGCACAGAGATGCTCCAGTCCCCCCATCACCTTCATAGCATCTGCTGGACTCTTTCCAATAATTCCCTGTCTCTCTTGAACTGGGGAGCCCAGAACTGGACATAATACTCCAGAGGTCCCCTCACTAGGGCAGAGGAAGAAGAATCTTCCTCGACCTGCTGGCCACAGTCTTCTGTATGCACCCCAGGAGACCATTGGCCTTCTTGTCCACGAGGGCACATTGCTGGCTCATGGTGAACACTCCCAGGTCCTTCTCCACAGAGCTGCTTCCCAACAGGTCAGCCCCTCACCTGTACTGGTTCAGGGCCAGGACACTACACTTGCTATTGTTGAACTTCATGAGGTTCCCCTCCACCCAACATTCCAGCTTGTCCAGGTCAAATAACACTGCCTTGCTGTGCCGGGGTGGGCTTGCACAGCCCATTTCTGCCCCAGGTGCACAGGAGGGATGTCATGAAGGACCCTGAGACACAGGGAGTGCTGATGCCCTTCTGGGACCACGCTGGGATCCACAGTGGCAGAAGGTGCTTGTGCTCCTACACTCGGCCCAGCAGGGGCAGAGCCCAGAGGAAACTCGTACCGGTGAGAAGCTGGAGGTCAGGAAGGGGTTCTGAGAGGACACCACGGCACTGCTCCTCCACTGGCAGCGGGATCACCATGAGGCCATCAGCAAGCTGGGGGAAGTCCTTGATGAAGTTGTTCTCCCTGCAGAGAAAAAAAAACAACTGCAAAGCAACGATGCAGGCCATGGCCGGGCAGGGGGGCTGAGCTGCCCCGGTGACACGGGGATGGGTGGCTCAGGAGGGTGAGGGACAACTAAGAGGGGATGGGGTTTGCAGCCCCTACCACCAGCCACCCCTGCCTGTGCAGCACTCCAAGGTGATGCTTAATGAGCTCCCCAGGGACAGTGGCTCTGCTGGCTCTCTGGCATCATGGGACTACTCTCAGCCTGGGGACCCAGCCACTGGTTTTGGCCTGGATTTTCAAAGTGTGCCACTGGAGAGAGGGCAGGCAGCAGCAAGGAGAGGGGAATGGCTGCTATACCCCAAAACTGCCCCTTTCCACCACCTGCAGCATCTCCCCAGTACAAAACCGTGACCAAGAACCAGACCAAGACCTGCCGGGGCTTTCCACCCCAGGCAGCATCAGCACCCCCATGGCTTTGCCCCTGGATGTCTGGCTCTCCAAAAGAAAGAAAAGGTACATTTATAGACAGACACCAAAAAAACCCCATCCCAAATGCGCAGCTCACGGTGTGATTTTACCACAAGTGTGGTATTTTTTCTAACCTTGGCAGGTATAACGTCGTCTAATAGGTCCCTAATGAATTCTTTCTAGAACAATGATATTGAGGAAATTATTTGAAATAGCGAACAGCCAGGTCTCTGGGAGACAAGCCTCCCCTGGCAAGTGAAATGCCTCACGCCTGCACAAAGGAAACGGGAGGGGGGGGATTTTAAATATTGATCTTAGAGCCAAAATATAAGCCAGGAGGCTCTGAGTCCTCCGGGTGCAGAGACAAAAGGGCAGCAGAGCAGAAAAAAGGGAGGTTCCTGCAAAATGAGGTCAGCCCCAGGAGCTGGGAGGAGGAGGTTCAGGCTGGCACCGCCTGCCCCGGCTGCATTTTTCCCGAGTAGATTTTCAATTAAAGAGTTGCTGGTTTCATTCCCCTTCTCCAGTTTTTCCCCCTGCAGCCTGTCCTGGGGAGGGAGGGGGATGCTCCATCATCCCAGGATCATCTCATGAGTGGGCACACCTTGGCCACGTTCAAGGGTCCTGCATAGCAGCAAGATGCCGAGCTGGTGGAACATTTCCCCAGAGCCCTCCTGCTGCTCCAGGACCAGGATATGGCCAGTACAACCTATACTGGTGGCGGGCAGGAGGCTGTAGCCCCATGCAACAAGCCAGGGGATGCTCCTGGCCCCAAGGTGGGTGAGGAGCACTGGGATGAACAGCTGCCAGCGGGGATACACGAGTGGGGCCAAGGATGGCTGTGCAGGCAGCCCTGGCAGCAGGCTGCCTCCTGCCTTCACGCTGCATCCCCATCTCAAAGCCACTGGCACCCGATTGCATCTCAGGAGCTTCACTTTAGGCCCTGTCAGAGCAAAAGTGGTTTATTTGTTGGAGGGGAAAAGCCTCTTACTCACATATCTCCTGCTGCTCACGCTGGGCGTGGGGTCCCCGTGGTGGGAGGTGCTCGGCTGGTCTGAGCCCTTGGCTGGGCTGAGCTGTGCAAATGGGGAACTGCAGCTCCTGCCAGAGCTGGGATGCAGCTGGTGTAGCTGCGCTCAGCCCATCTGCCATCCCATGGCACGGGGACTGTCCCTCCCTGCCAGGTCAGCCCTGCACCCAGCAGGGAGCAACCAGACGGGTCACACCAGAGGCCTGCCCCGCCCCGCATCCCACCTCTGAGAGGACCAGGAGGTGCTCTGGAGGACAATGGCACTGGGTGGTGGCACCTTCCCAAGTGCTCTCCCACTGCCTCACACAAGGGGACAGACCTCATGGTGCCAGAATTGCTCAGCTGCCAGGGGACAGAAACACGTGGCTCGGAAGACACCAGAAGACTGAGTTAACCCTGGGCCTTGCACCCAGGCACAGGGCAGAGAAGATGCAAAGAATCATCAAATAGTTTTGGTCAGAAGAGACCTTTAAGGTCATTGAATCCAACCATTAACCCAGCACTGCCAGGGCACCACTAACCCATGTCCCTCAGCACCACATCTCCCTCTCCAGGGATAGGGAGTCCACTAATGCCCTGGGCAGGCTGGGCCAGGCCTAGACAACCCTTTCAGGGAAGAAATTGTTCCTCACATCCAACCTAAATCTCTCTTGGTGCAACTTGAGGCACTGTAACACCAGTCGCTTGAAGTGCTCTGCACTCCAAAGGTCGAGATAAGCCAAGGGGAAGCACGAGGCCGGGGGCAGCCGTACACACCAGCGCGTGCCCGCAACACGCTCCTGGTGTGGGAGGGAGAGACGGTACAAGGCAGAGCTTCAGCAGCACTTTGACGATGACAGTTTTGCTCCCTGCATCTCCTCCCTCTCCCTGCACCTCCAGCCCCCTGCTCCCTGCCACCCCAAAGCTGAAGCCCTGGGGGGAGGGAAGCACCCACTGGGTGCAGGGTCCTGCCGGCCAGCACAGCACGGAGCTCTCACTGCGTCTGTGGGTGTAGGATGGCAAACCGGGAGAGCAGACCCCGGGGACACCCCAAGCCGTCCGTGCCCAGCAGCGTGCCCAGCGTGTGCCACGGAGCCACTGCCGGCAGATGGCTGCAGCTCCTCTTCCACCACGCCTCCTTAATCACCCTACGGCTCCCAGCTCTGCTCTCCGTGGAGGGAAGAGTTTCTGCCAGGCTTCTGTGCTCTCTGGAAGTGCTGATCAAAGCCATCGGGCTCTGTGCAAGGGGATACGGCTGAGGGTAGGGATGTGACAGGATCTCTGTGCTCTGCACGGGCACGAGGTTTACACCCAGGGATCTGTGTCATCCCCAAGAGGCGCAGTGATGCTTTGGGGACCTCGTGGTTCCTACTGATCATGGAGCCAGGTTTATGTCGATGGGATCAGGAGAGGGCCCAGCAAACCTGCTGGCTCCTGCTAGCCCCACGACATCCTCCTCTATTGTTCTTCCCCTGCCACGTCCCCAGTGCTCACAGAGCAGATGCTTGACACTCGCAGGAGCAGCTCCCTCCAGCACGCTGCTCACTGAATCCGCCCATCGACTCGCAGCGTTCTCCTGGTGCAGATCTGAACATCTCCCAGGGCATTCTGCAGGTATCGAGTCATTATACAAGGAAATGCTGTTTCTTCCTCACAGCCCCGGCCCCCGGTAGCACCTGACCTACAGTACATCCCTGCCCTGGGAGGGAGCTGACTTCCAGATAAATGAGTCTTGATGCTGGGAAAGGTCAAACAGCCAAAGGCTTTAGTGAGCTCTCGTGGTGGCGGAGTGGGCTGAGGAGGAAGGCAAGCACCTGGATGAAAATCGAGTTCAAAACCCTGGCTTTGATGGACGTTTTGTGCGGCCTTGGCCGAGTGACAAAATGCCCCCGTTCCCTGGGGTGTCACAGGTAACAGAGAGCAGCTCCCCCTGCCTCGGGGTGCTGGTGGGGTACAGGTGATTATCTGCTCAGATACCAGGAGGAGGGCTCAGGCAGCGAGATTCTGCTGTACTGGTGTCCTCCTGCCCTTCTGAAATGAGACACACAAACTGGAGATGTTTTTGGGGTATCTGACCTTAAATAATACATCCAAGGTCGTGCAATACAGCCCTGGCACAGTGCAGCATAGGGCTGTGTTGCTGTGCTGGTTCCATCTCACACAGCTGATGGGAAGCCTCCAAAAAAGGACCAGCATTCCACAACACCCTCCCAGTGCAGACACTGGGGAGCAGCCAGTGTGTTGTGGTTCTCCTGGATGAGGCCATGGCTGCCGGGTCCTGGTCAATGGCTGAGCCCTGGGACACCTCATGCCCTTGGTGAGGTGCTGAAAGCCAGGGCCAGCCTCCCACTGGGATTTTGGCCCATAGTGCTGAAAGATCAGCTAATGCCTCACGTTCATTTTCCTGTTAGCAACACTGCTGGGAGAAGGAGCAGCTTCTCCTCCTTGGCTCAGCTGGCTGTGCCTTCCTCCCTTCACTCTTTGCTCCCGAAGGACATGGCCTCGAGGCCAGATTCTGCCCACTGACCCTTTCAGAGACACTCCCCCTGCTCCTGTAAAACTCCCACTGCAAATCCGAGCATCAGCTGGTGCGCGGCTTCCTGCCTCTCGCCGCTGTTGCCGGCAGCCCCGCACCCCGCAGCGCAGCAACTGGGCAAATATATTCATGAAGGGGTAAAAAAAAAATAAAATAATATAAAATGACCCCACAAGTGATTAGCTGATGCCCTGAAGCGTGAGATTTAATTACCCTTATCTGAGCCGGCACAGCTACAAATGTTAATCACATTATCATCCAGCGTGCTTATGTTCAGCAAAGTGACTCTGCGAGGACCGTGCTTTCTGCTACGCCAGTCAGTCTGCTACTCCTTCTCTGGCAAGAAGAATTTATTCATCTTTCTGACCAGCAATGGCTTGGGGAGAAGAAGATGGATTTGAGGCTACTTAGTGCCAGCTTTTGACCCAACTTCTCCTCGGAGGAGCTTTGCTGCTGCGGTGGCTGCGAGCTCTCAAGAGCCCAGCCTGCATCTGACATAGGGACATTCAGAAACAGCTTCTTTTTAGCCTGTTGTCACCAGAAAAAAAAAATTGATCTAGAGTCACTGGGAGACAGAAAAGAGGGTGTCCTGTTTCCACAGCCACTTCGGAGAAGGTAAGCATGCCGTAAATCTCTCCCCACGTGTCCCTATGACCTCAGGCACTGGTGAATTATAAAGGCTTAATGCAAACCCTCTGAAGCAGCAGTTACTTACTCCAAATTTACTGGTCATTAATTTTAGCGAGGCCCCACTCCCGTATAATGAGGCAGGATAAAAAAGGAGAGAGAGACTGTTGAGGTTTTGCCAGGCCCTGGAGCCCCCTCCATCTCCCCAACTTTCAGCTCTAACCACCACTGGCAATGATGCTTGGCTGGACCAGGCTGCAGGGAGAGAGGAGAGCATCAACCCAGAGCTGCCCGAGCCCCCCAAATCCCCCCGGTGTGGCCACAGCCATTGCCCCCACCCCTCCTTCATGCCCAATGCTGTGGACCAGAGCCATCTCCGCGCTGCCTGTCCCTCCCCGCCACGTCCCCAGTGTACCCCACTTGAGCACCAGCAACAAACAGCCTGACAATACCCACTAGCTGCCTTACCCCTCAGTTGAGGCAAAATTAGTGTTTAAATTGCGGTGTTTTGGGGAGGAGGCAATGCTGGGGCTGGGGCTGCAGTGCCCGCGGGCACACACGGTGCGCTCCTCGGGGGCAGCACGATGTGCAGGGTGCTCAGCACCATCCCCTCTACACACCCTTGGATGGAACCCCAAAACCCTCTATGGGGCTGGGTGCAACTGGGATCCCCCTTCCCGCGCCCCTGCTCCCCCTCTCCCGCAGCACTGGGGTGAATTAATGGCTCAGCCAATGCCAGTGACACACCGTGGGCTCCGTCTTGGCACCTCATTGATCCTGGCACTGGAGTACGAATTGTGGCTTCACACCAGCATGGCTGCAGGAGGCCCTCAGTAGCACCACCACAGCTCCTCTTCCCTTGTCACACCCAATTTGGGGACACTGAAGCGTGGGAGGGGACAGGGAGCCATGGGACCACCAAAAATGTGGTGGCTGTCACTAGGAACCGGGAGCAGGAGCTGCAAACTCCCCTAGTGCCTGTGCCACCAGGGACCCCAGCCATGGCACGATGCTGGTAACAGCCAGAAAATGACACCTGGACATGGGACTTTAAGACCTGGGACAGCAGTGACAGAGAGACAGACAGATACAGGTGGTGGGAGCAGCACTGCTCCCGGGACCCAGCAGAGGCAGGGATGGGGGTTCCTTCCTGGTGAATAGTTTATTCACCATAAAACACGAACTCAGTTGATCCAAAGCTATTTGCCACCTCTGCTTGAACCTGTTCCAGAACCTGAGAGTAGATTTTTTTGCTTGTTGTTTCTTTTAAAGTATAAAATAGACAGAACAAGACAAATAGTTGGCCACCACCGTGCTGCCACTACCTCTGTGCCTCCTGGGGGGCTCCCGCACCCCTCGGTAGCTAAAGTCAAGTCTCAGCAGACACACTGACTCCTTTGACATTCTCCATTAACACACCAGAACATCCAGATCATCTCACGGCAATCCAAAGCCTGATGATGATGTTCCAGCTCAGCTCTTGAACTGATAACTCGACTCTGCACCGCTCATGCCCGAGTCTGGGTCAGCAGCAGGACCTTTGCTCCAGACCCTGGAGTCAAGACCCCATGACCACCAGCATCGTGCTCGGTCAACACTGGACTATTCCAACCTGATTTTCCTAGCAGTCATCTCCAAACGTCCCCCAAATGCTAAAACCCTCCTCCAGTCCACACAGCCCCAGTGACACCACTAAGCACTCAGGGAAATTCAGCCAGTGGTGCCCATCACCATGGCACTAATGGTGAGCATGCTGTTCACCATCACAGACCCAAAGGAGCGCATCCTCTCCAGCAGCCATTTCTAAAGGAAAGACACAGGAATCCGCTCTGGGACAGGGAGATGGAGAAGCTGAGAGAGACTCCCTGACCTCTCCCAGAGCTGCTGGCTCTCAAGATGCCAGTTCCCAGTGACACCTTCAGTGCCCATTTATCACCTTTTATTATCCTCCCCACCCCGCTCCCCACTGCACAGCTATTTATTTATTCCGGAGAGCGTGTCTCCTGCGGGTGAGAACCCTGCAGCAGGCTGTGGATCTTTCTTCCTCCGGAGTGCCTGTCGGGAACAGGCTGAAATGGAGTGCCGGGTGAAAACAAATTGGGCAAGTTACGGTTCCCACAGCAACGGCTGGCACTGTGCGGCAGGCAGCGCGCAGGCACGGCAAGCTGCGCTCGCGCCTTAATTACGGCGTCGGGGCTGCACCAGGAGTCTCATGCAGATCGCTGCTGTTCGGCCTCTTTTACAGAGCTTGGCAAATAGACGGCTTATTCCCCTCGGGATTGAAACTTCACGTGCTTAACCCAAGCTGAAATGCGATTTTTTTTCTGCAAGGAGTTTTTAAGGAAAGTCCCAAACCCTCGTGCTTTGAGGGACAAAGTGAAGGGGAAAAAAGCGGACACGCCTGTGGCTGGAGAAAGGGAAAGGAGTGACAGCCTGGTCTGCCTGTAACTCTGGCATGAGTCGCTCCTGGATGGAAGCTCATGCTCGCAGAGGGTCAGTCCCAGTGAGGCCAGTGCAGATGAGCTGGGAGACACAGCTTGGTGCCGAAGCTGCCATCGTTAACACTCGAACCGGGGTGAGATCTCCTAGCTGAGCCAGGACCAGAGCCCACAGTGGTCCACTGACTGGCTCTTCCCTCTGATGGACCACGCTCCAAGCTACTTTAATTTACTGCTGGAGATCTCCTTGTTTGATGGACTTCTTGCTTGGACAAGCATCAAGGAATGTATTTAGGAAATACAATCCAGCATATGCCTGCCCCAACACTTTGCATCTTTAAGTTGCTACCTCCTTACCTACTGTCCTGCTGGAGTCACATCACCTACATGCATCACATCACTTAGGTGCATCATCATCCAGAACAAGCCCTTTTCCACACACATAGAATGATAGAAACATAAAGGTTGGAAATGACCTTCGAGATCATCAAGTCCACTACTAAATATTATCAGGAACACTAAGCCATGTCCTGAAGTGCCACATCTAGATGTTTTTTAAACACTTGCAGGGACGGTGATTCCACCCCCTCCCTGGGCAACCTATTCCAAGGCCTCACCACCCTCTCAGTAAAAAAATTTTTCCTAATATCCAACCTAAACCTCCCCTGGCACAACTTAAACCCACTTCCTCTTGTCCTACTACCAGTTACCTGGGAGAAGAGACCAACGCCTACCTCACTACAACCTCCTGTCAGGGAGTTGTAAAGAGCAAGAAGGTCTCCCCTCAGCCTCCTCTTCTCCATACTAAACAACCCCAGCTCCCTCAGTCGCTCCTCATCAGACATTCTCTCCAGACCCCTCACCAGCTCCGTTGCCCTTCTCCGAACTCACTCCAGTACCTCAATGTCCTTTTTATCCTGTGGCACCCAAAACTGACCCCAGTGCTCAAGCTGCAGCCTCACCAGTGCCGAGTACAGGGGCACCATCACTGCCCTACCCCTGCTGGACACTCTGGTTTTGATCCAGGCTGGGATGCTGTTGGCCTTCTTGGCCACCTGGGCACACTGCTGGCTTATGTTCATCTGGGTGTCCACCAGCATCCCCAGGTCCATTTCCACCAGGCAGCTTTCCAGCCACTCCTCCCCCAGCCTCTAGGACTGCCTGGGGATGTTGTGACCCAAATGCAGGACCCATCACTTGGCCTTGTTAAACCTCATCCCACTGACCTTGGCCCCTTGATCCAACCTGTTCAGATCCCTCTGCAGAGCCTCCTGCCCTCGAGAAGATTGACAGTCCCACTCAATTTGGTGTCATCTGCAAACTTGCTGAAGGTGCAGTCAATCCCCTCATCCGGATCATCAATACAGATATTAAACAAGACTGGCATCTTCTGCTCCTTGCCTCCTTCTGCAGAGGCAAAGCAAAGGAGCAAGTAGGCAGAACCTCTCTCCCTGCATAGCTCTGCCTTAAGTGTCTGGCTAATCTCACCAGCGAGATAGGCAGTGGCTCCACCACTATCCACACCTACCTGGATTTTGGCCTGAGCAGCCTGGTCCTGAGCCTGCAACCCAGTGGCAGGGCCAGAAGGATGTGTCTGAGCCATGTGCCATCATCCCTCCTTGAATGGAAGGTCTTGAAAAGCCCAATAGCTGATGTGGCTGATGAGAAATCCACCCGTAGGCAAAAGGGCTGGCACTGGTTAGTGCCTGACAGAAGGATCCATGTCTTGCTTCAAGCATCTGCTCTTCAAGGTGTCTCCCTCCATTAGCTTCGTCATCACTGACAGCCGAAGGATCTGACCTTGTCTGCTTCCATAAGCACAGCAACTTTCAGCTTTTTAACTATCTGGATGGAGAAGATGACAGACAGACCTCGTGGAACAGCTCACGGAGCTTCTGCCCACCAGGCTGCAGCAACTGTGAGATGATCTGGGGACAGTTTCTCTCTGGGGATGTTTTTTTCTATGGCTGAGTGACCCAGAGCCAGGCTGGACACCTCCTCTGAACGATTCTTTCAGCAACGAGCTGAGCCCAGGCTGCAGGTCCTCTTGCGCGGGCTGGCTGAGCGCTGTTTGCAATCATTCCCCGAGCGTTGCTCAAGCAGCTCCGTGCCGAGCACTCTCATTAGCGTTGTTTGTAATGAGGCAACAAAAGACAAAACTCCCACTGACTTTAGAGGAGCCAGGGCCACACGCTGGGACTGCTCAAGGAACCGGCGCGAGGCTGGTGCCCGACTGGCATCCAGTTCCTACCAGCTCTGGGCACGGCGACCTGAAGCTGGTGGCCTCTCCACACACCAGCAGCCCCTCGTACCAGCAGCTCTTCCAGGGAAACCCACGCTCCAGCTGCAATGGCCTGGGAAGCACAAGTGCTGCCTTTTGAATAATATTTGCCTTCCCGATGTAAAGGCAGAGCCAGCTCTCTGCTGAGCACGCACATCCGTTCTCTTTAACGGTTTGGGATCTTAAGCGTTGGGGTTTTTTTTCTCCTCTCCTAAGCTTCATCGTTAACCTTTAAGATGGAGATAAGGCGTAAGAGTTTGGAAAGGAATCAGGAGGGACCTTGGAAATGAGCCAGGAGCAGTGTTAATACTGGGCTGCACATCATATCTCTTCGGTTCTTCTCTCCCCCCAGGGTGATTCGGACTGCTCTTGACTACCACCATGGTATTACAAACTCTAATGAGGTTTGGAAAATAAGAAACCCACTGCGGCGTGGGAGAAACTAATAGAAATTGTTTTGTCTTCTCTCTATTAGTCATTAGAAGCAGAGGAAAAACAGCCACAGGCAGTGGCAGGGCTGCAATATCACCACACATTTCATATGCTGGCACCCCGACAAAGTCATTTCAACGCAGTTAATGCTCCTGCTTCCCCTCCACGTGCAGCCTGCCGTACGCCAGTGTGGGCTCCTGCTGCACCAGTGCCCCTCTGCCAGGATCCACCGAGTCTGGGGTCAGCTCAGAGGTGCCCAGTGCCCACCAAAGGTGCCCATGGAGGATGCTTGGCCAGCTCGTGTCTCTGCCCAGCAGCAAACTCACCAGCATGGACCATGGCAGCCGCTCTGCAACGAGCTGCTGTGCAGAGCCTGGTGTTGACCAGGGCCAGGCAGGGACGGGGAAGGCAGCACCCGGGCAGGGTAGTGCTCAGGGACACATCCATAAGCAGCAGCTCCTCGGTGCTGTCAGGCACTCAGAGCAGATGGTGAATTAGCTGGGATCTGCGGCCGCATCTGCAAAGTTGTGTTTCTGTGGGCAAAGTTAATTATGGAAGCCACAGAACGATACACGCGGCGAGCTGGGGCAGGGTGATGGAACCTGTAGCAGCCTCACCTCTCGGCATCCTCCCAGGGAAAGGCAGGCACCGAGAGCAGTCCCTCTCCAGGGCTCAGCAAGGTGCTTTGGAGCACCTCCCACTTCGCTTCTCTCCTGCCAGCTCTGTAGGCTGCGTCGCTGACTGTTGACAAGTGGCAGTGCCATCACACCTTCTAGATGTTCACCTGCTGCCCACGGGTATGAGCACAGCTGGCAAGTGGCACCATACCCCAGAAAGCCAGGATGCAGGCACATAGGCTGCTCTGCCTGCATCGGGCTCCTTTGGCCCGTGCTGGGGGAGAATGAACTGGCACAAAGATCCCAAGCTTTCATCTCAAGAAAACTTTTGTTGAAGGCAACAGCCCACTCGAGACTCCTCCTCGCCTGGCTGGAGACTGGGCAGGGTGAGAGCACGACACCAAGGGACCATCACTGGAGGATGGGGAGGAGGGTGGGTGATGCTGAGTTGGTCCCCACCACCTGCTCCTGCATTCCTCTGCACTGAGACACGGCTCCAGCATCCAAGCCAGGTCATGTTGCCCAGGAAATGGGGGCAGTAGAAGATTTAGGAGATCTGGGTTATCCCACGTGCCCTACAGGGAGGATGCAGCAGGGGATGGGAGGGTTCCCAGAATAGCTTGTCCACCACCTTTGGCAGCCAGGGGGTTCAATTGATAGGGCCCAAGGCACAAACCCAGCACTTGCCTTCAGCTGTACCCAGTCACGAGTTACACCACAACACGCAGAAGGGCAAATCTTCCATCTCTGGAGAGATCACATAGGATGGGAAAGAGCAAGACAAGATTTTCTGCTGCACCGAGGGCTGCATCCAAGCCCTGCTGCTAACTGGGAAGCAGGTAGGGCTCGACAGCTGGCATAGCTGCGGAGCACTCAGATATCCCCATGCTGCTGCCTGTTCGTGACTCCATTGCCTGCAGCAAGGATTCGAATTGCTAAGCCAATGTCAAGCCGATTTAGTCCTCGGATGGGGAATCTCCATCAGGCAGAGCTGGCACTAGAGGGGCAGAGCAGTGATGGGCTGGTAAGTGTCAGCCTTGTCCCCAGAGGTGCCACTGGAGCAGCATCTGTGGCTCAAGCAGCTCAAATCCACGGCCTGTGCTAATGGTGGCCAACAAAGCGGTGGCCACAGCGTGATGGCAAAGCCCTGTTATCACAGCTTGAACTTGGGGGATTACAATTTACTGCCTCAAACCCTCCCACCTCACTCTGAACACAACCCGTGTTTTCCTGTGTCCCGAGTGGGTGCAGAGCCCCTGTGCCCCAGGAGCAGCTGCACCCCGTGCCAGATGAGGAAAGAAGGAGCAGCAAATCCTCTCTGCAAGCCTGTACACCACTGCAAGGCTGTAAAGCCAATAAGGACCCCCTGGGATGAAAGGTACTCTATAAATCTGAGCTGTTATTATTATAAAACCAATCTCCACCGCATCTCTTAATAATGCAGATTAACTGTGCAATAACACCAGCTATAATTAATATCATAAAAGCCAGAGATGGGAAAGGCCAGCAGGTCAGTGAGCCCATCCAGTGCACGGCTCCAGGGGGGCACGGAGAAAGCTCCTGGGTGCCCTGGGAGCTCGGAAAACAAAGGCAGTGCCAGGCACTGGGAAGGGAGCGGTGACAAGGAGGGGATGGCACACGAATCCCCGCACCTCTGCCAACCCCTTCTCTTGTTCTGCAAGTGCCCGAACTCCTCCTCTCCTGAGCAGGTTCTTTGTCCCCCCTCTCAAACCTGTATCTTTTCCTCATGCTCAGGACTCAAGACAGGGGTGTCACCATCAACTTTTGACAGGGTGGGCCCTGAAGACCTCACTAAGCTCCCCTGACAGCTTCATGGCAGGACAAGGATGTCCCCTGAGGGCCACAGGCAGCACATGACAGCAGGGCAGGCTCCTTGCGGGAGGAGCCCGTGTCCCAGACCAGCTTCCCAAGAGATAAGCATCCTCTGGAACCTCCAATCCCTGTCCCACAAGAAGCTCCCAGCTCCAGGACCTGGAGACAGGACCTGCCCGTACACACACACACGCCTTGCCCAGCAGCGTTCCCAGACTGGGATCCCATTGCCTGCTGCCATCCCACCCAGGGACTGCTTGATAAACCAAGCCAGCGCACGCAGCCCAAGCCCTTTTGCTCGCTGCCTTCCTCCACCTCCTGCTCCCAGAATCCCCATCATCCTTCTCACCTCCACAGACCCGGCACTTGTCCCCAGCTGTCCCCGCTGGAGGTGGGAAGGGCAGGAGGGAGGGCTCCCTGCCTGGGCGCAGCGCTGCTCAGCCCAATTAGCTCTGCTGGGTGACAGGCTCCGTTTGCGCCCCGTGATTAGCTGTGGAAATGCAAATCCGAACTTCCTCCGCCACAGCAGCTAACAAGATAATGAATATTTTCATCCTCTGCAGAGAATACAAACAGCTGCACAGACACAAACGCGCTGCCAGGGCCGGGGGGGAGCAGGGAGGGGTGTGGGGAGCCGCTCCCCAGCACCCCTCGCTGCGGGGGAATGGAAAGCTCTGCCACCCAGCCCGGCAGGACCCCGTGGGTGACTCTCCAGCGGCTTCAGTGGGTTCTGGCACCATCTCCAGGAGCAGTGCCTTGGCTCTGGATCGTGCCTGTGTCTGTGATTGAGGGTTTGGGGTGCGTACCCATGGTACCCACCTCTCCCAGGGCACTGTGCCAGCTCTGCCCCCTTGCTGCCCATCTCCAGGGCCTGAGCTCCTCTTGGAAATATCAGCTCTGCAGTCTGCATGGCTGCAAAGCCTGCTCTCGGGGCATGGACTGAGGTGAAAGCTGCCTGGCTGCTTCTTGGCCTCACGATAAAGGTGGGGAGTTGAGCTGTGGTTTTTGATATCCACCAATTTTTTTCGACTGGCGTGTCTTCACACGCTGCCTGGCACTGTCGGAGGGGCTGAGGAAGGAGCCCAAACCACAAGTCATAGAACCACAGAATCACAGAACTGATTAGGTTGGAAAAGACCTTTAAGTTCATTGAGTCCAACCCAGCACTGCCAGGGTACCACTAGACTGTGTCCCTCAGCACCACATCTACACAGATCTGAAACCCCTCCAAGGATGGGGACTCCAGCACTGCTCTGGGCAGTCAGTTCCATTGCCTGACAACCCCTTCAGGGGAGAAATTTTCCTAATACCAACAACATCTTTGGCCTCCATGACACCAGTCACTCTCTTCTGACTTAAAAGACAAACCCCTGCAGGCATTGCAGATGTTGCAGAACCACCAGACCACACCACCCTGGGCAGCCTGGGCCAGGATTTGACAACCCTTGTGGGGAAGAAATTTCTCTTCATATTCAACCTAAACCTACCCTGGCACAGCTTAAGGATGGTTCCTCTTGTTGGAATTGCTTGTTCCTTGGGAGCAGAGCCTGATCCCACCCAGCTCCAACCTCCTGTCAGGAGCTGTCAGAGCCAGAAGGTCTCCCCTCAGCCTCCTTTGCTCCAGGCTCAACAAGCC
>WUAM01000001.1:2518068-2529789 GCA_024336885.1 Actenoides hombroni
TTGGCCTGGTTGCCCCTCAGCCCATTGGCCTCGGCCCATCGCTCCAGCCTGGCCAGACCCCTCTGCAGAGCCTCCTGCCCCCCCAGCAGATCAACACTCCCACCCAACCTGGGGTCACCTGCAAAGGGACTGAGGGAGCCTCCTTCCCCTCGCCCAGGTCACTGATAAGGACATTAAAGAGAACAGGACCCAGCACTGAGCCCTGGGGACACCACTTGTCACTGGCTCCCAGCTGGAGTTAACTCCACTCCCATCACTCTCTGGGCCCGGCCATCAGCCAGTTTTCCACCCAGTGAAGCATCTGCCCATCCGAGCCCTGAGCAGCCACAAAAAGCAGGGATGGTTCAGCAAAGAAACACAAACCAGCTGAAAGGTGGCAAACAGGCTTTGCACGGAGAGAAGCCTGATTCCAAAGCTCCTGTTTAGCAGGCAGTTTTGTGGTGATTTGATGGCAGCCCAGACAGAGAGGTGCTTTATTTCTGACAGAGCCAAACCACAGCAGCCAAACAGCAACATGACAAAATCCAGAGAGTGGGAAGGGCGAGGAACCAGGGGTAACGAGGCCCCTGAACCGCTCCCATGGCTCGGGCACCCTCTTGGTGTTTTTCATAAGTGTTTTTTAGAAAATACCTGATGTTTTTGTTGGTATTTTCTCCTTCCCACAGGAAGTCACTCAAAGCAACCTCCTGATCTCTGTTGCATTGGCGGTTGAGGTCAAACATCCGCGATGGTTCACCCGGACTCCAGGAACACTGAGTTAGGAACTAACTGTAGGAGCGTCCGCGGGGATGTTGTCAGCTCTTTTACCCAGAACCACGAGGGAAAAGCCTCACAGCAGGAGAAGGGCTGGCAAGGTCAGTTTGCCGTAAATATATTTGATTTCTTACAAATATCGGAGACAGATCACCAACACAAAAACCCCCTCGGACACAAATGCAAGAATTACCAGCCACATTCAAGAGGTGGAACAGGGGAATTCCAGGTGACACTTTGCTGACAGCTCCGGCCCCATCTTCTCCAACAGCCGATGCCCAACCCCACGATGCTGCAAGAGAACTGGTCCCTTCCAAATGATGTATCAATGCAACATGAGATTTGTTGCTTCTCCTACCGCACGGTGCTTTCCCTTCATGCAGTATGTGAGAAAATCTCAGAAAGAATGAATTTGCACAGTCACAAAATGAGGCTCGAAGAATCACAGATTGGTTGGGAGGGACCTTCAACATCATCCAGTTCCAACCTCCCCGCCATGGTCAGGGACAGCTCCCACCAGAGCAGGTTGCTCATGCAGCGGGAAGATGCTGCAGAGTGTACAAAACAGACCTCAGAAATGAAATCACATTCTGAGTATTTTAAGAAGGATTTCTTCTCTGGGGCTTTCCCTTCCTTTTCACATCTACAGGCCAAAGCCTCACAGCCAGGCTTACAGCCGCGCTTGCCGCAGCCCTCGTCACCCCACCAACCTCCCGCAGAGCAGCCCTGGCCAACCTCAAGCAGCCAGAAGATTCAGCCCCTTGGGCAGCTGACTTTGAATCCTTGCACCGTGTGCGGCTCGGCTGCACTTGAGGGTCAGGCCCGAGGTTTCTGACTTCTCTTGGCAGAAGGACTTAGGAGAAAATATTTCTAAATGCTGACTGCCTTCCAGCCTTAGGCTGCAGGCTGAGCTGGAACACTACGTACAGCTAGGAAAGAGAGGAGAGGTCCTGGCTACTTCTGTAGAAGAATGTTGGATAATATTAAATACAATTTTTTTGGCAGAACTATGTGCAAACCTGAAATACGTTAAATCTTTCCTCAGTGGCTTTTGTGGCTTTTTTAATCTTGGGTAGGAGATTGTATTAAGAAATGAGAAACTACCTCCTCCCTCCTTATGGCGGTGAAGGGACAAAGTAAAAAGTGACAGGACAAGAGGAACCGGCCTCAAGTTGCCCCAGGGCAGGTTTAGGTTGGAGCTGAGGAACAATTTCTTGCAGCCCCTGGAGGGTTGTCCAGGGCTGTGCCAGGCTGCCCAGGGCAGTGGTGGAGTCCCCGTGATCCCTGGAGGGGTTTCCAAGCCGTGGTGCTGAGGACCATGGGTCAGTGATGCCCTGGCAGTGCTGGGGGAGCAGTTGGACTTGGTGATCTGAAAGGTCTTGTCCAACCAAAATGATTCTCTGATTTTAGTCTAATTAGAGAAGATGGCCGTGAAACCAGCAGTGAGCAGGGGAAGTGTCACTGGGGTTCAGCACTAGACAGTGTGAAACCTCTGAGCTGTTGTGCCTTTTGAATGGAGACATTCCAAACCCACCTGGACCTGTTCCTGTGTGACCTGCTCTAGGTGACCCTGCTCTGGCAGGGGGGTTGGACTCGATGATCTTTCGAGGTTCCTTCCAACCCTGAACACTCTGTGATTCTGTGCCTACAGCTGGGTTGTCACAAACCACCTCAATACAAACTATCTCAAAACCAGAGTGTTGACATTTGAACAGGACTTTTCCCTGTGAGGTGGATGCTGCAGGACCTTGGTGTGTGCTCCCTGACTTTGCACCAGCTGGAGCTCCTTTGTTCTGAGCCAGCTGTGCCTTCTGGTTGCCTCAACTCCGTCCCCCTCACTGCAGGGCTTCGGGCAGCACTTGGCTGCTCCTTGGCCTCATCCTTCGGTCTCTTGGGAGCAGTGTTGGAGTCATTAATGGCTCAGGAGAGCAGGCGTGTCTGTTAGCAGCCAAACAAGGTTCTGGCCCAGTCAGTGGCTCCAGTCTGAGCAGGTGAGACACTGGGAGGCATTAAGGGAAGGGCAGTGAAGGACACTGGGAACATACTGGGAAATACACGGGGAAGGGGATGTCAGTGGCTGAGGGTGTGAGTGGAGAGGGCTTGTGCACACCAACCCCCCTGAAATGATGACCCTGAGGTAAAGAGAGAAAAACGTCCTTAGGACAGAAACGAGGAGCGTGTTTCTCTAGGGGGACCTTGGCACCTCCACCTGCTACTTTGCGGTGGCCCTGCAAGCCCCTTCTAGGTTGCAGTTCCAGATAAGCTGCTCCTCAGAGCTGGGGACCAGCTGCCCCGTCTGAGCTTTGGCTGCAGAGGGTTTGGGAGGACCCAAACTCAGGACTGTGATGTGGGCATTGCCCTGGACAGCCCGAGCTTCTGGGAGATGAGCATCTACCATTACCACAGCGAAGCCCAGCTAGCCCTGGGCTGCAAATCCTGCTCCGAGAACAGGACAGCTCAGCTCATGGGCCCCCCTGCAGGGTCTCAGCTGGTGCTGCCAGACACCGTGCGCTGCTGGCCTGGTCTTGCCCCAGGAGGTGGCACTTGGTGTGGGATGAAGAGACACTGAACAGGCAAAGCTCTTTCCCATTGCGTGTTAACGGCGTGTCGGGCTCGCCAAAGCTGGTGCCTTGAATGTGGACCGGTTGGAGCGGGGCCAGAGGAGCCCCAGCAATGCTGGGAGGGCTGGAACCCCTCTGCTGGGAGGCCAGGCTGGGAGAGCTGGAGGTGTTAGAGGAGAAGGCTCCAGGAAGACCTTCTGGTGGCCTTTCAGGACTTCAGGGGGACCTACAAGAAATCTGAGGAGGGACTTCTTACAAGGATCTGTAGTGACAGGACAAGGAGTGATAGTTTGAAACTGAAAGGGTAGGCTTAGGTGAGGTGTAAGGAAGAAGTTGTTCACTGAGAGAGTGGTGAGGTACTGGAACAGGCTGTCCAGAGAGGGATGGGTGCCCGGTCCCTGGAAGTGTTGAAAGCCAGCTTGGACAGGATGTTGAGCAACCTGCTCTAGCCAGATGTGTCCCTGTCTGTGGCAAGGGGGTGGAACTAGATGTGCTTTAAGGTTCCTGCCAGTCCAAACCATGAACATGTGGCAGGTTTCTGTCTGGTGCTCCCACAGCCTGACCTGCTCTGGTGGTGAGAGCACTGGCCCCAGCTCTGCTGGGGCTGCTCTTTGGCAGGCAGGGTTCCTCACTGTCTGGAGACAGATGGCATTGCCAGGGCCACGGGAAAAGCCACCTCCTCTCCACTGCAGGGGATCACTTCTACAAGCGGAACAAGAACCTGCCCCCAGAAGAACAGATGATCTCTGCCTTGCCCGACATCAAAGTTTTGACAATAAACGACAACCACGACTTCATGGTCATTGCCTGTGATGGAATCTGGTGAGTGGTGAGGGAGCAGTTGTGCCTGTTGGGCATCCCTGCTCTGGTCTTGCTCTGGAGCTGGGCCTCGGGTGCTGAGCAGATACTGTGGCACAGCTGCTCCCCTTGCTTGACCCTCTGACCTCTCCACCCTCTGCAGGAATGTGATGAGCAGCCAGGAGGTGGTGGATTTCATCCAGTCCAAGATCACCCAAAAGGATGAGAATGGAGTCCTGAGGCCACTCTCCTCCATTGTAGAAGAGGTAAGGTCAACAACTTCACCATCCCTTCAGCATGCTGTGTTTCTGTGTCCCAGTTTGATGCCTCTGCCCACCCCCTCCATCAGACCCCTGTGTTCAGCACTTGGGGTATCCCAGAGAGGTGGTGGCTGCCCCATCCCTGGCACCATTGCAGGGGAGGTTGGCCGGGGCTCTGAGCACCCTGCTCTAGTTGCAGATGTTCCTGGTCCCTGCAGGGGGGTTGCACTAGGTGACCTTGAAAGGCTCCTTCCAACCAAACCATTTGAAGATTCTACGTTGGCAGCAAAGGGCTGTGGCAGAGGATGCTGCCTGACTGCAGAGCAGGCAGGGCACAGGCAAGGACCCAGAGAGGCAGCCTGGGAAACAGCAGCCCTGCCTAAGCACAAAGCAGCAGAAGACATGGGAGCAGGCAGCTTTCTGGCTTCATATACAGAATAAATATGAAGGAGGAGAGGACACCTAGAACAATCTGTGCTTTTTGCCACCAAGCTGCCTGGGAAACAGGATCAGGCTAAGTGTGTTTGTGAATCTGCAGATACAACACTTATCTCCTGTGTTCTCCTCCACATCTGCCATCCCCACTGTAAGAATAAGAGCTCTGCAAACTGGCAGAAATGCATCTCCCTGGAGGACACAAGGGCTGTCTGCAAACAGCATCTTCCGCTCCGCAGCAACGCATCAGCCTCTGCCGCTCTCCCTGTGCCAACGGGGATGGGGAGATCTGGGACTCTGCCCAAGTCCCCTCTGCAGATCCTGAGGGACTTTTCAGGGTGCTGAAGGCAACTGGATGGGACCTTAAGTCAGCAGGAGCAACAGGATCACAGCCAGGGGATCAGTCACAGCTTTTCTGAGCTGTCACTTGGGACTTGCCCTGGCACTGATCTGTGTGCTGAGCTCAGCATCTTCCCCAGCACACAGAGAAGGGTGATGGCTCTGTCCCCAGGACTGGGTGAGCAGGTCACCAAAGCCCTCCCTCCCTTAGCCCCACTTTGTTCAAGGCCACCCTTGGGATATTCCTCCACTTTTGGCTTTCAGTCACCACAAAATGTGTTTCCTTTCTGTTTGTAATTACGCATCCTAATGGGCATTAATTATGGCAGACAAATAGCTCAGCACAAGATTTACAAAAGCAAGCACCCCCTCCCCTCCGCACCCATCCCCGGCTGGGCACAGAGCCGCCTGCCCAGCCAGCTGCAGTGTTGCAGCAAGAAGCTCTCCGGGGACAGAAAGCTTTGAGAGCCAACGCACAAACACAGGAGGTGTCCCTGCTGGGGGGGCTGGGGAGGGTTAAGACACCAGGGCCAGTGAGGTGGAGGAGTGGGTGAGCTCTGCCACCACTGCCAGCCAGCAAAACCACAGCAGATGGCCGGAGAGGCAACTCTGCACAGAGGGGTTTGCTGGGATGAAAAGTTGGATGGAGCAACTCTTGGGCACAATAAAACTTTATAGAGTAATCTCCCTGCCCCTGGAGCAGAGGATTTGCAATCAGGATGTCCCAGCAATAGATCAGAGCAGCGGGGAAAACTAAAGCCCATTTGGGTGCAACTATGATGTTCTTGCCCATAGCAATCAGAATGACTCAGGGAAAGGCCAGTTTGTGCTAATCCCAACTCCCAGGGCTGTGCTGAAGGGTCACTCTGAGCTTTCTGGTGGGCTTACAAAGCCAGCACTCGCTCTGCCTTGGCTGGGCTTTATAAAGGACCAGATCTGTTATTGCTGACATTGATTTGTCTGGCTCGGGCAGCAGAGAACCAATAATTACAGTGAGTTATAATCAATCCCCCATCAATTCAGCTGCAGTTCAATTTGTGATCTGCCTTGGCAGTGACACAGGATGGGGGGCTCTGTTGGAAAATGATTAGAAAATCAATAAGCAACTCGGGCAATAACTCTGTCTGGGCAATCACGGGTGACATGTCCCTCCCCGATGGGAGGAAAGCTGGCGACACATAGTGCCCCAGCAGCCCCTGGCCAACCACCTCTGCACATCCCTCGTCCAGGTATGAGATGGATCCATTTATCCAGGGAAGCAAAAGGATCCTACAAACTATTAGTCAGCTATTCAGAAGAAAAAGTTGTTTGTGGTTTGCCACATTAGACCTGCACTGCTCAGGAACTCGCTTTGAACTCGCAGACCATCTTTCATTCATGGATCTGACAAGCAAAAATACCTCAGAGCTTGGGAAGAGGGTCTGGTATTTAATCCATGCAACAGAGAGGAAAAGAGAGGTAAAGGGAGACTCCAGCTCATGGTCTGGAAAGCTAGGGAGAAGCCATTGCTATACAAGTGTAATTCCACTGCCTTGTAAATCCACTCCATCTATGCAGGAGTGAATTGGTTTCTCCGTGACAACGGCCAGCCCTAAAAATTGCTCTTCAGATTGGAAAAGAAAAGTTAGGTTCTTGCCTTCTTGTGCATTAGCACTGATAATACAGATCTCACAGGCTAAACACGACCCACAGCTACGACACCCTGACCCTGCTGCTGCCACTGGGTTTGTGGAGGAGGAACTGGCAGCAGCTCGGTGGGTTTGGCTGATAGCGCAGCGGGCACCAGCTTGTCCCCTCCAAGCCACGCTGGGCAGAGCACCCAGGACTTGATTTTTCTCATTGCAGTCAGCAAACAGACTCCGAGTACGCACAGGGAATGGATATGCTGAATAAGAAAGAGCTATTTTTACCTGCTTCTTAGGGAAGTGTGTCTTTTTCCCTTTTAAACGACATCTCCAAGGTGACACGGAGCTGGCAGGACCTGCTGCCACTGTTGGGAGGCCACCAGAGCCAGCCTCGCCGATGCCACGGTTTGGAACAAAATGGGATTCCATCACCATCACCCCATCACAGCATGTGACACTGCATGGCCTCCTGCCACCAGGGCTCGGCACAGCCCCTCCACCCACTGCCACCCTCCTCAGCAAGGCCAGAGCAACGGGGGAGGATCGTCTCCGAGGGGAAAGCAAGCAAGCGCCTGCCGAAACCCATATCAGATGATTGTGTCTTGGGAAAATAAGTGTCTGGACGAGTCTCTGCTCGCATTAGTGAGCAAAGGCCCCTTTTTTCCTTTTCTCCTTTAGAAAGCTCATTAGCAGCGAGACAGGCGAGAGGGTCACTGGAAATAAAACCACAGTCTCGTTACTGACACGGATCCCCCAGACAGAGGAGGACACCGGCGCTCCATCTGAGCTGCCTGCCAGGGTTTCTCAGCTCAGCTCCTCTCTTCTGTTATTAAGTTGTTTGTTTTTTTTTTTTTAAAAGAATATTTAATAAGAGTTTCTGTAGAGAGTAAACTGCCCTTTTTATTATTCTGCTCTGTTTTCTCAACAACAGCAGCTTTTTTTTCTCAGAGACTCCTCCTGCGCTGGCGTGTCGGAGGTGCTGCTCTGGGCACAGATCAGCCCATCTCCTCCCTGGCTCTTTGAAACTGCACAGGGAAGCTGCCACCAACCCCTCGGTCCCAGTAACGCTCCAGGTACCACAGGTCCACATCTGGATGGGTCCAGAGGAGAGACCCAGGACCCAGTCCCTGTGCCCGGTGCATCTTCCCCAAGCTGCATCCCTAGCATCGCTGGCCTGAGACTGCAAAAAGGGCTGGTGTCTTTGGGCTGCAAAGGCACTGAGTTCAATGTCCAAAGGCCCTAATGACCCTGCTTTGTTTAGAAGCATCCTTACTCCTCACCGAGGAACTTCTTCAGCGTGAGACAAAAACATTAATCTGAAGCACTGCTGAGGTACAAGCAATTGCCAGCATTTTAATGAGCTCCAAACGATGCGCTGGCATGGATTTTATTTGCTTGTTGGAGCTCAGAAATGATACAATTGCAATAAACTCCTCTGTGTCCATATATATATATATATATTCAGACAATATATATATATTAATTCAACAACAACTTCTGCCTTTGCTTTCTTGGCCCAGAAGGCCCTTGGCAAGCAACGCTTCTCAGCAGCAGCAGAGCCAGGCTCTGGCTGTACGCAGCCCAGCCTCTGTCGATGAGATTTATCCCTCCTCGCCTCGCATTTTGGTGAAACGGGCCAAAAAGCTGGTTGCTGCAGTGCCTGTGGGCTCCAGGCAGCCTCTCCCCAGGGCCACCCCTGCCTGGCCTCCTCGGGGCAGCGATGTCCTCGGCACCACCCCGGCTGTGGCAGAGCCGTCCCCGACACCCCGCTGCGCGGGAGCAGCCTTCCCAGAGGGAAACATTCCCACGCTTTTCTGAAATAACACTCATTATCTTCCCACTCTTTTTTCCCCCCTTCCCTCCTTTCCCTCTGCTTCCTTTTCCCTTTCAAGATCATCAATCATTATTTTAGCCTCAGAAAATCAAACCCATCTGTCTTCCAGGCTCCTGAGCACAGGCTGTAATGGTTCATGCTCCTCAGCTTGGTCCCCCCAGGACAGTGCACTGGGGGCTCCACGGCAGAGACCGAGGCTCTGAGCAATCATAGAAACACAGAAACATTCTGGCTGGAAGAGATCTTTAAGATCATTGAGTCCAACCATTAACCCAGCACTGCCAGGTCATCACTAAACCATGTCCCTGAGCTCCAAAACAAGGATGTGTCACCTCCAGCCACCATGGACCCTCTCAGGCAAGTCACTATCTGCATATTTGCATCTCAAGTCAAAGTGGGATGGGCTTGTTTCAAGCAGCTGGTGGGCTGCTATGTACATAGATATAAATGTTGAGAGCTCCTGGAGCAAGGAAATCAAGCTAGTGGAAACTCTCCAGCTGCTGCCCTTCCAGAAGTCACTAGCAGCATATTTGAGGGTGCGCTGGCATCTCCTGACAAACAGGGCATTCCCTTTCCTAGCCACACCTCCAAAAACCTCCGGGAGACCAGAAATTCCAACTCCTGTCCCACCTGACATCCAGAGTACAGCTCGCTCACAACACTATACACCAAACCCTATGATCCAACCTACCTTTGACCATAACACGTGAAGCATCCCAATCTGCTAGGAAGCAGAGGGGCAAGAGCTGGTACCAGCCAAGCTCTCCGAGGAACACTACTGAAAAAGACAACACTAGAGAAAAAGTGGCTGTTATCACCCAAACTACCTCTTACCCAGCACAGAGACCTCCCTCCAGCTCACCTCAGTGCTTCCTGAGCTATTCCACTTGCTTTTAACTTTGGCCACCGCTTGCCAGCGTGGTGCAAGCCCCTTTTGCAGCACTGACAGCAGAGGCAAGTGGGAGGTGGGCTCCTCACCCACCCCTCTGCTCTCTGCCACGACTGGCTATCGACCCCAGCACTTTTCCCATCCTTTGCTTCTCCCTCTTCCTCCCATCCTATTGTCCTCACGGGTAGTTAGTCACCTGGCTTAACGAGGTAATTCTGAAACCACCAGCTCCTTGATAGGTGGGCTTGCTGTTGAGCTCGGGGTTTCTGCTTCTAACCAGAACTTGCATAACGAGTCACCTTCTGCTTCAAGGAGCCAGATAAACTTTAAAGGCGTTTAGAACAGAGTAATTTGCTTCCCACCTCCCTCGCACGTCTAAGATAATTAGCGAGGTGCCTCGTAAGGCAGGGACAGATGAGTTTGTATTTTTCTACGAACAATTGTCTGTCGGAAAAATGCAGATTTGATGAAGCTTAAGTGCTTTGTGGTATTCCATCAATTACATCTCAAAATTCATTGGGAAATTAGGAGAGCATTTAATTTTGACAAGGTTGAAATGTTTTGGTTTCCACTGCCTAATTTGGTTTTTATTTCAGGCTGTACACTGGAATAACACAATATATAAGATAAAGCTCCAGATGATAATGTTGCAATTAAACACTTCCCCCTCCTTCGTAGAAAGGAGATGTTTTGAACTAAAATACTTTGGAATTTTCACATATGTGGAGGATATCTGCACAGCATTTTGGGTTGGGCTGAAACTCCAAACACCCTGTTTCCCCCAATTATATCAGTTCTCAGCATCATCCACTTCATTTTGAAGCACCTCCCCACTTCCCCACGGTCCCCAAGCCACCCCTGCGTGACTTGTGCTGGAAGGAGGAGACCAGAGAAGTAGCCACTGACATGCTCCTTTATTTCCAATCCCACTTCTAATCTAAATCATTTCTAATTCTGCTGAGCCAGCCAAACTCCCTTCTGCCTGACGGGCTGACCCTGTGATCGTGGAAAGGAACAGTTCACATTTTTCTTCTAGGCAAGCTAGACTTTTTTTTCTTGTTCAAATTAGAAATAAATCTGTGATAGAGGAAGCTCAGCCTGTGAGCAGGAACACGGTGATGATCAGTGGGATTTTGTGTCTGTGCAGAAGCACAACGCTCACTGCCTGGGCTCGGTGGACTCTTCTCCCTCTTGCTGACACCTCTCACAAGGTGGGATGGATCCTGGAGCACAGCCACACCATGAGCCTATCCACATCCATTGAATCAGAGAATTGTTTAGGTTGGAAAAGACATTTAAGATCATAAAATTCAACTGTTAACTCAGCACTGCCAGGTCACCACTAAACCATGTCCCTCACCATCACATCTCCATGGCTTTGAAACCTTTCCAGGGATGGGGACTCCACCACTGCCCTGGGCAGCCTGGGCCAGGCCTTGACAACCCTAGCAGGGAAGAAATTTCTCCTAATATTTACATCATCTTTGGTCTCCATGACACCAGTCACTCTCTTCTGACTAAAAAAGATGAACACACCAATATCTGCAGGCATCACAGATGTTGTAGAACCATCAGACCACACCACCTGCTGCCATGCTGCTGCGGAGAAGCTGCTCGCACAGCAGGGAAACAAGGGGCGTAATTCTGCTGACCCTGAGCTGCCTTCTTCACCGTCAGCTGGGCAGCTTGTGCCCTTATGCGTCTCCAGGAGGTCCCCATGGTGAGGAGACCCCATTCTGAGAGGCACCACAGGGCTCAGACACACACCTTCACTGCACATCTGTATCAGTCACTGCCTCCTCCTGTGATGATGTCAAGGATGCTCAACGTGCACCAGAAGGGAACTGGCTACCTCCTCGCCCAGCTCACGTGCTAAAACCAAAGCTCACTTTCCTTGGGGGAAAAAAACCCTCACCCCTCTTACTCCCCTGGGGCTGCAATCCTGCCTTGCCAGGGCTCACAAAGGGGATCAGCCATGGGGCAGCAGATACGAGCACTCCCCCCTTAGCCCAGGTGGACAAGAGGACCGCCCTCGGTGAGTGACACTGAGCTGAGAGACGTGAAGGGGAAACTGGAATTTAAGCCACGTTACAGGTGTTTCCTTCAGTCCCTCAGGGCTGATTCACAGGTTTTCATCTCAAAACTATAAATCACCAACACACGAGGGTTAAGACCTTTCTCTCCTTCAGCACCCTCCCTCCAGGCTACGAAGCTACCATCACGCTGG
>WUAM01000001.1:2531784-2549518 GCA_024336885.1 Actenoides hombroni
GGTTGGAAGAGACCTTTAAGATCATTGAATCCAACATTAACCCAGTACTACCAGGTCATCACTAACCCATGTCCCTCAGCGCCACATCTCCACGGCTTTGAAAGCCCTCCAGGGATCATGGGGACTCCACCACTGCCCTGGGCAGCCTGGGCCAGGACTTAGCAGCCCTTGCGGGGAGCAAATTTTTCCTCATGTTCAACCTAAACCTCCCCTGGCACAACTCGACGTCATTTCCTTTTGGCCTATCACTTGTTCCTTGGGAGCAGAGCCTGACCCCACCCGGCTCCAACCTCCTGTCAAGAGGAGCTTTCAAGAGCCAGAAGGTCTCCCCTCAGCCTCCTTTGCTCCAGGCTCAACAAGCCCAGGTCCCTCAGCCTCTCCTCACCACCCTTGTGCTCCAGCCTCTTCCCCAGCTCCATTGCCCTTCTCTGGCCACGCTCCAGCCCCTCAATGTCCTTCTGGGAGTGAGTGGCTCAAAACTGAACTCAGTATTCAGAGTGTGGCCTCCCCAGTGCCCAGCCCATGGGGATGATCCCTGCCCTAGTCCTGCTGGCCACGCCAGTGCTGATACAAACCAGGATTCTTGCATTAGGATGCTCAGCTCCCATTACCTGCAACCACACTCAGTGCCATGAGCACGACCTGGGGGGATGTGGGCTGGCAGTGCTACCTGCCCACTCATTAGGCTTTTCCTCAGAAAATGGCCATGAGCCACAGTCAGAAACATGGGGCAGTGTCCTCCAGACCTATGTTCACACCCCTGCCATTGCTGGGGACCTACAGGCAGGTGATGAGTATAAAATGTTGCTCTCCCAAAGGAGAGCCAGGAGGGAAGGAGCTCTGTGCCACTGGTATCAGACCAATGGGAAGCAGGGAGAGACACGGACTGCAGAGGGGATGCAGCAGCCATCTCCAAAGACCCCGCAGAGAGCTCAGTTCTGATGTCCTAAGGCTGCAGCTGGGACTGAGGAGCTGGGGGCTGTGGAGAGGGGCAGAGCAGCCTCATGGTGCTGCAGTGGGGAGGGAAAGGGGCAGGGGGAGGGGAAACAGGCATCTCTACAGCTGTCTCCTGTCTCCACGGGATGCACGGCATGGGAGCCTGGCATGACGCAAGGGGACAGGGTGTCCCATCTTCCCCATGTGTCACCTGGATGGACTCCAGGAGATCAGCTCCTGCTGCTTCTTTCTCCCTCCTGCTGCCCACTGCACCTGGTTCATTCTATTTGCCTGAAGCCTCGGTCAGGCATTGCAGAAGCAGGGGGGTTATTTCCCCCAGGTGACACAGTTTTCAGTCCGTGCCTCTCTGCGTGGCAAGCGCTGGGCTTGCATTTTATTGACAATTTCGATCTTAATATATCCTGACTTTTTAAAAGAGGCATCTCTTCCAAGGGGCACGGGGCGATGCATCCCGATTGCTCCTGATAGGGTCAGGGAGGCACGATGGCATTCAGAGCAAAATAACACCCCCCCCAAAAAAAGGGGGGGAACCACCCAAAACACTAGAAAGGCAGCTGCTCCCTGGAAAAGGGAACAAAGGAAATGGACAATGGGAAAAGAAAGGAGGAAAGGGGGAAGGGGGAGATGGCAGCAGGCGCTGCCGGTGACACATCAGGCTGTCGTGTTAAATGGCCTTAACAAGCAACCGGAGAAGGGGATAATGAAAATGCCACCCCCGGGACGGCACCACTCCAGCCTGACCTTTCCCGGCTGCTGTGTATAAACATCTTCAATAAATAAAGAGACACTTAACTCCTGCCTCTGCCGACATGGGAGGGACTGGGTTATGGAGGAGCTCTCTAGGGGGAGGGAAAGGAAGGGGCGGAGGGGTTTCGGGGAGGCTTTGCAGGGCTGACAGAGTGGGTGAGGAGCTCTGGACCCCCTTGGGGGTCACCGCTGGCTGTCTGGCAGGAAGGGGCTCCTACAACAGCCAGATGGGATGCTTCAGGTGTCCCTCCCTTCCCAAGGCTCAGCTCTCACGTCTCTGTATGTCAAGCCAGACTCGCACAAGCTCCGCGTGTAGGGAAGCGGTGACTTTGCTGTCAGGGGAGATGGGTTAGAGCTGGGAGAGGTGCTGAGCTCTGCTGATCCCACCTGGGAGAATGGTGAACCCTCTCCGTGCACCGATAGCTGGGAACGATGCAGAGCCTCTGTCCAAAACTAATGGTCTGTGGTCTACGAGGTCTTCTAGAGAGGGGGGGGGCTACAAAACCTGGGACTCAAGTAGATTGGCATGTTCAGAAAGCAATCAAAACTCTGAGTGTGTCAGAGAGGCCCAGAGGGGAAGAGGATGGGGAGATGCTTCATCTTTCTCCCATGCTAGGAATCACAAGGCAGGAGAAAAAGCACAACTGCTTCCAGCCCGTGCTCTCTTGACAAGCAGAGGAAAAATGAAAATGACCTTCAGCCTCAAGCAATTTTCTTTTGCTCATCTGTGCCCCCGGGCTCCTTCCCCGAGGGCCTTCAGACCTGTGTGAATTGCCACGAAGACCCCAGGGGTGGGGGGAGTCCACCATCAGCACACATGTGCCCTTGGCCACATCCCCGGAGATGGAACAGGCAACATCCCCCTCCGCCTTGCCCCCAAACCAGCTGCCAGCCACTGTGGTACCTACCACGCAGCCTGTCGAGTCCACCTTGCGATCTGCGACGCACTTGAAGTTGCGGGTACAGCCGCCGTTGTTGCGGGAGCAGTCTCGGACCGGCCCGAAGGAGGACAGCAAGTCATTGATGGTTTCAAAGTAGGTCGACAGCATCGCTTCTTCCCTTGGAGAGAAAAAGCACCGTTAGGGCTGGCGGGGACCTGGCAGTACATGGTACGGGTCTGAGGAAAACTGCCCCGGCGAAATCACGGTGTTTTGATGAGCAAAAGTGAGCAAAAAGAGAATTCTCAAGAAAATAAAGGCTTTGTGATCAGGCTATATAAAAGAAATTTGCTGCGTAACTCTGAGATCCTTGATGAAAATCAACCAGTTAAAGGGTTTCAAAGATCCTATCTATCATTTTCATGCTTACTGGCAACTACGAGATACTTCATCAGTAGCCTGGAGCTGCGTGTGAATCCAACCCTATACTAGACAACAGCAAACCCACTACAGTGAAACTCCTCATGAACATTCCACAGCTGGCCCAAGCCTCCCCGAGCACCCACATCTTGTCCATCTCCTGAGGACACCGTCAGAGCTGGAAAGCCATGTGAAACTTGGCTTCGCACTTGCCAGGATGTGGATGTGGATGCTCATCCCTGTTCTTGGCTCCAGGAAAGAGGGGACCTGGGGCAGGGGACACAGTGCCAGGTACAAGCTCTGCTGCACTGCTCCAGCCCATGACAGCTCTGTAAAGCCCTGGGCATGGCCAAGCTGTGACACCCCTCTCTGAAGCAAGCAAGAAGTGTAAATGCCCAGGAATCCAATGGCCATGGGAAGCCTCGGGAAGCTCCCAGTGATGCGTCTCGGAGCTGCACGCACAGCAGTTTTTGTCTGTGACAAAGTGTTCAGGCACTTTGCTTTCTGCCGGGTCCCTGCAATGGGAAAACAGATGCTTGTCGAGAGCTTTAAGCATCTCCAAGGTACTTTTCATCTTCAAGGCACGTTTTATGCATTAACCGGTACATGCAGCTCGTCTTGGGCAACAGATCCCGTCACCCTCTCGCCGACAGGAGAGAGACAAAGCGATTTACCCAAGGTCACAGATGGTGAGGGACTTCACCTCCACAGGCTACTTATTAGCAATTTGTACACAGGGGGGTGCAAATAAACACTGACCCCTCTGACCTTAAAATACCCCCCCAAGGCAATGCCATGAGTCACAGGGAGGGTTTATTCCCCTTTAACATCTCCCCATGGGCACCTAAAAAACCACTCAAAAACTCAATGCCCAGTGCTAATCTCCCTTTTTTGGGGGGTTTTTGGGTGTTTGGTGTTAGAGCAGCAGTGGAGGAATATCCAGCAGCCCAGCACTGCTGTCTGGGACCAGCACCGCTGTCTGGGACCAGCACCGTGTTCTCTATCAATAGAGGACTCCTACACACAGACACATACGCACACACAGACACACACAGCCCTGCCAGCACTGAACACTTGCAAATATCATGAGTCAGGCATTTAAAAAAGAAAAGAAAAAAAGTATAATGAGATTGGCATAAAAATGATGAGATTTTAAAAATAAATCAATCACTAGGTAGTGGGGTGGGTTTTTTTGGTTTTTTTTTCCTCCCCTCAATTTGCCTTCTGCTTTCTGAGCCTTTAGGGTGTAATTGAGCTTTTCCCTGCAAACTTCAGGGCTAGAAACTACCCAGAGACCAAACCCAAGGAAATAAAGCCCTACGCAGCATTCAAGTCACGATTTTGCAGATTCCAGATTTCCAGGCAATCATAGGATTCCAGAAGCTGGGACTTTCAACAAAGAGAACACCACAAAACCAGCAAGAACTGGTAAATTGGCATGTCTGCTACTGTGGGTCAGGGCAGATGAGTTACCCCAGTGCCAGGGTAGCTCCCTGCCCACCCCAGTGCCTCCAGCTGCACCACTGCCCTGTGTACCAAATCCGTGCCTGCCCTGACCACTTTCACCCCAATCAATGCTTCCCAATTAACTTTTCACTCTTCGTGATCATGCTTCCGATATTCCCCCTTTCTTGGCCCATCTCCTAGATTTTCCAGCATATTTGGAGCTGAATCTCCCTCTGTCCTTTCTTGGTCATGTTTCAAATATCTTTAGAGGCCCTTTTCTATTAGCACTCTGTTCCCACCAGAATTTGCAGCTCCTCTGAAGTGAGGCAGTGAGAGGCAGAATATATTAGATCAGGGGATGTATTTCTGCTGGAGAGATGGGGGGAGAGAAAGGGCAGATTACTTACTGATCAAAACCACTGCTTATTAACCTAGGAAGAATTATTTTTAAGTAAAACAACAAACCAGGACAACTCCTCCACCACCCACTCAGAAAGCTCAGCCCCATCTGGTCCTCTCAAAGGGTTTCTGATCATAGGTAGACTGCAAGGAGAACCGTGCCCCCATCCTCCTGCTCAGCTTTTCCATTTGGCCACCAAACAACCAGACCCTCCTTCAGTTCCCACCTCCCTGGAGGAAGAAGGTGAGGAGCTACAGCTGCTTTATGTAGTGGAATGGAGACCCTGGGGTTGGCTCCTCAGCTGGGGTAGCTCCAGAGAGCTGGAGTGATGCTGGGAGAAACCAGCTCATCCCGCATGGTACCGTGCTCCCAGGCTGGGGTTGGCATCATGCTTTAATTAAACTCTGGAAGCACAAGCAGACCTTCTGCCCTCAGGAGAGGAGAGCATCACAGAATCCCAGCATGGCAGGGCTTGGAAGGGACCTCTTGGAGATCATCTGGTGCTACCCCCCTGCTCCAGCAGGGTCATCCAGGTCAGGGGGCCCAGGATCCCATTGTCCAGGCAGGTTTGGAATGTCTCCAGAGAAGGAGACTCCACAACCTCTCTGGGCAGCCTGGCACAGGCTCTGACACCCTCACAGGAGGGAAGTTTCTCCTCCTGTTCAGATGGAACCTCCTGGGTTCCAGTTTGTGCCCATTGCCCCTTGTCCTGTCACTGGGCAGCACGGACAAGAGTCCCCATCCTCTTGACAGCACCCTTTAGCTATTGATCAGCATTGATAAGATCCCCAGATGGAAGATATTTTATTAGTAGCCTGGACTTGTGTGTCAATCCAACCCTATACTAGACACCAGTGAATCCACCACAGTGAAACTCCTCCTGAACATTTGACAGCACGGAGATAGGAACCTGGCTATCTGAAATCATGCCTGGCAGAATGGATGACCCCTGCCAAAGCCCGTGGGGCTGGAGTGAGCCATTAAGCGCATTAAAATAGGAACCTGTGCGGAAGGTGCGGCAGCGGAGCCGGGGGAAGCGTTCGGCTGTCACCCGCCAGAGGAGCGGGTGCCAGAGGTGAGGGTGCTGCCTGCAGATGCAGGGAGGCTGCTCGGCCGGATCACTTGCGTGCCGGCCGTCGCTAGAGCGGCATCGTGTCCCCCTGGCACCCTGCGCAGGGGGATGTCAGCAGAGGAGAGGGCTGACGTGATGCTCGGAGAGAGCTGGGAGCAAACTTTGCTTTTATCTGCCTCTGGAGGGGCTGGAGGAGCGGAGCCTTTGGCACTGCCAGCCCCAGCGGCTCCTTCTCCTTTTGGGGGGTGAAGAGCAATATTTAATTACCCGCCTCCCACAGCGACAATGCGATGGGTGACACAAGCAGGTGACTTTCCACTGACACAGCTCCAGCAGTGCCCCCAGCCTGTCCCTCCCTGTCCACCGTGTGGGATCACAGCCCCCCAGTCCCTGAGCTGGCCCTGGGGAGCAGGCAGTGCCAGGGCAGGGGACACTTGAGGACTGATGGCAGTGTCTGGCCACCACTGCACAGTGCCTGCCGGGGCAGCTGACCCTCCCCGCCACTGGGCATGCCAGATTAGACCAGCTCTGATGGATGAATCACTTTCCCTGCAGTAATGAGCTGCCTGCAAAAGAACAGCTCCTTTCTCTTGTTCTCCATCTATCCACATTGAATTCCACTGAGTAATCCCCCCCCGGATCCGTTCTGACAAGGCAGGATGGAGAAGATGCGCTCTGCAGTTTGTGCCATGCCCAGAGCACATCAGAGAGCCAGGGGAAGCTGCTGGTGGCCCTGGCCAGACCCAGGCCCTGAAACCACAGCGACCAGGCAGCGCTCAGCACCTGGCACACTGGGAGGAGAAGGTAATTCTCCACCACCCTGAAGCAGGTGCTGGATCCTGTCAAAAAGGGCATTTTGGAGCGAGTGACCTCATTTCTGGTGCCAGATTCTCTCCGCAAGCACATGCACATCTATGAACACATGCAAATGCACTTTCCTTAGCACTCCAGCCCTTCCAAAGACACAGCAAACTCCCAAAGGATACACCTATAAATGAAATGCACTCTCCTCTCTACCAGGACCCACTGGTTACACACCCAGCATCAGTAAAACCCACTTTTCTAACAACTTCTATTGCCACAAATGGTCAGCGTGGTGCAAAACAGCAGAGCTCTTCGCTTGGCTCAGCTCCAGTGGTGCAGACCATGGCACCCATCCTCACCCAACCCTGTGCCACCTCCCATCATCCATACTTGCCTCGATTCCTTCAAAAAGGATTTTCTCCATCCTCCCCCTTTATTCCAGGCCTTCATTAAAGAAGCAGATTCAGTGACAAATATCACTGGGGGTTATTTATTCATGAAATACCAACACTGTGCAATTCTCCAAGCCTCCAAAGGACTCATCTCAGAATAAGCTGCTGAGCTTCACAGTGCCTCTTCTCTCCAGCTCATCCTGGAAGGGGATTAGTGGGTGTTATTCGACTCAGCTGCCCCTTCTTATTGCCTGCTAATGGTTAAAGACTTTGGTGTCTTGCAAAGTTAACTAATGCTGAGAAAAACAAAGAAAAGGATGCAAGCTGGGGACTAAGCCAGTGCTGTTCTACCATCTGCTTCCCCAGGCTGTGTTTGGAGATGGATCAGGGAGAGAGATTTGGGGTTCAGGAGTTTCTAGAGACAGGGCCCACTATCAGCAAAGGGTATGATGCTGTGTCACCTACAGCTGCATCCTGAAGGAGGGACTACGACAGAGCAGGGACCCAAAACTACCTGGTGCAGCCCAGCCGTGATGTCTCGTGTGCAGCACCTTGTGCTGCTTCCTACTTCCATTGGCAAGAGCCCACTCAAGGAGGAACTTAAAAGCTAATGCACTTACAAACCAGGACAGAGTGATTTACACCCAGATGCTGAATTTTGCAGCTCAACAGCTGCTTAGCTGAGCAATTTTGACCAGCTCTGGCCACAAAACTTTGTGAAGTTTCGAGAAAGGGTTGGTTTTGCTGCTGAGGACCCATCAGAGAGGTGTCCTCTGAGCAGGCTTTGCTCTCTTTTCCCATTATGACCAGCCAGTGGCTAAACCTGGACACTCTCTGCCTTATGCCTTTCTCCCCTGCCCCATCAGGTCATTTCACCCAGAGCAGGCTTTACCTGGAGGGACACTCACCTTCTGCCCACTGGGTGTTCACGTGGGAGCTGTGGCTGCTTCCCAATTCCAGACCCCAAAATGTGCAACTCAAGCCCAGGGCAGAGTCCAGGAGGAGCTGGATTCCTGCCCTGGGGGAAAACATCTCTAAGTTGTCCCCAAAGACAGCCTGAGACCTACAACAGCTGAAGTCCCATCCACGTAGGTTATTTCAACCCCAGCACACGCTCTGTCTGAGCATCACTTGTGCTCTCACCTATTCCACTCCTGTCTTTCTCAGCTCATTTTCTCTTCTCCCTCACATCTCTTTTTCCTCCACTAAAGCCCCACTTGCCTCTGCTAATCTGGTCGGCGCTGATATCATTAGTGAGGCTGCCGAACTCTTCCTCGAGTTTCGGAGTAAACCGCTCAAAGATATTAATGGGATCGGTGGAAGTGGGACCGGCATGAGCCTTTGTGCTGTGCAAATCACTCTGCCTCTGTTTTGTCTGCAGCCACCTAGGTTGGAAACTTCTTTACCAGCCATGAATTGCAAATGCTGGGTGGAAGAGGGTGAGCAGGCAAGGGTAGCTCCTGATTCCAAGTTTGAAATATCAAACTGGAGGGGGAATTACAGGCGGTAGCAGAAGCAAAGTTAACTCAGCCCTTCATTCCCAGCTTCCCGCACTGCAGTGCTTGGGCTTGTCGAGGCTGGGCAAAGCTCAGCCTGTTCATGCAATGCCCAGAAAAATTCATCACAGACATGGTCACGAAGGGTCTGCACGTGTGCCCCAGCTGAGGGTGTACTGCAAAACTCACAATCACTTTTTTTTTTTCATAAAAGCATTACATGTAAAACAATAACAAACCAAACTGCATCTGCAAAACCCAGCAGTCAGAAGTGAACTGTCGGAATTCGAGACCCTGGTTGTGAGACCTCAGGACCTTGAGGTACCACCCTCCACAGCCCCATCCCCACTCTCAGCATGTGGCATTCCCTCTCACCTGCAAAGGCAGAGCCGTCCCTTCTCCTGGGGCTTTCCTCTCCTGGGGACCCACCCCCCAGGACCCCCAGCCCCACACGTATGAGCAGTTTATACTCCCAGCTTCTGTACACTGGATATTCTTTTCTTCACACTTAAGAGAGGGAACCAAGGCAACAAGAGAGATGAGAATTAAAGGTGCTCACCACTGTTGGATGTCCAACTGGAGATGCTATTAGTTATTTTTAGTACTTTTAGCACTTCCCGTGCTCATGGTACAATTCCAGCCAGGCTTGATTGCACCACAGGCTCAGCAGCTCTGTACAAAGGGCCATACAGTCAAACACCTAAATTATGATGAACGTGCAATAAATGGTCACTTGAGAAAAGTGGTCTCCAATTTAAAAACAACACATCTTTTTTTTTTTCCCAGGGCTTCAACCTTTTTTCTTTTTTATTCTGCCTACAACAAGAGACCATTCTCCCTGCAGTCCTCTCCTGCACCCACTACACCATTTACCATGCCTGTAGTGAAGGCAACAACCAGCTCCCACAGCACTGCTTCATGACCTATCTCCTGAGCGAGTCCATCTGCACATTGACCAAGCTGGAATGCTCTGGAAAAGTTAATCTCCAGCCTCAGTGCTGGAGCACCCAACAAAGTGGTGGCAATTGCTAGCTTGGGGACTTCACAGCCTGAAACTCAGGCGTGATTAAGCTCATGCCTTCAACCAGCTCTCTCAGCGTGACACCTGCAGATGTGAATGCATGGAGCAGACTTATTATTTTATGTAGAAAAACTAGGCCTCTGCCCAGTGCACTCACAGACACTTCTTAGACACTTTAATAGTGTTTGGATGTTTGAAGAAAAATCACCATCCAGGTCCTAAACTGGGTGACAGACACGAACAGGCTGCCCAGAAGGGTTGTGGAGTCTCCTTCTCTGGAGACATTTAAAACCCACCTGGCTCTGTTCCTGTGTGACCTGCTCTAGGTGATCCTGCTCTGGCAGGGGGGTTGGACTAGATGATCTTTTGAGGTCCCTTCCAACCTTAACATTCTGTGATTCTGTGCTTCTTGTTGGAGTGACACTGGAGAAGGTGCTTCAATGGAGCTACGCCGGGATACCACAGCTGATGAGCTGCATGCTACAAATGTTCTGGGTAGCCTCGCTTCTTCAGGTAATACCATAATAAACACTTGCAAAAACGCTCTCCCAAAACCCTTGAGCTAGAAAGTGTGAAAAATTCCCTGCCATGCTTCAATAATTTATCCTGGAGATTCAATAAAACCACCACTCTGCCAGAGCGTTTTGAAGCTCACCTCAGCAACTAGAAGGGCCAGACGTTTAATTACACCAAAGCAAAACCAAACACACCGGAATAAAAGCGAGCTCGCCAAGCCCAGTACACACCCCGTGAGCTTGCCAGGACCCCCTCACCCCACCCCGCAGCTCCCTTGGAGTTGGCGTGGCTCTGCCGGATGAAGGACTAGGATGTGATGGATAAGAAGAACGTGACAGTTTTAATTCTGAGTGGTTTTTTTCCCCTGTTTCATCACGGTCGCCACTTTAACCCCGCACGAGCCAAAGGCAAATGCAGGCGGTGCTGGCTCAGTCTCCCAGGCAACCTCAGCACGGGGAGGTTTAAGAAAAAGCAGACAAGCTTTAATAGGGATGATAAAGCCCAGTCAGTAATCGCGCTGGAAATTACACATGTCAGCACCCGCTTCACCAGGGCTTGCAATTAATCCCAAATTTGGCAGGGTGAATTTCCCACGTGGCGATGGTACTGTCAGGATGCTCCTGTGTATCAGGCACTGCCAGGCAAATGCAGGATGGGATGGCATGGGATGGGATAGGGGCTTGGAGCACAGCAAGTGCCCTCGGTGGGACAGAAATCCCCACATTAAGCAGCTGGGGACACAAGCTTGGAGGAGAAACAGCACTGCTGAGCCTCACGTCCCACCCCAACATGTCTCGGCCAAAGGGATGGGCATTGCCTCAGATCCCCATCAGGCTGCTCCACATTTAAGCCACTTTCAAGGTCCCAGCCTTTTTCCTCCTGTTTTGTATCTTTTTGGAGCCCTGACAGTCACATCCTAGCAGGTCGCAGGGGCTCAGCCCCACCACACTGCACTGGGCAAATGTCCCTGCTCCTGAGCATTTTACACCAGTCTCTCACTAGCTTCACCAGGAGCTAATTCGTCAAGGTGAGGATGTGATTCTCCCCATTTTGAAGGTATCCAGCATGGACAAAACAACTTCCTTCCTTCCATTCAACTGCAGAGCTCCAGCTCGCTGCTGCTATTACCACAACTGCTCCAACACCCCAGCTAATGTTTTCAGCTTCAAAGGAATCCATTTTCCTCTGTTGACTCTATCACCAGCCAGAGCCAGATGTACCTAATTTGGTTTTATTAACTTCAGTTATTAAGTTATGAAGCATGCAAAGTTACCCACGCTGAGCCTGACCCATCCCTTTCCCTACCCTGCTCCTCCAACCTCCCACTGCAAAGAAGAACTTTATCACATGAAATCTCAAAGCTCAAAAAACCAGCAGTAAACCAGAAGCGTGGGAAAAGCACCGATTCCAAATCTGAAGAAATTAAACAAGAAAAATTTACAGCATTTAAACCACCAGGAACAGAAAGCTTCAGGCTCAGTGAGGAGTCTCCTGGTCCCTCACACCACTGCAATCTACCAACAAACACCTTTTGGTGAAGGGTTCTAGGCAGCTCCAAGCATTAGTGATTCTAACAGCTAATAGTAGTGGAATCTGCTTGCTCAACACAGAATCAGTAGTAGTAGTACATATTAATTGATAGCAATTGCACGCTAATTAACTCACAAAGTAATATGTTTATCTAGCAGAATGGATCCCACTATTGGCACAGGGGTTATCAGCAAAGGCAGCGATGCATAATTAAAAAATACATAAATGAAGATTATCGAATGATTTCTCTATGCTGATTAGTAGTTCTCCTAGCTCCGTTTGCCCAGCGATTCCTTCCATCCCGTCCTCTCAAAACAACATTTTCAACATAGTGAACTTGTAAATATATTTTTGGCTTCAATTTAGAAATAAAAAGCAACTGGAAGGTATTTTTTATGCTCAGAGAGAACACGGTGATAACAAGGAAGGAAAAAATCCATGCAGAAAGGGAAGTGAGAGACCACAGGGAGGGCTCGTGGCTCATCATGGCCAAGCTGCTCTGAGCTGAGCAGACCTCACTGGTGCTGCTGGCACGACCTTCTGCAGGCTGCTGTGAAATGAGGCATCCAAAAAATACCTCAAACACCCCTACCAATCAAACACCGACCTCAGCACTGTGCAGGTGGAGGCCACAAGTCCCGCGGTCTTATCTAGAGGGATGGAGCAAAACCACACCATGACACAGAAGAGGAAGAAAGGGGTGGCGATGGAGGGAGAAAGCTGGTCTGATGGTGATTAAACCCTTGGTTCTGACCCCATGTGTCATGACCAAGGGCAGAAACCCAGGAGGACAAGGACAGCCCAGTGCCAGATCCTCCACGGGGAACCCACTTCTGTAGGAGCTGGGCAGGGAAGTGGCATGAGCTCTGCTATCATCCCTGCCTTGCTCCCCCACCTTGCAACTGACTTCTTGGAGGCAACCCAGCCCTTCCCGCAGCTCTGCCACCCAAATCCAGAGCCACTGCCAAATGCAGCACCCCACGGTTAAATTTACAGGAGCAAAGCCCTCCGCGAGGGATGCCACGTCCAGGCTGCCTCCGCCTAGGTGGTGGGATCTCGGCCGCCAAAGGAATCCTGCAGAGCATCTGCTCTGCAGCATAGACCCAGACCAAGTCTCTTAGGAAAGCCCACGTTAGCAGGGCTGCAGATACGACGGGCACTGCAAAGCCAGGGAGACACCGAGGTCCATCGTGCATCCCGCGAACGGAAGCCGCTGCCGCGCAACGCGGGTACGCGCGGGTCTGGGCACACAGCAGAAGCATAAAAAGGCAATTATAAAGGTTGCAGTGTCACATACTCAAAACTTCAGAAAATGTGAGAACTAAGGTTGCCAAGGTAACCTTAATGCAGCCTCTGGCAATTATGCGCTTTGATGAAGGTGTTGATTGCAAGACCACATACAGGAGGGTTATCCAAAGGACCTGTCTCTCCCCAAATGCCAAAGGTGATGGTGCTGAGCTGGAGCCAAGTGCCTCTGCACACCTGAAACAGTCTGGAGCTTGGCATTTAGACATCCCAAAATCCACCCCCTGGTACCCGGGAACATCTGCAGGCTTCTCAGTACCCTACAAACAACTTCATCTGCAGCTTTTCAGCATCTTGTTTACTCTTCGTTGGAGGACACACAGCTCCTACATTATTGTACTCTATTCAGATGCTGCTCTGCATGCACAATTACTCAGCTCCTCATGGGTTGCTTATCCTTTGCTCAACACCAAAAAGCAGCAGTTTTTCAGAACCAATAAAGTGATTAAGGTCCCAATTTCGCTGTTATTATCCCTGTTTTACAGACGGCGAGCTAAGGCCCAGGCATGGTAATGTAAAAAACATCCACTACATTACATGCACCAAATTTGAGACATTTAGACTTGATTTTTCAGAGTGCTTAGCATTAAATGACACTTCCCCTGCTCAAAGCACAGCTCTCATTGACTTCGGTTGAAGTTTTTACAGCTCCACATTAATGCAGATCATTCCCAAAGCAGGTTCATTGCCTGTGCTGAGCGAGGCAAAGGTGAAAAACGAGGATATGATCAGGCCATTAAAGGCAGCTTCTTAATGCATATGCACCGAGGGGCTGCCTGAAGGCTGCACAGCAAACTGACCCTGGCACCTCCCGGCTTTGGAGTTTTGCAAACTTGGTAATGTTTGCTGAAGAGGAGCCTCATCGGGGTTTTATTCTGGGTAGGGAGGAAGGGGAAGGTGTTCAGTCTGGAAAAGAGGGCATTTCTCAGCAGTGGGTGCAGGATCATGGAATCATAGAACAGTTCTGACTGGAGGAGACCTTTGACATCATCAAGTCCAACCTTATTCCCAGCCCTATCAAAACCACTAAACCATGTCCCTAAGCACAACATTCAACTGCCTCTTAAACACCTCCAGGGATGGTGACTCCACCAGCTCCCTGGGCAGCCCATTCCAATGCATGACAACCCTTTCTGGGAAGAAATGCTTCCTAATATCCAGCCTGAACCTCCCCTGATTACACTTCAGGCCATTTCCTCTTGTTCTGTCCCTTGTCACCAGGGAGAACAGACCAACTCCCACCTTGCTACAACTTCCCTTCAGTAGTTGTAGAAGGCAACAGGGTCTCCCCTCAGCCTTCTTTTCTCCAGCCTAAACAGCCCCAGATCCTTCAGCCTTTCCTCATAAGACACATGCTCCAAACCCTTTACTAGCCTTATAGCCTGCCTCGGTAGCATCCTCGCTCAGCCTTTGGTGGGCAGAGCCCTGGGGCAAAACCTCCTGGGCAGGCTCCTCCCTGCCTGCTCACAGTCCTCATCCCTTCTTGTCCCAGCATAGCCCAGTCCTCTTTCCATTTCCCCAGTTCCCCCTTCCCCACTAGACCCAAACTCGTGCCGTCGTCACGCCCTCGGCCAGCATTGCAGTGGGGATGCTGAGCCGTGCTCGGGCACGGCGAATTGCTGCCGACGCTCGCTGCTAAAATCAAACAAGACTTCACGCCGTGTGCAGCGATTCAAGTGTTTCAAAAGTGCTTTTAAGCTGGCCAAATTAAGGCAGTCTGCCTCGGTCCTCTGCAACATTTTTGCCTTGGGGGGAGAAAAAGAAATCTTAGAAAAACAAGCAATTGAGCAAAAGCCTAGACAAAAGGCCTGGGATCTCTCATCCTAAATTATTAAAGGCTGAAAACATCATGAGATGGGTCAGACCACCCCAGAACCAGGCAGTGATTGCAGCCCTGCCTGGGTTGGTTCAGATAAAACATAGATTCACACAGACTTTATGTGGCATGGAGAAAAATGCCATTAATCTCACTGCTGTGATGAGCTCTGGGCACTTCCCCGCTCCCTCACCCGTATCCACTCCCAGCACAGACCTGATCAGACACTGGAGAGGAACGGAGCATCCAGCCACCTTGCCCTTGTCATTGCCCTTCAGAATAATCAGCCATCAGCACACCGAGATTTCAGGTCACTGCTTGTTCGTCATCCCAAAGGGATAAGCTAAAGGATTCTCCCATTCAAAACACATATTCTAGCCCCAAAGAGAGCTTGGCTGTGGCAGTTCCCATCTCTCCACCCCGCTTTCCCAGCCTAGAAATTGAGAATTTGCTTCCTTGGGAAACTGGAGAGGCCAGAAAGACAGAAAGGAACTGGAAGAGTACCAAGCCATGTGCCAGCTCCATCTCCTGCCCCAGTGCCACAGCTCATCCCCCAGTCCCACAGAGGCAGAGATGTCCTACAGTGCCTGATGAGTGCTGAGGACGGAGCCAGTACAGGCTGCAGCGCACGGAGCTGCATCTGCCTTCAGTCATCGCGAGCCTTTTGCAAAGGCAAGCTTGAGAATCCCAGCTTGGGGCTCAGACTTCAGCATCTGCTTAGGCACAAATGAGTCACTGGGGTTTTCTTTCTCTTTTATAGCCTTCAAGGGTATTTTAGGCAAGTTTTCTGTTCTAATGGTCTCTTCTGGGTCTGATTTTGTAGAAATTCATGAGGGTCACTGGGAAAAGTTGGACTTTGCAGGGAAACTGGCAGGGGGTTTCCCTTCACCCCTTTGCCTGCCTGCAGCCAGGCACCAGGACCAGTCACATCCCAGACTCAACCACTCTCATCACACAGTGATTGTGGGTTTTTTTCAAGATACATATCAAGTGCTCAGATGCTTATATAAGCACTTTAGAAGTGCCGATAGAATTAGAGTAGATAAATAAGAAAGGGCCAGGGCTGCTGGATCAGATATCCATGCTCCAATTTTTCAGATGCTCCTCCTATTGATCCGCTGGGAACAGACAGTGCCAAGCCCCTGGGAAACTGGGTGCTGGGGATTGGCCATCTCCACACAGGCAGGGAGAAGTGTTGGGACTGCAGATCCCTGCCCCAGTGAGACACTTGCTGCAGGCAGAATGGCCCATGGAGAAGGGAGCCCCTTACGACTGCAGCAGCTCAGCATCCTTGTGCAGCTCCAGGGGCAACAACAGACTCTCCAGTAAAGCTCCATTCAGCTGAACTCCCTGAAAGCCACATAGCTGGGTGACCTTCACCAACCCCTCCGCATCCCAGGGTTCACCAGACCCCATCCACCCTGTTCCCCACTGCTCCCAGCCATGGCACAGGGGCAAGCAAGCATCCTATGGCCTGGAGGTGCGTATGGCTGCCCCTGAGAAACAAAACGAGAGCTTTTTGGAGACCTAAAGCCCTGAGTTGTGTTTTAGCAAACGCCACATACCCAGGTCACTTACTAGGGCTACATTTATGCATACATATATATAAATATGCATAACTTTGCTGCTATATATAGCACCTTCTATCAGCAATGCTCACTGGCTCTGAAAAAGCCAGGTGAATGTCCGCAGACAGAGGAACTGAGGCACAACTCGATTATTTACAGCCTGTTTCCAGAAGTACTCTTTGAAGTTCGAATCCAATTAATTTTATACCTGGGGGGAGATTTGTATAGGGATTTTCTGTCCATATGGGCAGATTTTTCAAAAGGGCTCGTTTCTTATCCAGGTACCCAATGCAGACTCAGTTTTCCAAGGTGCCCAGCATCCATTAGCAGCTCCTTGGAGTACAGACGGGTTTGTCACAAGGGCAGCACCCTCCTTGGTAAGTCACCATTCATCAAACCCATCTGAGGACACCACCTCCATGGGTCTGGTCTCCAGATGTGAGAAGCACCCTGATCTGCTGCTGCCATCTCACCCCTGCCTGGAGATGCGGGCACCTCAGAGCAACTAATTTCCTACTACAGAGAAAAAGAGGGGTTTCTGCTGATTTAAATCTCTGAACAAGCTCAGCCCAGGATCTGAGAGATGCCACCACTGGCACAGGGGAAGTGATGGGCATCAGTAGCTGGGGGAAGGCCAGGACCACCCTGTGCAGGAGCCACATCCCATTAAATCACCTTGGCTATTACCTAAAACTGCACCCCCACTGCCAGGAGGGTTTGTCTCCTGTGTCCCCTGCAAAGAAGGGCGATGGTGGCAGCAAGTGCTGCCTGGACAGACCTCAAAGCAGCTACACGCCGCCCTTCACCCACAAACTCTTTGGGACAGAAGCTGAATTTAGACCTGCAGTTGTGGCAGCCACTCCAGTGAGCCTCTCCTGACTTGCAGCCTTATGAACCCCCCAACGGAGAGGTCAGCAAGCACCTCCCCATGCCCTTTCACACCCCCAGTGCAAACCACAGCCCTCAGGAGCCCACGGCTCCGCTCTGATCCAGGGGACAGCTGCAAAACGTCGCCTTCAGACTTCTGAGGAAGAGACAAAGCTTCAAATACATGTGAGACCCCCAGAGACCGACGTTTCCCAAGCAAAGGGCAGGCAATGGGAGGGAGCGGGCAGCCCTGGCTGCAGCAGCGCCTGCCTGTAATGAGCTGACCCGCGGGCTTCCCCCCGGCTCTCCAGCTCGTGGGGTAATTGCTGTGCATTTTCAGCCTTGCCTGCAGCCATATCATCTAGTGAAGGCTGCTGAGCTGTGTCCAGGGCCAGGTTTGTTCAGAAAAAAAGGATAATCAGCATTTAAAAAGATGGGGGGGGGGGGGGGGGGGGGGGGGGGGGGAAACGCCCACCACGGACAGCGGCTTTCCTTTTTT
>WUAM01000001.1:2559814-2574444 GCA_024336885.1 Actenoides hombroni
CAGAGGGGCAGGATCCCCCCCTCCCCTGCTGCCCACGCTGCTGGGGGTGCAGCCCAGGGTGCCACTGGCTGCTGGGCTGTGAGCTCACACCACATCACATGCACTATGTGAATTATACACTGACTTTGTGGTCCAGCAACACCCTCATCCCCATCCCTCCCCCGGCTCCAGCCCCATCAGAGGCCGGCACAGCCTGCGGCACGGCGCGGCAGCCCGTCCCTAACTGCACCCATCTGCGTTATGATAAAAGGCACTTGGTTGCAGCCAATAGCACCTCATTATATCAAAAACACCGCAGGAAATGTCTAGAGTTGAATTGATTATGGCACAGTAATTCTTCAGGCAGTGAAAGCAGGGCAATTCCCAAGATGGGATTATTTTTTTGCAAGGCTTCACCTAATTTTCTCAAAATTTTTATTTTTTTTTTTCCCCTGCTCACTCCCCAGCACTCCTTGCAAACCTCTCCAGATCCGAGTCGCTCTTTGACTTACCTCCTCAAAACAATATTCTGCTTAACACACCCCAGCACAGTGCCCACGAAAACACCACCACCTACCAGACCTCCAGGCTTTAAACAGGGAGCAGCAGCAAAAAGTCAAGAAAGCTTTTACTTTTCACTCCATCGCCAGCAGCCTGATTTAGGGAGACCACAAAAAGATGTGGCAGGTATTTATCAACATCTAAATCAGAAAAGGAGAAGCTGAGAAAGCAGCAGATGAACAGCTGAAAAGGGACAACGATACCAAACCTGGGCAGAAGCAAAGGGCACATGACCTTTGCGTGGCTCGGTCTGGCTATGGCAAAGCACAAAATGGTTTTTGGAACCAATGGGCAATGCTGGACAGGGTGCACTGTCCCCATGTGCTGAGCTTTTTGGTGTTTCTAACCTCATCTTGAGCTGCTTTTGCTCCTTTGCCAGGAGGTCAAGGGACCAGGGAAAGCATGCAAAGCATCTCTCCTGCGTCTGGAAACTGCATGCAATGAGAAGGACCAGAGTGGAATGAGCAAAGTTACTCTGAGCTACCTGGAAAGTGCTGTACCAATGGCTCCCTTGGCTCTCCCGAGGTCAGAGGGAGGACCAGAGAGCATATTTGTCCTAATAAATCACCCTGGGACCTGGGGTGACATCCTGGAGTGGAACAAACCCCTTGGGGGCAGCAGCCGTGGCCGTGGGGCACTGTACCAAGTCCACCTGAGCCGATGGAAACATCACCTCGGCCCTGACTGCTCAGGAGCAGGAGCCAAAACTAATTAATTTCATTAGCCTTTGGAGAGCACAACCATCCCAGTTCACTGGCCGTGACTGTGGCCACCCCTTGCCTGGCCCTGGCTGCCCACGCTGCCACGTTCGGAGCCATGGTGCCTGCACAGGCACTGCCTGCCCACGGGGAAAGCTGAACAGGAGCTTTCTCCCTCAGCTTTGTCCAGTTTGCCCAGAGCTGCCTTCCCTCATCCCTCCCTGGCGAGAAGGATGTTCCTCTGCAGCAACATGTGCACCCCCCCAGTTCCCTTCAGGAATTAACCCCCCCTAAAAATAACCCTTAGGGGTCCATCTCCTCCAAGAGTCCTTTCCAAGCCTGCAAAGGACAGTGTCTTCTTGCAGCGCCCTTAAAGCAGAAGGACAAAGCTCCCCCCTTCGTGTCCACCTCCATCCCCGTCATCTCAGCCGAGGTGACTTCTCCTCCCCGTGCCGGCTGCACCGCCTGTCGCAGGTCCCTGGCGCGCTCCCAGGAACGTTTCGGGTCGGCTGGATTTTATTAGTTTTGTCCTCTGGATGAAGTGATCCAAAGGTAGTTATGGGAGATAAAAATGAGAAAGGAGGAGCAGATACAGTCCATGCTGGGCAAGTTTAAGGCAACTGAACTCGTCAGAACGGACTGGCGGATGGTGCCAGCTCCTTCCACTAAGTCACACTAAGAAATAGCTGAGGCTATTTCCTGACCCGGCGTCACTACTGCACCTGGGACTGTATCCCCCAGTGTCACAGCTAAGCTGAAGGACGGTTGTGCACCCAGACAAGACCGAGGACCTTGGCCCACCCCACCCTGGAGCATCTCGGTGTCTTCAGGCTGAAGTTGCTGAAGACAGCCCTGGGGGAGAGGGCACGGACTCTGAGCATCCTTCCCTAGGCACCCAGGAAACCCCATCCCTCCTGCTGCTGCCACTGTCGTGGTTCTTCTGCTGTCCCTCCCGTCCCCAGTGACCCACAAGTGCAGCTCCCAGTCCCAGCCCACCAGCTGGGCAGCTGCACACTCTTGGCTGGCACTGGGTGAAGGTGACACAGATCAGCTTGCTCTGAAATGGGAGAGGGCAGAGCTGATCCCCAGATGCTCTGCACTTGCTGGGGGTCAGGTACCTCTGCCACAAACACTCCCTCCCTACCAGCACTGGCCTAGTACCTCTGTGTCCATTCCCAGTGACCTGATCCTTCCCAAAAGCACCACAGCTCCCTCCCAAGCATAGAAGGAAGAAGAGCAGGAGAGCAGAGGTTCCCTGCCACAAGCCTGGCACAGGTCCTCACTGTCCCAGCATCACACTGCCCCACAGCCAGCCCTGTTCAGGCCAGGGTATTAACTGCTTGGTCCCTCTCCTGCCTGCAAGCCTTTTAGTCCGCTTCACAGGCAGGAGATACACACAAAGGCAAAGGTAATAGAAATCAAATGGGGGGGGGGGGGCAATATAATTCAGGGAAAGTAGTACAGACAGGCTGTATAAACACAGAGGCCACGGGGCTGCACTTTGAAAAGGCAGCTACAAAGCACGCTCCGGTCGATGTTTAACAGGAAGAAAAGGCAGGGACATAAAAACAAATAACACCATCGAACAGGGACCGGAGAACTACTTTCATTGAAGGAACTAAAGGTCTGATTTCACTGCCTTGCACCACCCTTTCTGCTAAGCACACACATCAGCACCGTGTTTTAGAGCCTCTGCCTCCTTCTCCAAGCCCTCTGTACACACTGCTTCTCTCAGTGCTGGCAGGATCCTGCTCTGCCCAGATCTTGCTCCACCACCACCCTGGCTCTGCCACAAATCCTGCTCCAGGCAGTTGGATGGATGGACACACAGCCACGGAGTCCAACACCAAACCCTACTCTGCGATGGGAGATCCCAGATACATTAAAGGGAATCATTCTGGGTGTGAGGCAACATTTGCATATTTGGCGAGTGTTGGGACTTTTTAAATTGTCTCAATAAACATATGAACAAAATCCGTTCACTCCTTGGGTTGTTTTTCCCTCCTGGGTTCTGCGGCACAATGGATGAGAGGAATGGCAATAGCTCAGCTGCCAAACTTGTAGCTGGTGCTCGCTACGGTGGATTTGCCCACAAGCCAGGTCCAAATTAACATCCACTTCCCCTGTGGGGTTTGATCATTTTCTGTGCAGTTTTATGGCCCAGCATCAAGACCTCAAAAATGCAATGGGTTCAGACAAAGGACTGGAGCACGGAGAGAGTGAAGCTCAGCATTACCATAGCTGGACTTACTGAAAGCCCCCAAAGAGGGAAAGCTGAAATGTCCCTTGGATTCTGGGCATGAAAGATCACCCGCGGCTGGTGATGGATCAGTGAGAGGCAGGCTGAGGACAGTGTGGTCCCTACACCCAGGAGTGCTGGGTGACCCGCATTTCAATTCTGACCTGCTCTCGATACTCCCCGAGAGATTTTAGCTCAAGTTCCAGAGTTTTCCCCTGCCTTTCCTCTCTATCCCTCTTTCCCATCACGCCACTCCTGCAATTTCTCTCTCATTTCACTGTTCACACCCTTCGGTGGCAGCCACAAGGTTACATCTCCATTTAGTCACCCTGTAGCCAAGTGAGACGTACCTGACTCTTCTAACCCGCTCTCATAAATCAAAGCAGGAGGCAGGGAGCAGGAGAAATCCCAGTAAGCAGCCAGGATGATGCTAAGTTGACAGATACAGGGCAGGGGCTGGTGGCTGCCTCTCTGTAAAGCATCTGTCCTTTCCCTCCAGAGGCTGAGGCCAAAGGCTGCCTTTATCCCAGTGTTAAGCTCTGCAAGCTGCTCCTCCGCCGCTTTCTGCGAGCCAACGGCGTGTTGGGGTGATAAGAGGCCTTGGCCAGAGCGGCGGGGACGTTATCTGCGGGGATGACAGCGTCTCTGTGATGTGCACGGTAATGAATTGCCCTCTTTGCAGAAATGAGTAAGTCGTGCTTGGTGATGCAATGATCAATTTGCTCCATCATGGGAAGCCGTCCATCCATCACAGGCATCGGTCGCCAGCCACTTAGGGCTGTGTTGCTGGCACTGGCAGTTCTTCAGGCAGCTCCCCAGGTCCGTGCTGAGGAAAAGCCCCAAAAATGGGCCACCCCAATGGCTGAGGGTCCCTCAAGTATCACAGATTCAGAAATCACAGGCTGCTCTGTCCCAGGAGGGCAGGAGAAAGAAAAAGGGATAAAAAAGACCTAGTTCCTGTGGACATCTCCTGCACTGAATTGCAAGAAGAGCTGGTCGGGTGCCCTCTGCCCGCTCCTGCTTGTACCCCACCAAAATGCTGCCCACAGGGACCAGCCCAGCCACCTCCTGACCCTCAGTGACGCTCACCTGCAGCAGCACCCATTTTCCTGTGCTCCTGTCAATAAGGCATGAGGCCAAGGCATAAGGCTGCTGCTGCCTCAACAACATGGCCACAGCAAACCCCTTCCCCCTCTCCTGGCCCAGATTCCCTTTGCCATTCTCATCCACTTTGCTTTTCCTCTTCCTGCACTCCAGGGAGCCTCACGCCGCAGCGCTCGGCACTGACTGGCAAAACTACGAGTGCCCCAGAATCACTGCCAAACCCCTGCAGGACATCCCTGCAAAACCCCTGTATGACTGGGGCAGTGGTGGTGGGGCAAGGGCACGGCAGAGCTGAGCTGGGGAAAGCCACAGGCAGGGAGTAAAAGCCCAGCTCCTGTCCTCGACACGAGACGGGACGCGTGCGGGCGCGGAGCCAGGGAGCTGCTGGGGAGCAGAACTCTCTGCTGCTGAGAGAACTGCAAATAAAATAACAAATGAAAAAAAAAAATAATAAAAAATCCAGTTGATTGTACTTTGGCAAAGAATTCAGAGAGCAAAGGGGCTCACTTGGGAGCAAAACGAAGATGAATTGACAGCGAGTTCAAGAGAATTCATTCTGCTGCTGAACACTTGTCTCTCCTCCATCAGGACATCTCAAAGGCTTGTCAAGCAAAGGCAAGGCTTTTATTTGTTTCTATGGTTGCCATAACGATAGAGCTATATGTCATGTCAGGCGGCAGCTGAGGCTCGTGCCTCTGATTTATAGCTGCTCACCAGAAATTACCAACTTTTCTGCAGAGCGGGTGGCACGGGGAACCAGGACCACCAGGCGCTCACCAGTGCCATGCTCTGGCACACAGGGTTATTTCCCTTCTTGGTCCCCTGCAGCTGGCTGTGCCCCAAGGAATACTTTTCTTATCCCCCAAGACATGCTTTTGTTATCCCCCAAGGGATGCTTTTACTGACCCCCGCAGGGATGCTTGGCATTGGCAGTGGTGGGACCCGGGGACTCTGTGTGCAGGTCCTCCCCATGAGATGCTGACAGGGCAGAGGAGTGTGTGCTGCCACAATTATAGCAATTCCTGCTCACACAGGACAAGCAGTATCTCCTAAAGGGCCAAAAAGAGATAGCAAAGTGCCCAGGGTAGGTCAGCAGAAGATTAAACACCCAATAGAAATTTGTTTAGGAAAAACCAAAACAAGGGCCACTGTGTTTACCACCAGGTTATGGGAGAAATACAGAGAAGAGAGAGGGGTAGGAGCAGTGGGGAGAGGGAGTCAGAGGGGTCTTGAGAACAAGCAAGACAAGGTGGGACTGAGAGGTATTTCTTGTCCTGGCAGGGGATGCACATCTGGTCCAGTCTGCCCAGCCTATGACCCAGCCTCCAGCCCAAGCCAGAGGCTTCCCAGCATGGGGCAAGCCTTGCAGCACTGCTGGCCAACCCCATATGAACAAAGACCTCACCGTTAGCATGCCACAAGCCCAGATGTGTGACCAATGTGATCATCGTGCCGAGGATCAGACTCTGGGGTCTCAGAGGAGATGCTCAATATGGTTACTGATAAATTATACATATAAGTTTCATTAACTCGAAGCACTCTCGTGCTTAATTTATGACACACAGCCTTAAAACCTCCACCACCGAGTTCTACATGCAAAGCCCTGTCTCCACTCAAGCCCCGGTACACGTGGGAACATCCCTGGTGGGATGTCTGCATGGACACCTTTAGCTCCTGTCTGTATGAAGTTTCTCTTATGATTTGGCTGCAGCAGCAGGAAGAGGCTTGGGCCCTTTGCTCCCGGCCACTGGAGCACCACATACAGCTTGTTGTGCTGCTCAGCAGTGAGACTCATGGAGAGCAGCATCCCTCTGGAGAAGCAGCAGGGAGTCAGCATTTTCTCCAGAGAGCTCCTGAAAGGCTGAGCCCCACCTGTCCCTTCTGCAGTCTCTAGCATCTTCATAAAAAAATCAAGGCCATGTTTGGACCTTTAATCCTCAGAGCCGTAAAGACTTCATCACTTGTTTTCTCCAAACCAGGCTTTCTGTAATTTCCTTCCATTAAACTCTTCAAGACGAGTGACCCTGGAGCCAGAAGGTGCCAGACTAATGAAAGGTCTGGAGGAATGCAGCATGCTCGTTATTAAAGACCCAGAAGAAATACAGGACTGAGCTACCATTGCAGTGTTACAGAACAACAAACAGGGCACTGACGGTGCTGAGATGCAGTTGTGTAGCTGCTGCTGTCATACAGCCCAGGATCTGTCCCCCCGGCATGGGGACGTGGCTGTATTAGAGATTAAGTGCTGCAGGACCACCCCCAGGAGCTGCCAGCATGGAGGGACACCAGTGCCACCATGGTCCCACAGCCTGAGGAATAGGTTCCCCCCATGCAGAGGGATGGCTGTGTTTGAACACCTACACAATGAACAGCACGTGTTCAGCTCTGATGGTACATCTTACATTATAGGTCATCATCTGGACAGCTGAGCCACCAAAACTGTTGCCTTACTGCTCTCCCTTGAGAAGCTACCAACACATCTCAGTTCAGAGGGACAAAGCACAGAGGCTACAAGATAAACAGCTCTAAAAGTACCTTCCTCATTGTGTGAGAGAACCCAAGAACCTCAGAGGAGGTTTCTCAGAAACCATCGTGGCCAACACGATGCCCAGGGGCACCAAACACAACAACGTCCCTGCTCACTGGCTGCTGTGGACCTGAACAGCCCCAGCATTAGCTCCTCTGCACCATCAGGCTCCACTCAGGTGTCATCATCTTGGTTTCCACCCACCCCAGATTCCTCAAGACCCTGAGCTTGCAGCCTGATCCCTGTTTGAGAAGTGTTTAAGTTCTAATGCAGAAATAATAAATCACTTTTTGGTTTTCACTGTATCTGTGAAACCTCCCGTAATTCAACATGAAATATTTATTATTACGTTTATTAAAGTTTTAATAATTCAGCATCCCCTGTATGTAAAATACAAGCGCTGTGAACTCTCCTCCCTTCTTCTACCTGGGTCACTCCAAAATTTATACCTGGAACTCTCAGTTCGGGTTCCATTTACAAGGGGAGCAGGCAACACCCTCCGTGCCAGAAGCTCCCCTCCTCCTGCCTGGCATTCATCCATCCTGCCTGAGACTCTTCCACGAGGATCAGTGCCCAGAGACAATTACTGTGCTGGAGCAGAAAGCAGCTTCCCAGCCTCTACTTTTGCTAACATACTTTTAACGAAGATGTGAGCAGGCAAGAAAGAAATAATGTTCTCCTGGCATTCTGGCTTAGAAAATATTAACATAAAACAAGACAACCCTTCACCTTCTCAAATGAATAGCAGTAATCTTCTACAGACAGGAAAAACAATGCTCCTAGGAGAGCCAAATTGTGATAGATATATACCATCAGTCTCTTTTTGCAGGGAAGGAAACAAGCGCTAATTAGCAACAAAAAACACACTTGGAAGTGAGGACCTGTTGGATGTTAGTCCTGGCTCTGCCATAGGCTTTGCAGGCACTTGCTCCAACCACAGCCCTGCCAAGATAATGGGACAGAAGAATAGAAATCCACCACCCCACTGCTCGGGGAAAAGACAAGACAGAAGGGGGTGGGAGGCAGAAGGGTCCCTGCTGGTGCCCACAATGGTTCACGACACGTACAAAAAATTGCAGGTTAGGAAATTGTGTTCTGAGTCAATGGGGGAAGACAGTGAGAAGGAAGGGTGGGAGGGAGGGGGCAATCATGGAGTCTCCCTGGCACCCAGCAGTCATATGCTCAGTTTAATGGGAGAAAGGAGAATACACACTAAATACCTTCAGAATGAAACCCTAGTAGTTGACAGTTAAACCCTTGTAAAGCAGAGAGAGGACAATCAGCACCACCGCGCTCCGCCAAGGCAGAAGCTGCTGCACCCTTTGCAGCTGGGGCACAGAGGACAACCATTTTGTTTGGCTCCTTTTCCAAGGGACATCCTTTTGCCCACCCTCAGCCCAGTTTCCCAGCAAACAGTCTCTCCTTCCACCTGGGCAATTCTCCTCCTGCAACACCCTCTTAGGTCCCACTTCTGAACTAGATGGTCACAAGTCCAATGACATCTGGTTAAAATACCAGCTAACCAAAATGGGATGCCAGAGAAATATCTGGACGTTTACTGAACTCCAGGAAAGGAAAATAAATCACCTAATTGTATAAAAATTGGACAAGCAACATGCCCTTTCAGCAGGGTCTGTCCTTGGCCCTTCTTGAGCTCCACAGCAGACTATCCAGGGCTGGGTAGATGAGATCTATGTATGAGTTGCTGAAAGGTGACGGCACCTCCCTACTGGTGAATGCATCAGTTTAAGCTCTGCAATCTTACATTAGATTTAAGCCACTTTACAATCACTTTGCCACAGGTTCATTCCCATTTGTCCGAGTGGATTGGCAGACTTCAGAGCTAGAGACACAGGCCTGGCCTAGACCCATCGGGACCAAAAGAGCCTGGAGAGCTATCGCATCAGATTTCTTATAGGAAGAATCTTAATCAGACCTATCATCACAGAAATTACTGCATCCTCAGTAACAAGTTAGAGCAGTGTAGTCACTCAAGCATGAGGAAAATGAGAAATCTGCTTCCTACCTGACATCTGCTGGGTCTTCCGTCACCAGAACATCTGTCTTGCAGCTGGCGAGAGGATTGATGGACAGCTCCACAGGCGGCACCACGAAGCTCTTACTGACAGGCAGCCACAGGCCTTGACCCAAACTATAGGTGGACCTGGAAGAAGGACAAATGTGTCATATAGGAACACGGTGTCCACAGAGAATGGTGGCCTTTTATTGCCCCTGATCAATTGGAAGCTAGAACAGTGGTGGCACCATGGTATAAGTTAGATATTTGGTCTTGTCCTGAAAGCCAAATAAAAGAGAAATATCTAGAGATGTGACAGAGAGAACATAGAGTCATAAAACAGGTTGGGTTGGAAAGGACCTTAAAGAACATCTAACTGAAACTTCCCTGCCATAGGCAGGGTCACCTTCCTCTAGAGCAGGTTGCTCAAAGCCCCATCCAACCTGGCCTTGAACACTTCCAGGAAGGGGCATTCACACTCCCCTGGGCAGTCTGATCCAGTGTCTCACCACTCTCACAGACGTGGCGATGGTGAAGCTCTTCTTTTTAGTCCAGGTGGACTTTCTGTGTCCTCACTTTTGCTGAGCGGTGTCTGGCCAAGGGGATGAGAAGGAAACCCTTCCCCATTTGCCAAATGTGGACAAATATGGTCCATTAAAGGCAAACAACACTTGTGTCCTCCAGCCATCACAAGACAACAGAGCCAGGAGTGACCGAGAGGACTGCTGGGATGTCCTCACTGACTCTCCCCTCCCGAATGTCCAAGCTGAACACTCCTTTGACTCACCTGAGTATCTTCTCTGGTGCCTGCTCGCCTGTGACCAAGTCATATCCCCGCTCGAGCGTCGTGTAAGGCCATGGCCTGGGAGGCAGAGAGGGAAAGAGCAGCTGTGGCACATCACTCAGCAGGGAAACCAGCACAGAGACCCATCCCAGGTGCTTGGTGCCAGTGATGGCAGTGGGGAGGAGAACCAGGCTCCTCACCAGCATGGGAGCCAGGACAGAGCAAACGCACCATCATAAGTCCACTCACCCTTCACTGTGTCCCCAGTCACTGCGGACACACAAGTGGCGATGGATGGGGTCCGGGGCGTAGCCTTCATGGCAGCTACACTCTCCTAAAAGAGAACAGGTGAAGATGAGACCTTTCTGCCCCAGAGGCACATCTGTGACCACAGCATCAGGCCCTTCTCCCCTGCTGCCCATCTCTGCTTGTTCATGACCATTCCTGGCCCCTACTGTAGATCTGGAGCTCTTTGGACTCTTCTGAAACCTCCAGGAGATGCAGAAATTTGGAAAGCTGCGAGAAACCTGTAGCTTTTCTGAAGGTGGTTATATGATGTAGTACCTACAGTAGTTGGGGATGCAAAAGGTTTGTCCTTGACCTGTGTTCCTGTGCATCCCTGAAGCTCTTCAGGCTCAGCAAACCTCTGTCTGATGGCCTCCAAGAACACCTCCTGTTCCCCACAGAGACATGCCTGCATGGATCCAGCCTCTGTGCCAGTCCTGCTGAGCCCTGCCCTCACCCCTGGCAGAAGGGCTACTCGGGGGACAGTGGTTCACTCCCCAGTGACCACATGGCCAAGCTGGTCATGTTCCTTTCCCACCTCTGCTCCTGCCACTTGGCACCAGGATGGGATGGCAGAAGCTCCTGCATGCAGTCCAAACTCCCACAGAAGGATGCAGAAACCCCTGACCTCCACCCTCCCTTCACAGGCAGCACCCACACCGTGCCCCATCCCGCAGCTGAGGGGTCTTGGCCTCGCTTCCCTTCGCTCTCTGGGTGCTGGTGCACCCTGTTACACCCTTTCGACAGCAGGAGAAGACATCTCCCACACCAGAAACCCAACCGTGCTTGGCCCAGATTGATTCCTTGTTTAGTAGAAATACATAACCTGGAGCAAGAAATGGCAAAATCAAAAGATGAATTGGATTTGCACGTGGAGGTTCAGTTACAAGCTGCTGCCGATGGCTTTTTTCCCCCCTCCTTTCCTCTCCCCCCCGACGGTGCAGCAAGCTGAGCTGCAAACCCCAGCAGAGGTGGGGACGGGAGTACCCCCACCAGGGCAGTAATGCAGACTGGCAGGTACTGGTGTGCTCATCGGGATCCTAAGCGAGTTGTTAAAATGCCTCGCAGGGATTACAGTAAAGAGCTTTATTGTCAGGAGGGAGCGAGACGGGGCTTCAGTCGCTGAGGTTTTTGAGGAAGAGCCTCCTGGAAAAGGGGAGGCAGCAAAAGAAGAAAAGAGGGGGGGGTGGGGGAAAAGACAGCTAATGATGTGCTAAAATGCAACAGCACCTTCATGAAATATTCACTGCCTTAAATACATCTAATATTAAAGATTAAATGTCCTGGGATTTGTCCTAGCGACTTCGAAGCACTGATTTATGATCTGTCAAAAGCTGCTAACCTCATGATTCATAACGGGAGCGGCAGGAACGTTCCTTCTCCAAAGGGAAGGAGCTGGGAGCGAGACGGCGGCACTGGTCCCTGCTCCAGCTCAGCCCTGCCGGGAGGCTGGGCCAGTCTCATTGCAAGAAAACGCGGGTTCTAATGGCTCCATCAGTGATTTTAAAAAAGGAAAAGTTATTTTTTCCTTGGGTGCTTAGTACGCAAGTTTCCTCAGCGGCGCCGCGGATCATTAATTCCTGGCACTTATTACATAACAAATATATGCTCTGCAAATGAGAGACATCTCAAAGTGCTTGCGAAGCAGAGCTGGGAGTCTTGGGGCATCAGATTGTGTTCAGCTCCTGCCACAGAAATGAGAGCAAGTAGGGGAAAAACCACCTATAGAGGTTGGCAGCAAACAGCCCAAACGCTTCCCTCCTTATGGATGGCTGGAGGTGCTGGGGCAGTGAACTCCCCTGTCCCACAGCACGAATTTATTTTGTACACCGGTTTGTTTATTGCTCCATCAGTTTGGCGTTGGAAGGAGAAACTCTATCAACATGCAGGACTATTGATTTTATCGACTCCAATCCTGGAGTTTCAACAGCTACAGTCGACGCTCAAGGCTTTATTGGGAGGTTTATGGGGAGGTTTATTTCTGTAAGCGAGAGGGCAAACGGTGGCACCAGCCAGGGAAGAGATCCAGGGTGGCGAGAGGTGGGACACAGGGGAAAGCCACCCAGGGCACAGAGACCTCAGGTACCTGCCACTCAGCAGGACCACTCGGGACCAGTGTTTTCCAGGGAGGTCTGGGACCCCTTGACAGAGTTACAGAAATTGGGCAGGAAGGCTCCCAGCATGGGATGAGCTGAGCGTTGCTGAGTCTGCTGGAGAAGCAAGGACTCCACCTCTTTGGGACAGACACTTTAGGATTTATTTCTGTGTCTAGAATCACAAACAAGGAGTCAGTGGGGTTTCCAGAAAGCCTCAGCAGAACCTGCTGTGCTCTTACAGGTTTTCCTGGGCTTTTGCTCTCTCCCCATCAGTGCCCACCCTACTCCTTTGGCCCCCAGAGCTACTCTGTCATTCTCAGTCTGTCCCCATCCTCCCTGGGCACGATGCTGAGCCAGGGAGCATGCTGAGCCAGACAGGCTAATCCCTACAGACCAAGAAACACTGGATAAAGCCCCTGGAGCGGAAGGAATGGGGGTTCCTGTCTCTCTACCTCCTCTTTAGGATAAGTGCATTTTCTAAAGAGCAGATTTCAACATGCTGCTAAAATAAACCAAGCCACCAAAAGCCACAACAACAGTGCCTTTGTTCAGAGCTACTAAATCCCCCGGGCTTCCGAGACGGGTGCAGTTACCCGCTCAGCATCGCTCGGGCTATGTTAGGATCCATGCTGAGCTTAAAGCCAAAGTCCACCAATATAACCAAGCCAGACAAATAACTGCACCTGAAGCTGGATGCAATTTCCACAGGTTCCGCAGGAGGACAAATGTACTGGGATCTACAAACGGCTGTGACAAGCATCCCATTTCCACAGCCACCAACCTGCACCCTGCCCATGGTAAAAAACACAGACGTGCACGGTCCTGCCTCTTCCTGTGGATTCATAACCCAGAAATCAGATCGGATAATCCACAGCAGATTTTGAGGCTGTTACAGAGAAAGGAAAGATCACTGCTCACTCAGGTGAAGCAAAAGCAAGTCCTGGTGCTCCGCTCTGGAGCTGCCATTTTGTAATTCCAGGGTGTTATTAAACAAAATACTGGGAGGGAAGGGAACCCCACTGCTGTTGTAAAGAAGATGCATAAACCAGGAAACGCACCTGGGAAAACACTGTAGCTCAGAAAATGTGATATTCACATGCAACACGTGCAGCTACGTGGAAAGGCGAGGGGAGAGCTGAGGCCATGGGAAGGCAGCAGCACTGCTCTCCATTCTGCCCTGTTCCCCTCTTACACAAAACCTATCACAGACCATGTTGCCGTGACTAATTACAGGTGACATGGAGTCTCCATGCCACTTTCTGCTTGGGGAGAGCAAAACCTTGTTTGAAGCAGCAGGAGACATCCCAAAACACCACAGGCATGTCTCATCTGCAACCTCCCTCCTGCTGTGCCTTCATCCCCACAAAGGCTGGTGGAAGAGGCTCCTGGCAGCCCAACCCAAAGTGCCACCCAGAGCCATGCACAGCCAGGTGACAAGCTGCCGTGCAGGCAGGAGCAGCCTGCTTTAACCCCATGACATTGCAGCCATAGGTCCTGCCCTCAGCTGGGAAGGTGAGAAGAATCTGGAACCTGACCTGAAGGAACAGGGCAACCTAAGGACACATTGACCTGGTTTCCATGTGCAGGTGTGAGCTTCCTCTGCCTGTTTCCGAGCAAAGGACTTCTCATGCCCATGCTTCAATGCCAGAATTAGTGCTGGAGCTGCAGAAGGGCAGAGCTGGAGCGGTCTGCAGCCGTCAGCAGCAGCCGTGCCTTTTGGCTCAGGGTTGGCCCATGCTGAGGTTCACTCGTGTCTGAAGGAAATGAATCTAACGTCAGGCAGATCTCAGCTCATCACCTCCAGTGGCACAGGCACCGTGCAAAGCCAGCTACGTGGAGGAAAAGAGCCCTCTGGCTCCTGCTGCATCTTGACCAGCTCAGCTGGAGGCTTTAACTCTCTTGGTTTTTTTATATCTAAGCTGGAAGCTGCGGAACTATTCATCTGCGCCGTGCTGCTGCTGCTCCTGAAAGGGGAAACAAGGTCTCGTGCTGTGCCCGCACCCCCCCAAGCCATCCCCGTGCTCTGCAGGACCAAACACCAGTGTGCCAGGGTAATCTTGTTAACCTCGTTAGGGCGAGAGGCAATCAGCAGTGATAATGCGGCAAGATCTCCCTAATCCACCCGCCCAGAGCGCAGCAGGGCCCCGTGCTCCCGGGCAAGCTGCTCTTTGCTGTCATTGGCATTTTCATAGAAGGAGTTAGAGGAGCTCTGGCAGTGCTGGAGCAAACCTCTGGCTTGTCAACCTTCTCCTGGCACTGCCAGCCTCCGTGGCTCCCTCCTCCAGGGCAGCACCTCCATCCCTGGCATTAGGGTGCCCTGTTGTACTGGGACCATGCCCC
>WUAM01000001.1:2576320-2601127 GCA_024336885.1 Actenoides hombroni
GCCGGCAATCTGGCCTAAATAAAAACAATAAAGCACCAACCTATCTGCCAGCAGCACTCCCTGTGATGGCCTTGAACTGTCTGCCAGGGATGTGAGGCAGCATCTCACGGCTGCTGGGGTGCCTGAGCCAGCAAGTGCCCTGGTGCAGCTCCCCTGGGAGGAGCAGCTCCCCTGGACATGATGACAAGGGTGAGCTCACCAGGGACAGGACAAGACACCCATGTGCACAAGGGTTGGCACCCAGGTTCCCACCGATAGAGGTGTGGGTGAGAGGAGAGTTGAAACTAACATTCCACAAAAGCCCTGCTTACAGAGCTTGCTGTGCCCCTGTGGGATGGCAGAGGGCCTCTTTCGAGAAGGAGATTTGGAGGAAATTAAACAAAGGATAAACAAGGGTTTTAATAGTTCATTGAATTCCCAACTTCAACAAACGAGTGAAGCATCGTCAGAGAGCTGCTCCCTGAGTTGGGGTTGGCCCCTGGCTTCTCCAACAGCATTGGTGGCAGTGCCAGCTCCCAGTGAAGCTTTGCAAGAAGCTTCTCTGCCTGTCCTTGCTATCTGCTGCCCCTGGCCTTCAGGGATAGCACTTTCCAAACCTGGGTCTCTCCCTCATCCTGACTAGAAATGCAATTTCTATAAAAGCTCTCAAAGAACAAGGCGGGGAAGGTGGCTCCATGGAATACATATGGAGAACCTGGAGTTAATTTGACAGTTATCCCTCCTCTCCTCCACTGCAAGTCACCCTCTTCACCCAGACCCATCACAGCACTTGAGCACAAGCTTAACTTCCAAGGATTGCGTCTAGGTTTATGCTCTGCATGGATTTTATTCTTGTTACCATCTGCTCAGTTCCTCTGCTGTGCCACTGAGGAAGATCTCCCAGGGCACACGTACGCAACTAATGCAAAGAAGCAGTGAGAGGTCCCATGGGTGGACGAAGGGTGGTTCACCATACCATGGCTGTCCTCTTCTGAAGTGAACACTGCCCAGAGCTGACCATGGCGGGGCGAGAAGCCATCTCCTTCAATGCTGGTGGGACGGGTCAAGCCAGGAAGATGGGCCCAGAAGCGGCTCCATACAGCAAAACTCATTCTCCCCTCCTCTCCCTGGTTTCTCGCCAAGCACAGAAATGCCATTACAAGCACATTAGCAGCTGCGGGACTAAACACCCTGACGGCAGAAAACGAGAGGCCGAAGACAGCGCAGATAACCTTAGCTGGGCCCCTCACGGGCACGCATTTTGATTGCTGTTTATGTATAACACTGCAGCCCGAAGCTAAATTAACTTGGGAGTTAACTGCCTCCTGCCCTGCTTGGTGCGCGAGGCAAGCTGTGCCGCCGCCTGAAAAGAAATCGTATATTACATGGGGTTTGACCAAGTTATTAAACTACATACCTTAGAGAGAGAGAACCTCATCTTATAAAAGTCTAAGTCAATAAAGGCACTGGGATCCTCCAACGGCGAAAATAGCAGAAGTGCACAAGAACAAACAAATATTACTTGACGTGCACAAAAGCTGCATGATATTAAATTGAACTATCAGAGAAAATAGCTGTTTTCGTGAGCACAAATACACCCTCGCCAAGGTAGGTCATCTCCTGATTTACATGCTCAGCTCTGCAACCTCCAAATCCCCTTAACAGGTTGCCTTTAAAAAAATGTCTCTGTTTAAAAATGACTTTCATCTGTCTCCTGCCTGCAAGACCCCTGTCCTAACCGGACAGGAACACCATCTGTGGCTCTGATGACAAACTAGCCCATTTGGATGATGATAGAAACCTTTTCCTTTTTTTCTTTTTTTCTTTTTTTTTTTTCATCCTGCATCCTGCCAAATTTCCAGGAAAGACTTTTTGCTACAACATCTCAGCTGGTCCTTACAAGCCTGTGCCTATTGTTTTGACGTGGGCCATCATTGCGGATGCAAAGGAGAGCATTGCAATGGAGAAGTGCCTGATTTATAGATGGGGGAAGAAAAAAATCAGCGCGTTTGCACCTGCTAATCAAGGTAGCTATCCATCTCATTTATGCCACTGCTCCGGCAAGCCTGACAGCACAAAATCAGAGGCTGTTTCTTCCAGCACTTGGCCCTAAGGGACCAATTCTCCAGCAGGTCTCTCAAGCGATGCCCACAGAATGTGCAAGTGAATCGGTTTTGTGCATACAAAGCAGGTACTTGTGCTCACAAAAAAGGATTTGCATATGCAGCTGAAAACGGAGGCTCTCGGAAACGTTAGGGGTGCTGGTAAGGGAGGCCAGTGAAAAAGCAGCACTCCTGGATTCCACACAGAGGCATCCTCATGTGCGGTACGAGCGGCGGCACCAGCAACATCCTCCACATCTGTCCAACATATCGAGAGCCAGCAGAGCTGGCTGCCAGTCCCAGCAGGTGAGAAACCTTCCCCGTTCTCCTTTCAAGCAGCACAGTCAGCACTTGCTAAGAGGACGGGGTGTTTTGGCCTAACCCCTTCAACCAAGGATCGCATCCTGACCCCAGCGAGGTGCCCGTCCCATCCGCCCTGGCAGCGCGTGGTGGGCTCGGCCACCGCGTCAGCCCCTCAGGGGCAAGACCCTCAGCAGCATCCCTTGGGGTGTGTATTTTGCACTCACATCAGACCCACCAGCTTGGCCGTTTGCAAGGCTGGGGGGGAAGGAGAAAGATGATGTTTTGCTCCTGTGCAGATGTTGGTGCTCCCTCTGAAAAGCCCTGATGAGCTGGTGCTTTGCAACGGGGGTTTGAAATCTGTCGGGGGGCAGCAATCATTTAATTAAAGAGTGAGTCACACGGCAAAGTCACAAGGGAAGGCAAATTAAGGTCAGGCAAGCAAAAATGTATTTTGGCATTTCCTAGTGTTTCAGAGCCTCCGTTTTCAGGGCGGATTATTATTCATACTGAAGTAGCTCTTGGTGGCTGGAGTCGTGAGTCAGCACATTGTACAGACAGATCATATCTACAACTCCAACCCGAAAGAAGTCTTCAGGGCTGGGAGGAGGCAAAAGCTCAAGTCTCACCAGACAGAGCACACATGACCTGGGGGCTTCTGTCCAAATGTCTGCCAGGAGCTCATGGCACTGCCGCCAAGGTTGAGTCCTGCCTGGAGGTTTGCCTGCACACTGGGGCAAGGAAGCTCTGGGACAAGGCTGTATCCACATAGCCATGGAGAGTGGCTCCAAGGGGAAGGCTGAAGTCTACAGATTAGCTATAAATGTGTTGGAATACCTCAAAGCTGGCTCTGCTGCTCTTCAAAGGGGAAACCTTCAAGGCTTTTATTGTCCAGACAGGACAAGCCTCAGTCCATCCTCCTCATGGATTCTTCGCCCAGCCTGAGAGGACAGAGGGCAGGAGAAACCCCCAGCACCCATCGCTGGGGATGCTCACAGAGATGATAAAATCCCTGACCTGAAAAGGTTGAAATCTAGGCAGGATTTATGTCCCATAGTAAAACCACAGACCTGACTCTCTCACGGTGATAAAAATAAATCACCCTTAAAAATAGAATGACATTAATAAAAATAAATCTAAAAATACAGGCAGTGAATCACAAAGTTAGGGTCTGATCCCAGCCTGGTGTGGAAACATCTCACCATCTAAGGGCTGGTCAACAGTGATGAACATAAGCAGTGCTTGGGGCCACATCCTGAGGTAGGGTATCAGATAGGTACTTCCAAAGATCTAATTTTCAGTGGGTAGTTGCTCGGGTCTTGGGAAGATTGGTCCTCTTAAGGGGGTCTTAGATAAGGCTCTGAAAATCCACAGCCCCACTGGCTAGTCCTGCTCTACCCCTGCAGATCCAACTGGCATAGAGAGGAGGAAGACTTTGCTTTATCCACGTGCTGAGGAGAGGGGGAAGAAGCTGATCAATGGATTTCAGGTGAGGAACTTGAAAGCCGAGGTCAAGGTTGCTCTGCCCTCACAGCCCATCACAGGTAAGCAGGGAGGATGGGAACCAGGGATGGGAGCCATAGAGCAGCTGGCAAGGTTGGGATCCAGCACGGTGCCGGAGCACAGCACCTCCCGGGCCAACGAGCATCGCTCCCTTGCCTGCAAACGAAATCTGACACATCCTGCTCAAGCGTGAGCCACCCAGCAAGAGCGACAAGCTGCTCTGGTGAGCTGGGGACTCAGGGGGAGCAGCAGCTGGGCTGGCACAGAAAAGCAGCCACTCCTCGCAGCAGAGCCCTGCTTGGTGCCGAGGATGCTGTGGGGCTGGCAAGTGAAGCCACAGGGCTCTTCCAGTAGGGAAGCCATGGCCTGGCTCCATATGACCTCCCCGTGGTTTCTGCTGGAGGCTGAGTTTTCTCTCTCCTCCTCTGAACCAGGGGACAGCTGAATGCACCTTCCCTCTCCTGCTGAGGTGGCTGCCTTTTGCCAGTGCTTGAAAAGATCCTTCTGCTCTGTGACATCTGGATGAGAAGAGCCTCCTCCCTCACCATCTCCATCTGCCAGGGTGGCTGCTGTCACCTCCCAGCCCTCCTTGGGACTGTAGGTGATGCTCAGGGCTTGTCTACATGGGGAATTCATCCAGTGTAATTATTCTGCTGCAGCGCTGCCTGCCACTGCCCCCGAGCAGACAAGCCTTGAGGAACAGAAGTGCTAAGAAGAGAACATTATCTTGACCAGGAAAATTAATTTTTGAGACCAAGTTCAGTATTTGCACATCAGCTGAGCAAGGAGGGATGAGAACAGGGTCACCCCCACCAGCCCATGGTGCATTCATGACTCTGGAAGATATCTTCCTTTCAAGATGCTGTGTGTTAACAGCACAGACCATGGCAGAAAAAGTCTTCTCCTCTGTGAGCCATCCCTCCTTAAACCTCCTGGCAAAACCAGCAACCAACATCCCTTCTCACAGCCAAGAATCTCATACACAAACACATAGTGGAGAAATTCAGCACAGGAGAGACACAGACCTGTTACAGTGGGTCCAGAGGAGGCCAGAAAAATGCTCTGAGGTTGGCTGGGGCTCTGAGCACCCTGCTCTAGTTGCAGATGTCCCTGCTGCCTGCAGGGGGCTTGCACTAGATGAGCTTGAAAGGTCCCTTCCCACCCAAACCAGTCTGTGATTCTATGAACCTCTCCTTGTTGAGAGAGGACAGAAGCAGCTCACACGGGGAGCCAGGGCTAACCTGGGAACAGTTCTCCACAAGGAGACAGAGGGGGTTGTGTGCTCTTTAGATACAGAGGATGCCAGGAGCAACAAGGCCACTTGACTCCTCACCACCAAGAAGGCATCCTGCCCGAGGCAAGGCACTGGGAAGCAGGAGCAATGCTCACCACTGCAGAGGGCACGGCATGCCCCATGAGATGAAAAACCAGCACAGTCCCTGAGCCACCTTCCCGTGCAAGGTCCTGTCACACACAACAGCTAAGGAGGTGTCACCACCTAAGGCTCAGTCGCTGGCTGGGGTCATGTACATATCTCCCACCCATGCAGACCCTCTGCCTTCATTCACTGCTTGCACATTTGCTGTTTAATGTGTTCCCAGCTCATTTTGGGATCACTCTTTGTCACCCAGGAGCACATGGGCAAGAAAGAAATGTGACACTTCTCCTTTGCCCGGCCCCACTTCTCCAACTCCCAGCAGGGCTGGCTGCTGCTTCACATGGGGCAGCCTTTGCATGCAAGCAGAACACGCTCAGCAGAAAGGTCATTTTCAGATGAGGAAAGATGGCAGACTTCACAACTGCAGAAGGAATGGTTGAAGGAGACACCCAACCTAGGGGACCACAAGGAAGGAGCACTAATGGGAAATGAGGTGGTTTTTCCCTTTGGTCAAAAAACCAAAGGGATGGAGATGAGGCAAGCTCATTAGTAGGTTTTCCAGATGGGAAGGCAAAGTAGCACGACTTAGAAGCAGATAAACCCCACACGGCTGCAGTTGCCACACCGAAGAACTGATAAGGTCCATCATTTTAAATCCCAGTCCTTGTGCCCACCTCCTTTACCCTTTGCTGATGGGGGTCACCACTGCATGACCCCGCTGGTACCTCTCAGCCCTCTATGCCCGACACCAGGCTAACACAGAGGTGAGCTGAGCAGGCATCAAAGTACCCAGAGACAAACCTTCTCTCTTACATCTCCAAGCTTTGCAAGATCTTCACTCTTCCCCAGCCTCCCTTACCTGTCTCTTGGTCACAGAGCTGTTCACAGGCATCGGTGGTCCTCTGTCCACAGAGGTCTCTCACCCAGGGGGACGTGGCATTGATCTGATAGTATAGGGACAGCTTGGCAGGATTAAGCCAGTCAGAGATGTCCAAGTAGCTCCCCTCGCTCACAACGAAGCTGCTGCCTGGAAGGTGGGGAAAAAAGCATGTTAGGTGAGTGTAAAAATGTAAAAATAAAAACCCAACAGATGTGTTTTGGCTCAATATCAGAACACTTTACCCTTCAGGAGCTGCGGTGAGATCAAGATCAGCAAAATAATACTGAGTTCATCAACACTCAGGCCCCAAAGAAGTTAATTTGACCATTCCTTCCTGTAGACCTGCATCCCAACAAACGGTCCACCAGCTGGGATGCTCCTCTGCCCAGACACTCCCCAGCATCACGGGAGACTGGATTGGATTTGATTCCCAGATGTCTGCAGAAGTGTGCACCAGTGTCATTATCCTGATCCGCCAGGTTGGAGCATCACTTCCCCAGCCCATACTGGTGGTACCTGCGAGACACCCAGTGCCAAGCTGGGGGTGTGGGTGGGCAGCAGCAGCAGGGGCTGTTCCCACCGCAGTTCTTCAGTCACAGGTGAGTGAACTGGCCCAACACACAACTTCTTATATGAGTGGTGTCGTATTGGAGACACTCCCTCACCCTCACTCTCTCCCTCCTGAAAGTTAGAAGTGAATTCCTGCCAAAAGTCTTTTCTGACAAAATCTTACGTTTCTTTATTTTGTGAAATGCATTTTTTCCCCACTGGCATCTGGGAATATGCATCATCTAATTAGCCAAATAGATTTTCAGTTCAGCCCAATCATTTCCTTATCTAACATCTGAGGCCCAGCATCGCTTGGGGGATTTTGCAGGCACAGAGGTCCTCATTAACTCTGATCTTCAATTACATTGATTATAAGACTGCCTCCATAATAGTGCTGCACAGATCAGAGGGGAGCCAAAAATCCTCTGCCATTAAGTGGTGTTTTGCAAAAAGTTACCAGGGTAAAAGCCTCTAAAAACAGGGGAGAAGAAGTCTTTGAGGAGGAGTGGGCAAGGGGAACTAGGAGGTAGCCCAGGAAACCACAGCCACCCTTCCACTCAGCGCTAGGACCTGCAAGTGTGAGCAAAATTTTCAACCACGATCTGAAGACGCAAATCCTTCTTAGTGATCACCCAAGGATGGCAAGTCTATAGATCCAGGGTGTATTTTAATGACACTTTAGGGCTTGTATCATTTAGTAAAAGGCTGTGAGGACATTTTTCTAAGCACTGCATAAGCTCAATGAGAGTCAAGTGATTAGAAAAGCAGAGAAAAAAAACCATAGCAGCAGCCACCCTGCACAAACTTGCCTGAACACAAACTCCTGATTTGCTTTTGAAGAGAATCACTGAGGCTTTAGCAAGAAGCAGCCATTCTAAACCTCATCCCAAGCCACATTATCCATGCATTAGAAAAAAAAGAAAGCAAAGCTTGAAGTCAAGCATCCCAGTGAGCGACTCCATTTTCAGGCATCCTGAGATCTCAGCACCGTACAAATCCGGGCCCTAATTTCACAGGAATTCAAATCTCCTACACTTGTACTGTTTATACATCATAAACATATTCACAGACGCATCTCTCCGCTCAAAGCCAACGGAGGCTGCCAAGCTACTGCCTGTTCAAGCAAATGAAAATTAGACATCCAGGATCCAGCTGCTCTGAGGACACAGTAAGGCAGGAGCCTCCATCACCAAGGCTGCAGGATACATCTCAATCAGATGCACTGCAGCAGTAAATTGCCAGGTAAACTCCACAGCACCGGTGGAAAGCATCAAAACAAAGCTGAGCACAAAAAAAATACCTTAAAGCCACACAATTTTATTTCTAATTATCATTCTCATCCGTTAATATGTACAGATAGCTTTAAACATCACTGGTGACCGTGGCTGGTTTGTTTTGCCAAACAGAAACGCATCATGAACCCACGGGGGGTGTTCGCTATTTACCTGTACGTGTCTAAGTAGTAACTTCTCAGTCTTGTTTTCTTTCTTACTTTTGTAGCTCCCTAATGAAGAGTGAGGCTTGGGAGGCACAGAAGCACATTTTGAGGCTCAGCTACAGACAACTTCCTCTGCACCCAAAGACCGAAGAGTAAAACCACCGGCTCTCAGTTAAATCCCTACTTAATGAACCCCATTTCTAGTTAAAATAGAACCAGCCTGAAAGTAACAGAAGCCAAGTAACAGACAATAGGCATATAGTTAGTACGCATAAAGACAAAGGTGACTTGAGCTAGCAGAGCATCCTGGCCCAGAAGGGGACCCCATGATCGACGTGGATCATGGAGAGGTGACCTCTGGAGCTCCTCACCAGCCTCACATGCTGAACCCCTTCAGCAGGAGGACACACATTCATGGCCCTGCTGCCAAATTTTCATCATCTTTGGATAACCCAGTCTGCTGCTGGAAGTATAAAACCCCCAAATGATCTATTTATGGAAGTAACTCCTAAATCAATACCAAAATGTGGCACCTGGCCAGGAGCCAAAAACTTCTATTTCCATAGAATTTTGGTGTCCACGTAAAACCACAAATTCAGGAAGCTTGAAATAATTAGCAAACTGATAAAGCTTTGCCAGATTTTGTACATAGAAAGGCCTTCCCAGCTACAATGCAACTGAAACTGTTCTTTTTATATGGTATTTTCAAGATGAATTACTTATTTTGACTTTAGTAAGCCTGATGGAGAAATCATGAAGAAAAGCAGAAGTGAAAACATAACATTTGAATCTAAAATCCGTTAAGTTCGGTGTAAAACGAAGGTTTTTCTATTTCAGTTTAAGAAAAAAAAAGACAGACAAAAACCAAACCCAAGGAAATGAAAGGGTTTAGTTAACTGTAAATACTTTCTTTCTTTCCTAGGAGAGAGAGGACAACTTCCAGCAAGGAAACTTCTCACATCTTTGAAGCTGAATGTGTCGCAGCTCAGCTGGGTCAGATTTTTAGAGATGTTCACAGGCGCTCTCAGCGCCTTCACTCCCATTGAAAATACAAACAAACAAGCATCCCAACCTTGATCCCTTTATAGCTTGCCTGAAAAAATAACAACAGGAAAAGGCATTTTACAAATATTTTGAAAGCTAAAATTCTGAAGATTTCAAAGCCTTTTCACCAATTTTTTGCTTTCTTTTCAAAGAATCCACACAAAAAAACCAGTTTTCAAAAGTCACCATCATTCTCTTATCAAAACCATCTTGAAGGGCTCAGAAAGGGCAGGCTGAGTATCAAATCCTTTTAGAAACTACCGAGAAGAAACATTTTCTAAGTAAAAGCTGTTTCAAATATCTTCAGTTTGCCAGGAACATCAGCCGGGTTTGTTTTCACCAAGGTGCAGTCTCTCAATGGAGGGAAATCAAGGATGAGGGAAGGAGGATGATGAGGAATATGAGGGGCTCACACCACTGGGGCAGGAGGGGTAGAACCTGCTCCAAACCACCCTCTGAAAACCTGCCTTGAGGACCTCAGGCCCCACTGAATCACCCCCACACCCAGTTTGAAGCACACCTGGTTGATGCCCACAGACCCCAGGGAGCAGATCCCAGCAGAGATATCCTCTGAAGACATCAGAGATACCATCCACACTGCTGTCCTCTACTGTTAACCCCTTCCCCTCCCAGATGTCCTCTGGACACGAGTTTCAAACTTCTCACTCAAAAGCTCAGGGAAGTCTGCCTTAAATGGAGACATTTAAGCCCCAGGGTAAGGCAACTATCAACCAAACAAGGGAATACAACAAGGGAACAGCAGCTCTCCACCAACCACCGCTGCCTCCTCCCAGGAAGCCCCATTGTAGGACACAGCCCTTGAGCCACTGTTGGCTTCATGAGCCAGTCTATGCCCTAGAGAACACCAGTACACAGCTATGCAACCGCCTCCCGGCTCCATGAGGTCCATCAGCACTTGAGGGAATGGATTTGTTTGGGTTTTTGTATGCCTGTGTTTTCCTCCCCCCCATCCTTCTCCAATACTGATCAAAGCCAGATCAGCTAAGGCAGCATCAAAAGTTCATGTTTCTCATGCTGGGGTCTCCTTCAAAGTTCAGTGGAACTGCTTAAGCCTTGACAAAAGAGGCTTGAAGTTTTGACATTTCAAAAATCATTTTGCAGAACACAACAGGATAAAACAGCTCAGAAGAGATATCTAACAAGGGAAAAGAACAAAGCACCCAAAAGGCAGCCAAAAGGGTTTGCCTTTTCCTTTCTCTCTCTCTTTTTTTTTTATTTTTCCAAGGGAAAAGATAAAAAAAATATATGTTTTTTTGAAGAATTTCTATTTCTTCCTCCCTCTGCTCTTTTTGTCTTCTTTGGTCCATTCACTGTTTCTTGGCCAACGAAACTCCTTTTCATCTAAAATTAGTATTTTGTGTCGGAAAGCTATGGGAGGTCATACTACAGGTTGCTATTAATGTATCCATCCCTATACTATCATACAATTATAATCCTGATTTAACACTAGAGGAAGGATTATCCCTCTTGCTCCATTCTATAGGTACAAAGAATAACCCTATTTGAGTTCTTTAGAGACCATTTGGTTTTTTTTTCCTTCTTTCTTAAACTTGAAAGAACATTTCCCAAAAAGACAACTCCTCCCCTATCAGCTCTTTCCACTGATCAGCTCCCCCTGCCCTGGTCCCAGGGAGTGAAAACTTCAGCTTCTTAAATTTCTTTCAGAAAATGCAGAAGAACCAACGTTGGATGTCCAGCACACACATACACTGACCTAAGCAAGCAAACCGGGCTTGATGCAGGATTGCACCCACAGACTAATATGGGATTCAGCTTTACTGGGGGATTTTGGAACAATTTCAATTCTTTGAAGTCAAAGTCTTAATTCTATATTCTCATTTGAATCGAGCGATAGCACCACAGCAGGTTAAAATCCAAGCTATCCACTTTATCTTGCTTTTGAACTGGTTTCTCTCTCGAACAAGACGAAATGCCTAAACAGAAAATGCCAATAGCAAGTTTTTAAAGCAACAAAAGCCTACAGACACCCCTTTGCTTTCCTCTTCCATCAGCCAAAGTACGCGCAGCGCACCCAGTGCTTGACTTAAGGATGTATTTTCAGTGCACGAACAACTTGTGCAGCCATGGGCTTCTCATGCCAGTGCTCCCCAACCCACTGCTGATCCAACCCAGAGACCCCAATCCCTCAGAAATGCTGTCAATCCTGCCAGAGCTTTTTCATTCTGGCAAAGCAGAAGCAAATTAGTGATACAAATCTGTATGTAATTATAGCTCTGACTAGGAGCATCTTTCCTGTGGGAGGAGCAGGGTTACATTTTAATTGTTAAAATGCACTTTCTTGATAATTCTGACAGAGTCTTTCTCTGGGTTTTCTTCGCAGTCAATCTTGATTTTGCCAGGGCTGAACTTCTGACAAGCAACACACGTATTTAACTTTATAAAGCAGGTGACGACTTGGCCAACTTTTCCCAAACCCAAGCAAGATGGTGTCTTCCTATCCCTGCCTTGTGATCAAGCTTATGCTGCAACAAGATGTCCCATGGTGTTATGAGACAATATAGACTCATAGATCACAGCATGGTTTGGGTTGGAAGAAACCTTAAAGGCCATCTAGTTCTAGCCCTCTTGCCATGAGCAGGGACACCTCCCACTAGAGCAGGTTGCTCAAAGCCCCATCCAACCTGACCTTGAACACTTCCAGGGATGGGGCATCCACAGCTTCCCTGGACAACCTGTTCCAGTGTCTCACCATCCTCAGAGTGCAGAGCTTCTTCCCGATTTCTAATCTACATCTACCCTCTTCCAGTTTGCAGCCATTACCCCTCATCTTTTCTAACTGTGCGGGTGCTGCTAACAGCACATCTCTGTCCTCAGTAGGGATCTAGGCCAGCAGTGAACTAGACAGAAATTAAGACTCCTAAAGAAAAGCTTCTCCTTAATGCTCCATATCTCCCAACTCCCACACTGCAGCCCAGGGCTCTTTCTCAGTGATGCTCTCTAGATATTGGACAAGGGTTTGTGGAAATCCAGCCTAAATCTAATCACATCATGAAGTATATGACAGAGGAGTTACGATAAGCTTTAAAAAATACAAAGCGTGTGCAAATGGAGATTTTTTTCAGTCAGCACCAAGACCAAACGTTCTCCCAGGATGGCAGAAAACACAATCAAGAGGCAGCACATGCAAAGTGAATACACCACGGGACTGAGGCGACAACTCACGTGCCAAGACACTGCACATCAGCAGTGCTGCTCGTTGGGAGAACAATAAAGTGAAGCAGCACATTCCTAGCTATGCAGGCTCCAAAACTCCTCACTGCATTGCTGCAGCACTGCTGCTGCAGGTATCCCATGAATTCTTGTTCCAAAGCAAGCGTTGCCTAAGCCAGCTTCCTGGGCCTGACCAGCCACAAGCAGGCAAAGATTCACCCTGCAGATGTGGAAGTCAAGGTTTGCATTTCTCCATCTAGGAAGGGAGTAGGTTAGTTGATCTTTCGAGGTCCCTTCCAACCCTTAACGTTCTGTGACTCTGTGATTCTGTGAAAGACATCGATTGTTGCATTCTTCCCTCACCATCACTCCCAAATCACAGGGTAAATGGTGTCAGTGGAAGCTCAGCAGGCGCTGGGAGATGCCACCTCCCCAGTGGTGAGCACATCCTGACTTTCTCTGGTTGCAACAGCTCCCAGCTCTGAACCGGCCCCTGCTGACAGCATCCAAATACCAATGCAAATCCCCCAGCTTTGCTCCAAGGAATCCTGAAAAGGAGAAAGAAAAAGGCATTTGCCTTCCCTGGCAAAGGGAGCTGCCCTGGCAGCCGGGCGTGCTGGCGGCAGGACCCCGGCCCTGGGGGAAGAGCCGAGCACAGGATCACAAGCCTGTCAAAGGCACGATAAAAACATCGCGTACTTCAGCCTCCGGAATCTTATTAGTCCTTCATGCACAGAGCGTTCTCGCTGTAAAAGCGTCTCGAAATCCCTTTGATCCACACTGATACAGTTTATAAATGGATGTTAATATTTAGAGTTCACGTCTGGTAACGCTGCAGCCACTTGCTCGCATTTTCTTGCCAGCCAACGAGACGCGGGAGCTGTAACACAGACACGGAGGTGACCCAGAGATTAAGAGCTGATGGAATTAAGTGCAATCTGTAAAACTGCTCCCAAAACACGGCCACCTTACCAGAAACATGTGGGGTCCGGGTCAGCCAGACCTGGCACCAAGGCTGCAAGAGGAAAGTATTGCTTCTGCCAAAGCCCTGACCCAGGTCTCCATACAGCAAAACAGGCACCTCTGCAGCAAAACAACTCCAAGGGCAGAAAACAGCACAAGAAAAATCTGATTTTAAGTCAGAAAATTCCCTCCACTAATTTCAGCCAGGGCTGGTGGCACTGGGACCCACTGGGGAGCATGGGGGACCCCGATGGCAGCATCTCTTCAGGAAGCTTGGGGATACCTTTGAGATCAGATCCTTTCCTCCATCCTTCTGGTACAAACCTGCAGTGCTTCACATGTAAATCAAAAAGCATCTGGAGCTTTTCCTTGCTTGTAAAAAGGAACGGGGAGGGAGCCGGTCCTCTATCTCCCTCTGCTCATTTCTCTGCGGCCGCACGCGCAGCACGTGCTGAGCATGCACACGGGTCAGCACCTGAGGACACAAGCTAATGCCCGGTCACCTCTGAGGGCTGCAGAAGATTGAGCAGGAGATGTCAAAAGCAAGCAATTTACAGCAACGCATTTAATTAAAACCAAAATGAGAAGTTGCTGTTGAGTCCAACAACTGCGGTCTGCAGAGCTCCGTCAATCTTTGGGGAAAATTAACACAAGCTGCTAATAGTAGCATCCAATTCCAGCAGCATCTTGGAGGGAGCAGTGGTGGGGAGGAGGTGGGAAATGGTCTTCAGATGAAACAATTACCGATCAGCCGCATGACGATCGCAGAACATCATCATTCAGATGGGCAGATGCAGGCACAGGAAGCTTAAAAAAAAAGAAGCCACAAAGAAGCTTCCTCCAACTCTGCCACCTCGTCGGACACCCAAACCCGAAGTGTGGTCTCCCGCTGCTCTCCTGGCTTTGCACAGGCTGGGACTGGGGTTGCTTTCCTCCCAGCGCTGCTTGCAGGGCACTGATCGTCCTGGGGGAATTCACCCCCGTTGGCAGGAGGGCTGAAGCAGAAAGGGGGGTGGCTGGGAGCAGAACCCACCATGGGGACAGTGCCTGTGCACACCCTGCCTGGGCTCGCTGACCTCCACAGACACCCAGCCCGCAGCCCAGCGAGGGCTCAGACACAGGAATTACCGCATCTCCTCTGGCACCCAGCTCACAAGAAGAGGGAAGGAGGCTGAGAATGCCCCGAGATGTCTTTGAAGTGACAGAAACCTGCTTTATGCCCTTTACTTTATCTCCACTTATAAAACAAAGCCCTACAAGCTCCTCGCTAAATGTAGCTCGTGCTTCCTTCTGTACACACTGGAGGACTTCACCTACAACTCCCACTAAAGTATCTGGATAGAAACATCCACCCACACCATATATAACCTCTTCACAGCCTGTGAAAATGGGAAGCTTTAATTGATACTATATTTCAAACTGTTGTGCAGCAAGGACGTTCTCCAGTCTTAAGTCCTCTAGGGTACCTTTCTCCAGCCCTGCCTTCCCTGCAAGCTGCTCCTGTTGCTCTATCTCTACTTTTTGAATGATTACTTTGAAGAAAGAAAAAAAAAAAACCAACTATAGCACGTATAGAGCTGACTGGTTCACGTATTCAAAAAGGGTTTTATTGCTCAGATGGACAGGCTCTCTTTCCTTTCTTCCCCCCTTTGACATTGCTAAAGGATCCTTTAAATAATGCTTTGCATTTCCATATCCTCATAAAAGCTGCTACAAGTCTTCCTATAAATGCAAGCTGTCTCCAAAATCAGAGTGATGCCTTCTGCTTCACACAGGCAGAGGCTGCTCCAAAACAGAATCATAGACTGGATTGGGAAGGAACTATAAAGGTCATCTGGTCCAACCCCCTGCAGGGAGCAGGGACATCTGCAACTAGAGCAGGGTGCTCAGAGCCCTGGCCAACCTGAACTGCAACGGTTCCAGGGATGGGGCTTTGACCACCTCTCTGGGCAGCCTGGGCCAGGTTTCCACCACCCTCAGTGTCAAAAGTTTCTTCCTTCTGTGCAGGCTGAATCTCCCCTCTTTTAGTTTAAAACCATCACCCCTTGTCCTGTCACAACAGGCACTGCTCAAAAGTCTGTCCCCATCTTTCTGAGAGGTCCCTTGAAGTCCTGAAAGGCCCCCAGAAGGTCTCCCCAGAGCCTTCTCCTCTGCAGGCTGAACCCCACCAGCTCTCCCAGTCTGGCCTCCCAGCAGAGGGGTTCCAGCCCTCCCAGCATTGCTGGGGCTCCTCTGCCCCTTCAATACGTCTGTGTCTCTCCTGCGCTGAGTTTTTCCTTACCTGTTTTTTTATAAAGCTTGAGATCAGTCTGGTGAGATACCTTGCACAGTTAGCCAGCCAGTATCCTTTTGCAGAGAAAGGGAGAGAAGTATAGAAGGAACTTGAAATAACAACTTTTTAATATAAATACTTGATCTCATAGGAATTGTTCTCACGACAGAACCATATTTAGGGGGAAACCATTCCTTTCTTTGTAACAAACCAAATGGAACATATAGAGCATGCCTGCCTGTAGCACTCAGACACTTCACAGAGGTTTGAGAAGTTTACTGACTTTGTAAAGCAAACTGGCACGTGGGAGTTCAATGTTCAGACACCAAGTGCTTGATTGTAATTAGTTGGGAGACTGGCAAATTGGCTATGGGAAGGTAGTTAAGGAATAATTGTCTGTGTCTGGACAGGATTGTTCCTGGTTGCAAACTACTGTTGCCTTACAGCTGATGCTGTTATTCATTGTGCAAAGTTTTTTTTTTCATGTCAGACAAGTATTATTTTTATTCATGGTTCTGTCTTTCCCATAATACAGAAGGTGCCATACAGACTAGAATGAGAACACAGCCTGCATCTGAAGTGAATTGTAATCACCATGAACTACAAAAAAATACTGTCTTCTTCTTTAAGAAGAAGTTGAATTTCCCCAAATGGCAAATCAAGTTCACTCGTGGGTTGATTCTGGTGATCTGGAATGTCTCACATATATTTATACGTGCAATGCCTACAAATTTGGTTTTAACCTACAGAAGGGCAGATTTAGACTGGACATGAGGAAGAAGTTCTTTACTATGAGGGTGGTGGAAAACTGGAACAGGTTGCCCAGGAAGGTGGAGGAGACCCCATCCCTGGAAACCTTCCAGGTCAGGTTGGATGGGGCTCTGAGCAACCTACCTTAGTTGCAGATGTCCCCGCTCAGTGCAGGGAGGATGGACTGGATGAGCTTTAAAAGTCCCTTCCAACCCAACCCAGTCTGTGATTCTATGATAAATAGTATACTGTTTATTTTGGGGATAAAGTGCCAAAGACTCATCCACTGTCATAACATCTATTTGAAAAGGATTGCCTTTAATATCAATCAGTATAGCAGGGAAGAAGCTACGCATGGATTCCCTCACAAATTTTTGGTTTTTGGTTTCTTTTTTTGCCTTTCAGAGTGCAAATTCACCTGCGCCAGTGGTAAATGCTTGTATCTTGGTTCACTGATTTGTAACCAACAGAACGACTGTGGGGATAACAGTGATGAAGAGAACTGTCTGCTTGTAACAGAGCATCCACCTCCAGGCATCTTCAGCTGTAAGTACTGGCTCTTGGGGCGCATCCGTGTGCAGATGTATGTCGAGTATGTCTGTGCACCTCAGGTGCACAAGTCTGTTCAGAAACTTGGTCTGCAAGGTGATACTTGGGGGGGAGTCAGAGGAAGTAAATACTAGTTTTCTCTGAACTAGCAGTGATTTGTGACATGCTTTCTCTGGGTTTGAAAACTTGGAAAGTTGTAGCTATGCAATGGGAGTTTGTGCTGCAGATACTGAGGTTATGGATCATATGTGGCTTCTGAGAAAGAAAGTGTAATATATAAATGATTAAATAATTTGTTTTCCACGGTTCTGAAAATATTCTATGCTTTGTCACTGTGGCAGTCTTTATGTGCTGTTAAGACTGTGAAGAAAGTTGTAATCTTTCCAGTCATCATTCCTATTAATCAAATATATTTTACTGGTGCTGAGATCAGCATCATTTGGTAGGTCACTGGGCTTTTGTACATGTATATTTAAAATACCTTTAGTTGCTGTTCTTTAACTGCATATTCAGAGTGCCAGACTTTATCACCAGAATTGTTCTCTTAGTGCTTTGCCCTCAGTGATGTACATTGAAAGCAGACTTGAATTTTGGTATTGTATGTTCTGCAATAATACATCTTCAAACCACAGTTCAGCTTTCTGGAGCGGGGAGGGGGGAGTTTTCCAATGGTGCTGCTAGTCTACAAGTACAGTAGAAGTGCTGTTGCTTTAGTTAACTGCTTTCCAAACAGTTTGGTTCTGCCAATACTGCCATCCCTCAGCATGCTCTTTCACCTTCGGTTGTGACTATGGCTTAGGAATAGCTGTGTTAGTGCTGTTGTTATTAATAGCAGGAATTGCAAGCAGCATGTATCTGTGATTTTTGATGTGCCATTAAGCAGGACAGAGTCACTGGAGTGGATATGTAATAGAAGATGAAGTCAGGTGTTGGATACACACCTTTCCTCTTCTGCCTTCCAATTGAGCACGTGTCCAAATGTTGTCCTGTAAATGTTTTTAAGTCTTCGCAGTATTTTGGTATCTCTGCAGTGATTTCAGAGGTTTTGAAATGACAGTGGCCTACGTATGCTTTTATGTATTCTTTTTATTTTTATGTATTCTTTTTAATTTTGGTTTGATTTGATTTTTGGAGTAGTAATCTTTCCAAAGCCCCAAGCCTAGCCATAGCCTTTGGTGATGGCTCCAGACCCAAATGTCACATATTTGCTCATGAACTCAGGCTAATCTTGGCTTTTGAGTTGTAAAAAAGTTATGCTGTATTATTGGCACATGCAAAACTTGTAAGCATATCTTTAAAGTTCAAATAGAGGAATTTTTTTTTGACTGGGATACTGCACAGGTCTCTTAAGCCAAACTAGGACAACCAGTTGCCCAAAAGGAGCCACGAAAACCACTGTGGTAGCAGATGGAGGGAAAGACTTTGTGACAGGCAACATTTGGGGCATCACAGGTGGTGACCTTGCATGGCCACAGTGTGATGGTGGCACACGAGGTCCCAGCTGGAGCTTTTAGGTCAAACTCCCAGAGCCTCCTTCAGCTTGAGGTCTGATCAGGAAAAACTTCTTTGGTGTGAGGGTGTAAGGGGCTGTGCCAGGCTGCCCAGAGAGGTTGTGGAGTCTCCTCCTCTGGAGAGATTCCAAACCCGCCTGGACACTGCAATGCTGGGCACCCTGCTCTGGGTGACCCTGCTGGATGGAGCAGGGGGGTGGCACCAGATCATCTCCAGAGGTACCTTCCAACCCCCACGGTTGTGTGATGCTCTGACACTGGTGGTTTTCCTGTACACTCCTTCTAAAATATGGTGGCCCATAGTCCTGTTACTTCAGACATCCCCAGTGCTGCGTGAAGAGGTAAAAATAGGTGAACAGTCTTACTGAGTCCTTCAAGAACTGTATTTGCTGGTTTTATAACAACATAGCAGGTGAGGAATTTGTGGAGAAAATATTTGATTCATTGCCAGGAGCATTTGGAAGTGTTTATCTTTTTGCTTACCTTGTGGCAGAGAGAGCAGTTCAGTATTTGCTGTGTTTGAGGATATCAATACTTTTGTATTTTTTCATCGGGATAGAGACTGTGTGACAAATGCTGGTAAAGAAAGAGGCTTCTGTTTTAAATAAAATACCAAAACCCAGTGAAACAGGGTCCTAATGGTGAAACAAACTGAAAAAAGGTCAAAGCCAGATGGAAAAATAATACAACCAGTATTTAAATAATATAACCAGTATTTAAAAGAAATGAGGATTAGTGATATTTATCACGTTCTGGGTATTAAACAGGCTGCTACGTGGTAGAAATTGATGCCACTTGGTAATAGGAAAGAGCATTATCACAGACGTGGCAGTTGGTTGTGCTGGCTTATTCCAGCCTTAAAAAATGTTTCCAGAATACTTGTTGAAGTGACATCCCCAGGCCTTAGAGGGATGACATGTTGAATTAAGAAGCTTGTGCATGCTTTTGCTGAATGATTTTAATGGGGATCCCTACCAGAGCACACCAGAGTATACACGCTTGAAAAGTCCGAGCTGACAAGGCTACCTTCCAACACAGCAGCCCATACATTCATTGGCCTCTAATTAGTGAGCAGATAGTAATAAGAGGAAAATGTTTGTTTAAAAAAAAAAATAAATAAATAAAATTACTTGAGGAGTTCTAAAGCAGGAATTTCTTTCTGGTCAGTGTTACATGTCATCTCTGTTCTTGCATCTTCTTGCTTGTGCACAATTCTTGAATAGGGAGGAGACTGTTGAAAGGAGCCAGGTATGTGTGGGGGTCTACAGCTGAGCAGGGTGGCCCCTTGGGGACTGCCCCTGTCTTTACCTAGAGCATGGTGGCACTTGTCTGGTGCACTTTCCCTGCTGCTGTTTCTTCAAAGAATCCCTTTCTCATGCTGTATTCAAACCTTCTGTCCTCCCGTGGTGGAAACAATATTTATCTCCTTTTGCAGTAATACACAGACTGCCCCCAAATGATGGCTAAATAAAGAAATTGTCATATGGAAGTTCTGCTTTAGTTTATTTCAGTGGTGTGTGCCGTGTTAGCAGTAGCCCATATTTCCCGGCTGCTGAAGCATTTCTCATTTGTGTTCTTGCCAGCAGCCAAATCCAGAATGTCTCATTGGAGCTTATTGTTTAGTTTAGTTAAGTTGCAGGAGCAGTGGTATAGAAAGATATTTTTTGTGGGTGACCTGCTCCCTGGATCTTGTGATCATAGCAGACGCTCCTTGTGTTAGAGGAGTTGAATTCTCCCAGCCCCGCTGTTCCTCTCTCCTTGCCGTTCTTACCTGGCTCCAGTGTGAAGGCTGTTAATTCAGTCTTTTAAAAGTTGCTACTCAATTCAGTGAGACGTCTCATGTGTGCAAAGTTAAATAAAACGGTTATTTTTGCAGCCCTTTGGTTTGGTTTTATGATTTTTCCTCTGCTGCTTTAGTCTGTATAGCACAGAGAAATTGGAGAGCGGCTGGCGAAAACCTGCACCAGCTCCAGGGTGTGGTAGAGTCTCCCTTTAGACAACCCCAGTCTTGCAGTCCAGCAGGTTGGTCAAAAGACATGCTAAGGTGTTGAAGCTGGACAGGTTAAGGTAACAGCTTGCTTGGTTGACTCTGGGATTTTTTAGACAGGTCTGGTGATGCTTGTTGAAGTGTACATCTCCTCCTCAGCGAGAACACTCTGGTGTTACAACACATTCCCTCGCAGGTAGCTTTGAGCAAAGTAGCCCATGTCAACTTTCGGTAGGTCTACTTATGTTTTTATTGTCATCAAGACTTATTGACTGAGGGAGTGCAGATGGCTGTTCTTTTACCACTACTTAGAGGTCGCGGTGTGTTCTGCACCGCAAAGCCACGGTAGGATAAATGAGCTGAAGAGCAGAAGTTCCAACATTGCAGCCTTGGCCTTGGCAGCAGCTTGCAGCTCCATGTGACATGCAAAATTTGGACTCAGAGGAATTGAAACAATGTGCCTGCTTCCAGAAGGACACAGTTCATTTGTTGGAGCGCTTCCCTTTGTTTCACAACAAACAATCAGCCTGCCTTGTCCGTCCTGCTAAAAGTAAATGAGATTTGGAAATGGGGAGCGTAGTCTGTCGTCTCTTTGCAGGCTGCAGGATCCCAGTCGTGTCTACTCAGTGAGGGTTGCAGCAGTGGAGGTGGTAGCGCTTTAATTGTTCGGTGGAAAACAGCACAGGTAGTTTATCTCTGCTGTGATCTGTGTGCGTTCGCGGGCGTACGAAACACAAATATTGACAGGCATGAGAATTGGAAGAAGAATAAAGTAAGGGAGAGAACAAATCCTTCTTGTCATTTGAAAAATTATGTCTACATCAAATTTCAAGTTGTCAGCGTTGATGGAGGTGATGTGTCATGGCTGTTTTGGCATAGAAGAGTTTGCTGTAGGAGTTCATTTTCTCCTGCAAGGTAAAAAAAAAACCAAAAACCCAAACAAATCAAATCTATAGCTCTCCCTTTCACCACCCCCACCTACTTCTGTCAGCTCTGAGCCTTGGAGGGATCTGCAGGGGGTTGGAGAATGATTCTGTTTTAAAAACAAAAAGCTCAATCAAAGGAAAATATTTTGTTTAAAGAGACCTTTGGCATCCCCCTCTGACTGTGACACCGCATTTGCGCAGATAAAAACAACCGCTTCGATTTACATTTTGATTGTGCTTTCTGCTTTCATGTGTGCCGGGCTGTCCCACTTCAGGTGAAATTTATCCATTTCTTTAAATATTTAGCAGTCTAGCGTTGATGTTAATGAAAGTCTGGCACTGCTATTTTGAGCATTGCAACAATGATAGTAATTTTCAGTGTCAGATTACTGCTTCTCGGAGGGAAAGGGAGATGGGAGGAGGGAAGAGCGGGGATAAAAAAAAAAAGGGAAAAAAAAAAAAAAAAGAAAAAAGAAAAAAATTGTTTCGGGTCTAATAGAGTTTGTCATCAGCCTGGCTGTGCCAGACAGATGGATCATGAATACTGTCTAGACGCTCTCTGCCTGAGTGGAGCTGTGGTCTCTAAGGACAAGCAATGAGACGCCGGCTTAAGTGACTGGGGAAAGTCAGGACGTGCTCCCCTCTAATCAGATAGCGATGCGGGCTGATCCTGCCCCGAGCCGCTCAATACCCATCTCAGCCCAAACTTGGCTATTACGGGGCTTTAGGGGGGGAAAGGAGAGCGATGATGTTACGACGCTATTGATTTCAGCTGCATCTGCCCAGGGACTGGCGGGTGAATTAGCTGGAGTATAGATCTCGGGAGGGGGTGGCTGGGGAGAGCCATCAGCTGGCCATAAAGCACATGCATACAACTGCACGGTCACCTGTCTTTATTGATGGGTTTAGTCACAGTAGATGCTCAAAAATGCTTATTTCCTTGCTTGCTTTTTCATTATTTGGCCCACTTGTTCAGAAGGATTCAGCTCTTATCCCTCCCTGGGGCTCCAAATGTCCCCGGCTGTTAAGATGAGGTTATGTGAGGCTGCCTATGGTTTGGGAAGGAGAAGCTGCGTTATCCAGGTGAGACCGTAGCCTAGGGCAGATCTTGCGCTATTTAGTGATCTCCCATGCTGTTACTTGTCCTTCCTCTGTCACAAAGCACAATTCAGGATAAAGAAAGAAAAACTCCTGATGTAGACGGAACGGTAAATATTTTTTGACCGGTGGGGTGATAACAAAATCTTAATTCGATACTAAGGCTTTGATACTAATTTGATGCGCCAATTTATTTAAAAAGCAAGAGGTTCTTTGGAGTTTGTATGACAGAATAAGCCATAGCCTCCTGGATTTGAGTTCTCTTACTAAATTTGTATCTCTATTTACAAAATCCAGTTGATTTGCAGCCTCGTTTCTTAAAGTGCTACAAGCAGGTTCTGTGCTTTGTTTTGGAATCATTTCGTCTTTGCATATTTTTTGAAGCCTGTTGTGGAACATGGGCAATTAATATCAGCTTGAAAGTTGGAAAACAAAAGCAAAACCGTGTGTTTTCCTTTAGCATTTTGTATGTACTTTAAAAAATCCTGTATTTCCCGGTGTTGAATAAATAAAGTAGAATGCTGGAATCTGCAATAAAACTGCACTGAAATTCTGATGCTGGAATTTACCCACTCTTCATCTGGAGCCTTACAGTATTAGCAGCTCAGACAAGCCAGACACGCACGGATGTGACCAGTAACAACCATGAAATACACTGGTACAACATCAGGTATTTGCATCTGCTTACAAACAGACTCCTGGTAAGGAATTTCCTTTTTTTTTCAAAGTTTCCAGCTGAGCATTAACCATATTTTTACAGTTAATGAGAAAAGAAACAGCGCCCTGCAGATGAAAATTGGGGGAATTTCAGTACCTCTGAAATGCTGTATTATTCATTTGCAAAGTTTGTAAGTCAGGTGTATCACTTTTAATCAAGATCTAGAACTGCCATTAGTTAGAACTGTTTTGGTTTTGTTCTTCATACACATTCCATCCACCCCTCCTTCAGTTCCTGTTAGCTCTTGGGGTACTTCATCCAGTACCAAATGTTACAGTTTAGTACGATTACGCCTTGTAATGCTTTTGCTTTCTCCTCTTTCCTTTTTCTTTTGCATTCTTACAGATGCAAAAGAGAATTTTCAGTTGTCAAAGTGTCCAGTGTATTAAAATCTTAATTCCGGGACTGCTTTTTACATATCTGAGAGAGTGCCTAAGCTTCAGGCTGGAGATTGCAGAGCAGTAGTGCCAGGCATGATCTGACTTTCTATCTTACATGTATGCTTGGCTCTCAAGAGAGAGCTCCTTGTGCACCACTGTGAGGCAGGGAAATGGCCTCCCACAGACTCCAAGGGCACCCTTTTTCAAACTGATTTCTCCACCAGAAATGCACAGCAGCAAAAATATTTCATCAATGCAGGCCTAAAACTGAAGTACAAAAGCCACAGCCCAGTGTCATAACACAGGCACAGTTCTCCCCCTGGAGAGAGGAAGAGAATGAACCATTGAGATGATAATTTTCAGACATTTATTTCACATACAATTGGTTAGGTCCTCAAACACAACATCAGAAATCATAGAGAGAAACTTCTGTTGCTTTTATTTTCAGTCCACATGAGTTAAGTATTGTTCAGTGCTGCCCTTCCTCGCTCCGGTACCGTTTGCAGGGGTCACGCTGTACCGGGCACTAGGAGCTGCCTGGCTCTCTTGTCAGTTCTAGATGCAGTCCTGAAACCTTCTTTTTGTGAATTTTCAAGCCACTTCTCTCCCTGTCATTCATTCAGTTCACATTGGCTGTCGCTGGTTAATGCTCAAGAGGAGCAGTGCAGTTGTGCTGTGTTTGCACTTGGCTGATATAAGCCGAGAGGAATGGTCACAAATTATTTCTTTGGTACAGCAGTGGAGGCTGTTCAGGTGCTCAGGTAGCATGAAGATGGCTTATATTTTCATATGGTTTAAAGTGTTTCCAAGAACGTGCTTTGAGGCAACTTTTTTAAAAATAAAATACAATAATAAAAACCCTCACAAAAAAAGGGAGATGGAGTCAAACAAGATGAGCTTCCTTCTCTAGGAATGCTGCAGACTGTGATGTTTGATTGCTTTGCGTTCTGCATACACATCTCTGACCCTTTTATCTCCAGAAACTCTTCATCTCCCTGATGAAATGAACCACCTTAGTTTTTCTTAAGCAGGCTCATCTTCTCCTTTTAAAGTAACAGCTGAGATAAAGAGGAAGTAGGAGTTTGCTTGTGTGTTCTGGTATAAATAAATGCATGCCGAAAATTTTCTGTCTGAAGTTTCTATGTAGCTTAACGTATAGCATCAGAGAATCCTCAGATAGCTTAGGTTGGAAAAGACCTTTAAGATCGTCGAGTCCAACCATTAACCCAGCACTGCCAGGGCACCACTAACCCATGTCCCTCAGCACCACATCTCCACGGCTTTGAAA
>WUAM01000001.1:2634751-2650125 GCA_024336885.1 Actenoides hombroni
CCCCATCCCTGGCACCATTGCAGGGGAGGTTGGCCAGGGCTCTGAGCACCCTGCTGTAGTTGCAGATGGCCCTGCTCTCTGCAGGGGGGTGGGACTAGATGGGCTTGAAAGGTCCTTTCCAACCCAAATGATTCTATGATTTTAAGCCCAGGCTCAGCAGTGAGGTGACTGTCTGAACAAGCTGCTGTCTCCTCTGACTTAATGGCTCTGCAGAGGCAGCAGAGCAGGGAGATGATGCAGCTTTAGCTCAGGTCACCTGAAGGAGGGATACTGGCACATCCCAAAGTCCAGCCCCGTGCTACCTCTGCCAGCTCATCTTGGAGGGACATCTGCCCGTTGGTCAGACCTATGGCTGCCCTTCCTACTCCAGGAGCCTGGTGTACAACAGCCTGCATGGCACAGCTCACTCTGCTTCTGCATCCAGCATTGCCCAGTGCACTGACAGAAGCTTGGAGATGCTCTGGGTTAAGGGTGGGGCCTCAGTTTCCCCATCAGTAAAATAGCAAGAGTGCTCCAAACAACCTTTGCCCAGCAGTTTCCGTCTTTCCCAAGAGGAGCAAACTCATGGGGCAATATGTTGTGCCACCTCTGTGCGCAGTACCTTCCATACCTGTGGTGTTTAGATGGGTTTGGGCACGTGCATGTGAAGCTCATTCCTTTTGTTTTCCCTGTTCTCAGGGTTCTTTAGATCCTAAGAGCTGGTCTGAAGCCAGGAATGTGCCTGGACCCAGGCTCTGCTCAGAGGCTGCCATGCGGCAGAGTCTGTGTTGACTGTCAACCCCCGGCTGGCCTTAAGGAATTGTCCTTGTCTTTCCAGGGTTACCCTGGAGCCATGGGGCGGACGGGCCCCCCAGGTGACCCCGGTCCTGTGGGCATCCCAGGTGTCCCCACCATTGTCCTCTGGAGGAACTCCAGGGAGGACTGGCAGACCTTCACGGTGAGTTGCAGCCAGGGTGGGAGAGTGCTCGGGGAGCTCCTCTTCCACCTCCCCTGCAGGAGGGGTGGGGGGTGGGCAGTGGAGGCAGAGGGAGGATGCCAGGCAGGGAGATGCAGCTCACTGGGGAGGGTTCTGTGGGCAGCTGTCCTTGGATGAAGTGGGATTGGTGTCTGCGCTACTCACAGCAGTGCTTACACAGATACCCCTCTTTTCCCTGAGACTGACTGATCTTGGGTCCCACTGCTCCACACACATTCATGACCTCCCAAGGGTGGTTCATGCACTACCCCTGTAGGAAAGGGGCCAAAGAAATCATAGAATCCGAGCATGGTGGGGATTGGAAGGGGCCATTGGAAATGATCTGGTGCCAACCCCTTGCTCCATCCAGCAGGGTCACCCAGAGCAGGGGGCCCAGCAGCGCAGTGTCCAGCCGGGTTGGGAATCTCTCCAGAGAAGGAGACTCCACAACCTCTTTGGGAAGCCTGGCACATGCTCTGACAACCTCACACCAAAGAATTTTTTCCTCCTGTCCAGATGGAGCCTCCTGGGTTCCAGTTTGTGCCTGTTGGCCCTTGTCCTGTTGCTGGGCACCATTGACCAGAGTCTGGCCCCATCCTCTTGCCGCCCGGGGCCCTTTAGCTCTTGCTCAGCATTGATCAGCTCCCCTCTCAGGCTGCTCTTCTCCAGCTGAACAGCCCCAGGGTCTCAGCCTTCCCTGGGCACAGAGATGCTCCAGGCCCCTCAACATCTTTGTAGCCTCCACTGGACTCTCTCCAGTAGTTCCCTGTCCCTCTTGAACTGGAGAGAACAGAACTGGTCACAATACTCCAGAGGTGGCCTCACTGGTGCAGAGTAGAGGGGGAGGAGAACCTCCCTCAACCTGCTGGACACACTCTTCTTCATGCACCCCAGAAAAACACAGCCACAAGGTCACATTGTTGGCTCCTTATTAAGAAAAATGGTATCTAGAAACATCAGAACAAAGCCCAACTACCCAGGCAGACCTGTACATCAGGGGACTGAGCTCCTTCTGTGACACACACATCTCCAAGCCATCCTTTGATGAACCCATGGTGGGCAATGCCCCACGTGCTCTGCTGGAGCTGGCCCCCAGCCCAGGCTACCGAAGCAGTGTGAGGGAAGATCAACCTCATGCCGAGAAGCTCTTTTATACAGGTGTGGAAGCAAAGAGATATGGGAACCCAGGAGCATTTTGAAAACCAGCTTGTATTCCATCACATCTTTTTCTTTCTTTTCTCTCCCGGCCCTTTTTGTTGAGTCTTAAAATAGAGAATGTGTAATTTTTCTAATGTAGGTATTAATACATAGATATTAATACACAGATATTAATACATTAATAGATTATTATATACATTAATAAATCTCTCGTTATAAAAATAGATTTTTATACGTAAAAGTCTTATTTTACTTGCAAATTGGAGGGGGAGGGTAGCAGAAGAAGAGATAAAACTTCGTTCGAGATGTCTCCTTTGAAGGAAACTGAACAAATGTACTTTCCTCCTTCATATATTCATGAGATGACTGCTTCCCTACCCCATCCCTACCACCCTCAGCTCCGGGCTCAGAGCCAGCACAGTCCTTATCTGGTACAAGGCAGGGGAAAAAAAAGAAGGGGGGGGGGGGGAATAAATAAAATCAACAAAAAACCCCACAACCCTGATAGGATCAGAAGTTTCAGTAGTTTTAACAAATGAGGGAAAAAAAAGACTCCATTGGTTTTTAATAAAGCTTGGGGCATGTGTCAGGGAAGGGGGGATGCTGGGAGAGGCTGGTGTGCAGTGTGGGGGGAGATGGAGACCTGTGTTCGCATGGGGTTCCACAGTGGGCATGGGGACACTGGGGCACCCCACAGCCCCTCTGACCCCTCACCTGCTCTTTGCTTCTCCTCTTTATTGCAAAGCTTTACAGTTCCCCAACACCTACAGAGAGCAGGGGATAATCTGCAGCTCCTGCCCTCGCTGCAGGCTGGGTGAGCTGCCCCTCAAACTGGTAGAACTGGGGGGAACACGCAGTGCATTGGGAAGGAGCAGCCAGAGCCCACGGCAGCTCCCACCCAGCACTGGCTGCCCTGACCCTTCTTCATCCTCTCTCCAGTCACGGCTCTCGATCGCTTCCCAGCTAATTGCCTCCACTCATGTGTGCAAACTAACCGTTTACTGGAAAATGCCATGGAATGTTAATTTCATTCGGAATAGGGTAATTGCAAAATACTTTCCTTTTTTTTTTATGATAGGAAATGAATAAGCATTGTATTAATAGCATCGTTTCCAACTCCAACCGCAATCGCTGCCCCATCGGCGGAGGCTGCGAGTTATTTGTCACACCACACTTTCCCTGCCTTGCCACCTTTCTCCCTTCCCTTCCCTTCGCCGTCATGCTCCTGCCTTCCCGTGTCAGTAATTAAGATAATGCAATATAATTATAAACACATTGCAAAAGACCAAACGCTTAAGAGCCACGGTCCAATGGTCCCCGCCTCTGCCTCGCACCTTTGCATTGCCAGCACCTTGCAAAAGCAGACGGGTCTCTGTGCTCCTTGGGCTGCTGCCAGCTGGGTTTGACCTTCCCAGGAGCTGTTTCTGACTAGGAAACCCTCAGCTCTTCTATGGGGTAAAGATTTTTCTAACACATCCCTCCCCTGACACTCACAGGGCATTGCAGACTGAGGGGGTTCAGCCTGGAGGGGAGAAGGCTCCAGGGAGACCTTCTTGGGGCTCTTTCAGTGCTTCAAGGGACCTCTCAGAAAAATGGGGACAGACTTTTTATCAGGGCCTGTTGTGACAGGCCAAGGGGTGATGGTATTAAACCAAAAGAGGGGAGATTCAGCCTGCATAGAAGGAAGAAACTTTTGACATTGAGGGTGGTGAAAACCTGGCCCAGGTTGCCCAGAGAGGTGGTCAAAGCCCCATCCCTGGCACCATTGCAGGTGAGGTTGGCCAGGGCTCTGAGCAACAGCTCTAGTTAAAAATGTCCCTGCTGATTGTTGAGGGGTTAGACTAAATGACCTTTAAAGGTGCCTTTCAACCAAAAGCATTCTATGATTTCTTCCTTTACCCCATTTCCATGTCTACAAGGAAAAGCCCCTGGCCACAAGATGCTGCCCCATCTCCCCCTGCCTCAGCACTGAGAAGTTCCAAGCCACCAGAGACTCTGCTTCCCACCATCTCCACTCCAATAAAACCCTTAACTTACTCCTTTTTTATGAGACATCATAACTTTTTTGCTTACACAGCAAACAGAGAGGAGCGGGGAAGATGGGCAGACCCTCAGCAGCAGCTAATGCTTCTCGAGTTATAAAATAATTGAAAAGTTAAATAAGAACACTCTGGAGAAAGCTTCCCGATTTGGTGCTAATGGGCACACGAAGCAGCCCGGGCTAATGTTGCGTGGAGGAGAGAAGCCAGCTCGAGAGCACAGCGCTGACCTCCAGCTCCCTCTCTGCACCGCCCATCTCCTCCACTCCACAAATCCAGAGGAAAAGCTGCCCCATGGAGCCAGCTTGGGCAGAGACCACTGAGAGCAGGAGAAAGCCCCATCCCCACCTCACTGAGAAACTGCTGCTGGGGGATGAACCTGGAGGCAGCAGCTCTTCAGCATCTGTAAAGTGAGAGTGAGTCCCAGCAATCCTAGAGCAGGGCTCCAGGAACAGCAACGGCCAGCAAATATGGGTGGGAAATGTGGCATGACGGCTCCTCTCCAGTCCGAACCACCACCCACCACTCTGCAGCGTGGTGCAGAATTAATTTATTAGCTTCAAACCAAATTCCCTTTGCCCAACAGGCAAGGTGATCGCTTTCCACAGCACTGGCAACTCCATGCCACGTGCCGGGGAGAACAAGGGAGCAACGTCAACCCAGAGAAGGGCAAACCACCAAAAACCAGCAATGCAACGGGGCCAAGGAGTTTCAGATGTGCGTGCGTGGCACAAACATCACCTGCAGTGGCAGGGACCAACCGTCTCCCACACTGGGAAGCACGTGAGTGCAGGGTGCAGATAGGAAAGAAGGAGCTGAGAGCTGGTTTGTTGGCTCAGGAGAAGACCTGGAGCTGAGGGAACACCCAAAGCTATCAAAAGCAAACCAATTCCAAGCTGCAAAGGTGAGGCAGTGAGGCTGAGCACAGCCAGACCCCGCAGGACCCGGCGGGTGAGTTGCAGCAAACGCTGTAACTCAGCGGGGCCGTCAGAAAGGATTGATTTGAAGCACCTTGTTAATAAGTTTCCTCTCCTGCTGGTCCTTCGGGTAGGTCACTGCCTAATGATAAATGGGTCTGGAAGGTGCCTGCAGACCTAATATCGGCGCAGGTGCCCGGCCTCGATCCATCTTCCTTAGGAGCCAGCTGACAGAACAACGTGTCTTGGTGCCGTAGCCAGGTAAAGCACGACCGGTAGGAAGAGGACACACAAACAGAGCCAAGAGCCGGTGCTGCAGCTGCCCTCCCTGCTGCCCTCCCCATAAAACCCATAAGCTTGGGACACGCCGATGGGGAGAACATCTTGCACAGACTGACCAGTGGAGCTGCCATGCCAAGGTGAAGAAGCACTGAGCATCACAGCCTGAGACAGACCCATCGCTCTCATGCGGGTGACAGGATCTGGAGCAGCCTCTGCTCTAAGCCGCACACCCCAGGGGCTGCCCGAGTGCTCACAAGCATCCATGTATTTCCTGCAGAAATGGGGAACACTGGGGGGATGTTCTCCTTCATCCCAGAACCCATGCCCTCTTCTCCTGGTCAGTCTGACTTCAGAAACCAGCGTCAGATTTTTGCTCCACATTGACACCATGGGAGGATGGCCCCAGACAGAGCTGAAGTCACACAAGATGACTGCAAGATACAACACAGCAAAGAAATCCAGGAGAGGGGAAGACGCTTGAGATCTCCTGAGGTCTCCCAAGGAGAATAAACAGCCACCATATTATTTTTTAAAAATTTTGCATCAGGCAGACACACACACAAAAAATCATCCCAAAGCTAATCCTGGTCAACAACTGGCCTACAACCCAGCTACACCTTAAATAATGTAGGGCTTTATCAAACATTCATAGTGATGCACAAAGTGATGAACAATGCGCGCCTGGCATTTCTATATAGTTCCTGATGGCTTGTTTTCCTTGGCCATCCAAAACTTCACAGCTTATCTTCTGTGAGCTTCTGATTTCGCCTGGAGGAAGAGCACTTTGGACATCTGGGGAATCGGGGCTACTGCACACGGAACTGCCACGACATCTCCACCAGGCACTGCCAGCCTCACAAAACCCAACAAAAGCCCAATTAAAAGAGCTGCTGCTGACTTGAGGAAGTCACGAGTCACCCGATGGTGAGAGGATGACCAAGGGTATTTCTTCTGACATGGGATGCTGCGCAGTGTCGGGGTGACCAGCCCTTCAAGCTTCTGGAAGTGGCGATAAACTAGTGGGACTTCACAAAACTGCCGTCCCTTCGGGATGCTCAGCAAAATGCGGTTGTATTAAAATACCCCTTTTCTCTTCCATTCCCTATGGCACCATCAGAAGCTACTTTTCCATCTGCTTCTTCCCTCCCGTGTCTCATGAAATCAGTGAGTGGAATATAGTGAAGGGAGGGGAGAAAAAAAACAAGAAAACCACACCAGGAAATCCAACCTCCCAGTCTTTTCTCAACAGCCACATTTGCTATAGGCCAGGAAGAGCCCTGGCTGGGCTGAGATGCTTAAGCCTAATTTAGTCATTAAGCATATGCTTATGTCACAGCACCTCCCTTGGCCAGGGGGTGCAGGACCAGAGGAGGCCACCAGCCCCTGGGATCCCCATCCCTTCTGACCCACTGCTGGAGGCAGGAGGCACGTTAGATGTGGGTCTCATTGGGGAGACCTGGGCATACTCCCCCACATCTGTGGTGCTGCCTTAGGCCACTTTCTTGAGGAGTATAAGGGAGGGAGAGTGTGTCCCACAGGACCACTGGGCCAAGAGACCGTTGTCCCCTCCCACCATGCTGATGGGGACAACCCAAATTTGGGATGGAGGCAACAAGTTCACTGTGACAGGGTGATCAAAACAAATCTAAACCTCCAGCCTGGCAGTTCTCTGTTCAAAGCTCAAAAGGCAATTCATATATTAATTATATGACTGTGTTTCTCTCTCTGGAAAGCAAAGCTTGTCCCTGGCAGGTAGGGAGATTTTCAGATTAACATTTAAGTCAGAGCCATGATCACCATAAACCTGAAGGACACAATGGCCACTGAACCTCTGCAACTGGAGCCCCTGTTCTTGTGACGAATGCACTCAAATCAGTTGAAATTAAGCACATTGGACTTAAAAACTTATTTAATTTCTCTAATAACTGAAGACACAAGCTAAGCATGTGCTGAAATGCTTTCCTGAACTGGGACCCAATTCCTACCCCACCGGTCCTCTTTCATTTTGTTTGTTTTCTTTGAAGCTGAAATTTGCAGCTGAGTTTTTCAGCCAGGAATAGCAGGCTGCAAAAACCACTTTCCACAGGCAGACTATGTGCATATACATTTTCAAAGGTCTCTGTAAATTACGCAAGAAGTTGGTGGGGATTAGAGCTGAGAAAAGCTGATCACGTACAAAGAGGGTCACGATCCCATCAGGTCACTGGAAAGAAGACAGAGCCCCGAGGCACATCAGATGCCGGCCTGACGTATTGTCCCATTTTAGCCTCCAGCCCCAGCAAATGTTAAGCCGTCATTTTATTTATTAAAGGCTCAGAAAGCCTCCAGTTAATGCCTGGATTCAGGGTGGCACCGCATCTGCCTACCCGAGCTGCAGGCACTGGCTCCCAGCCCTGGGATGGGCACCAGGGATGGCACAGCCCAGCACGGTGGGGATCTCCCTGACGACAGCCACCCATGAACTCAGGCAGGCACCCATGTCTCCTCAAGGATGCTGGGCTGTCACCTTGGGGGTGGCAATGTCAGGCTGGTCCTCTCACTCCTGTTGCCGATGGGATCTCCACCAGGGAGGACAACACCATGACCCTGTCCGTTATGGGGGCATTGCCTCCGACTCACACTCTGTCTTTCAATCTCACCTCAAAGATACTGCAGAGCTCATGTATTTGTAATGAATAACAACTCTAGGTCACAGCTTATCTGCCTGCCCTTTTCTTCCACATCTCAGCCCCCAAAACTTCCCTTTCCCCAGCCCTGACACCATGACCTCAGGCCAGAGTGCTGCCTTACCCTGGGAGATGAAGATGATGACTGAGATACAGCCACCAGAACAGCTGCTCCAGGGTTGGTGGGTTGCACAGGAAGCTCCCTCTCCTCATCACCAGGATGATGATGCCTTTTGCTGTTACTTCAAACCTAAGCCATTTGTCCCCCCTCCAAAAACCCCTTCTCCTGCAGTTCTCCCAAACTGCATCACTCTGGGCAGTTTGGCTGGGAGGCTGTTGAGACCACAACCTCTTCCATGAGCAGCTCGCAGCATTTCCTCATGCTGCCCTGTCTGCTGTCTGGCTTGGTTCCCCTCTCCAATCCACAGACGAGGACTGGAGCACTAAGTGACATGACCAGGGTTACCAAAACAGCCGGTGACAGAGAAGAGATGGCTCTTCATCTCCAGGTTCTCTCTGGATGCTGGTCCATCTTTCAGGCATGCCCAAAAACCTCCCACTATCACTACAGAGAAAAATATCCATGGATTAAGCAAAGGAAACTTCAGAGGTTTACCTACGTTAACACAGCAGGTGAGAAGAAAGTCCAGGAGATATGAATGCAAGATGACTGCACAACCACACCTTTGATATGCCTATGGTATTAATCATCGGTACCATCGGTAATAAGTCCCGTCTCCTGTCTAGACTTGGAGGCCATACCCAGACTGCGGAGCCTGTGAAGCCAGCACAAAGGCCCGCTTGAAAAGTTCTTTTTTTGAACATGAAAGAAACAGAGAAAATAAAGATGGGTCCTTTGTTGCAGAACTGGAATTGCAGATACTCGATTTTCAAGTCTGATATCTGTTTTCCCTTCAATTTTCAGCAGGCAGAAGTTCTGCTTCTCACTGATCCTTAGAAGATTTGTTTTGGCAAAATCTTCTCATTGGGGAACTTGTGGGTAACCCCGTATTCAGGCGTGCTGGACTTTTATGTGCCTTCATTTACTAACTCCATCTCTGTTCATCCAACACATCCCATCTGGGGATGCAGTGGTGCTGCCTGCAACGGCACCCTGACCATTTGAGGGCCAAACCCCTTCAAACAGCACTTGATGGGCAGAAGCAAAGGGCTCCTGCTGCAGTAGGATGAGACCGTGTTGGTAAAGGTGACCACCCAGTATATTTAAAGACAAAAATAAGTTAAGGCTTTCCAAAGGCCTGGAGCTTGAGGCCATCTGCTCCGGAGAGTCAGGAGAGCAGGAATCATCAGGAGCATGGACTGGAAACTACCCAAAGTAGTGAGGACAGAGGCAGTGAGGACAGTGACATCACCTACACAAATTTACCCAAGTCCCCTGAATCTCAGAATGCTGTGTATGCACAGGGGCTGCGTTTGGACACGGGGTTGTTTCCCCAGCAAAGACCAAGACCCTAGAATCCTCACTCACAGCAGCAGACCCCACTGGCACCACAGAAACCCATAAGGCATAAAACCCCTGGACACCTTCTAGCTGCCACAGGGAACCCAAAACCTCGAGGAGATGGCCCCCATTCCACACCAGCACAACGGGATCCTCTTGGCTAATTGGGGCTGCCTGGGTGTTGCCTCCTGCCTCGCTCCATTTCATTTTATTAATAATAATAAAAAAAATTAAAAAGACTACTTTTCTTCTTAAACTGCCTCAGATTTTTCTTCTAAATTTATCTGGGCTCTGTACAATGTCACCAGGTCAGTTTGTGCTTCTGCTGCAGTTCTAATTTCGTCAGCTTTCCATTTTCTAGGGAGTTGGGAGATTTTTCTTTTTCTTTCCGTCTCTGTCATTTTCTTTTTTCCCCCCAAGTCAAAAATGATTTTGCATAACAGTAATAATGTTAATGGCCCAGCACAGAGCATCCAGATTACAACTGCAGCTAGGGAGAAATAAACATCTCATCTTTGCCCTGCTGTTTATCTACCCACAGCAGAGCCTGGTATCAGGTCAGAACCTGTAATTTCATTAACTTTATCACTCAGACGCGCTTGTTGCTAGATGTCATTATTCAGCACATTGCTCTCATGTTTTGTTTGCGCTGGGCTTCACTTGGGATGCAGCAGCCCTCCCATCCGCAGCGATGCCGAGTGCTGCCCGAGACTTGGGAGGGAAGTTTGGCTCACTCAGCTCTGCTCTGCTTGCCCTGTTATGTCCAATGATAGGACAAGGGGCAACGGGTGCAAGCTGGAGCATAAGAGGTTCCAGAGAAACATAAGGAAAAACTTCTTCGCTGTGAGGGTGACAGACACTGGAACAGGCTGCCCAGAAGGGTTGTGGAGTCTCCTTCTCTGGAGACATTTAAAACCTGCCTGGATCTGTTCCTGTGTGACCTGCTCTAGGTGGTCCTGCTCTGGCAGGAGGGTTGAACAAGATGATCTTTTGAGCTGCCTTCCAACCTTAACATTCTGTGATTCACAAAACATTTGTGTTGCTCGACCTCCCGGGCAGGGACTTCTCTCCCATTTTGCAGGGCTGTATGTAGCAGAGTCACCCAGCACAATTCCCTCTCTGACTCGGTACATCCAGAAACTCCACGTGGGGCATCAAAACCCACAGTTTTCCTCGTGGAAAGGGCAGTCGAGCCCAACAGCTGCACGGCACAGGGGGCACAAATCCCAAATGATGGAAAGCACCCACCACCAGCACTTCAATCTCTGCCTGGCACGGGGGTAAGCAAGGAGAGCAGGCGGGTGGAGGGCAAGCTGAAATGCTCCATCTTCATCAGGTTTGCCATCCCTGGTAATTAATGCTGGGAAGTGACACTTGAAAGAGGCTGTAGTGACAGCCCCAGCGATGATACCGTTTGGAGCCCGCTGACAAGCCCCAGCTGATGCCTTCTGACAACGCTGTGCTGCCAGAGCAGCAGGGAGAGCTTCACCCCTGGGTGCTGACGCACTCCCCGGACTGTGGGCACCGTTCCTTGCCCAGCCCTGGTGATCCCACTGAAACCTGGCAGCTCTCACCACTCAGCCAGGCCCAGGCCAAGGTTGACCCTGTCCTCAAGCTAGAGCGAGGCTCCATCTGGGCTTTCTTTGCCATATCCATCTCCAAGCCGCCTGTGAAACCGTGTCCAAGCAGAACTGATTGCCAGCCCCTGGGGATCTCCAGGTACGTGGTGCCTGCTCTCACCAACTGCAGAGTTTCTCCACCCCACCTGCCGCATCCCCGCAGGGATCCCGGCTGCATCTGCTGCTCGTGGGCACATCCAGCACCTCCCGAATCACCACGTTTGCCATGTGTGTGCAAGCCAGGTCAGAGGGCAAAGCCCACGGCACGTATAGTTGTACATCTAGTCTAGAAATCTTAGATCTGACACAGCAGCCACTTTGTCCTTGGCAATCCAGTCTCTGACCAGCTTCAGCAGAGAGGGGTAACTAGCACACACAATAGCTTGGCTCCTTCAGCAAAGCCTCATCCGAGAAGGAAACCACACAGCAAACCAGCACAGTTTGAAAGGATCAGATCAGGCAAGGCACAAACCAGCCTTGATCCAAGGTGCAAAGCCCAACGGCACCACGAGCTGAGCTGGTGGGAGCATTTGTGAACATCTCTCTCAGCCTGGGGTAGCCCTGGCCCTGCAGGCAGCTTGCAGCCCTGGCTTGGGGAGGGGAAGGAACCTGTACAGTCAGTGTAAGAAGTTCTTTACTGCCAATTCCTGAAGCCCTTGGATAGTTTAATATTCTGCCCTAGATCTTGTTTACTATTATGTTTTGAAGAGAACTGAAATGCAGTTACTGCTGTCTTCCCCACTCACACAACTCTAAATAATTTATAGAAAAGCAAAACAAAGAAGAGAATATGAAAGAATAAGAAAGGTAGCTCAGTTATGATATATGAAGGCTTTCGTTTGTTCATTCTCACTGAGCAGAGGGTTGAGGAAACATCTCTTAACACCGCGGGCTGGGAACAGCCAGTTGTACACAAAGGGAAATGCCAACAGGGATGCTCAGACCAGCATTTGAAAACAGCAGATGGACCCCTGGGCACCTCCACCTTTGTTTGAGTAACAATAACCATCGCCATCATCATAACCTTGTTTAAAAGGGGAAAGAGCAAAAAGCACTTTAAGAGTGGAAGAAACTCAACCTCAGTCCCCACTCATGACCGTCACAAGTGCAAGGACCTGCTTTTCAGGCACGATGCAACCTCTGGGCTTTCCATGGCTCCATTGCTCAGAGCCACAGACTCCTCCACAGAGCCAAGAAGAGTCACTGTCCCCATCCCTGTCCCCCAGCACTGACACCGTGGGTGCTCTGACAGGATGGCTCAGTCTTTATGGGAATCCCACACGCTCTGGGGAAGAAGGGAGGGATGGTCCAGGATCCCCCCAAGAGCCCCATCCCTGCACAGAGCGAGATGGCGCATCCCTCCCTCACTCCTGCTGGAGTCACTCCGCAATTAGCACTAATGTACTTGGCTTTTGTTTATTCAAATGCCGTGCATGGCAGGTGAGCAATATTAAATGGCATCTAATGACATTTCAATAAGCAGAGGTGGGTGTTGCAGCTTCTGAGAGACAGGCGTTAAAAACACAGGCAACCAAGTGTGCATTAGCTGAAACACCCCGGGCAAAGCGCTGCTCTTCTCCGCGCAGGAGAAACATCCCCCCCGAGTTACACCGTTGTCCCCGTGCAGATCACGGTCCCTCCATCCCCACACACAGGCACCATCCAGACCCTGCCCAGCCCTCTCAGCGATAGTTCTCCAAGTGCAGAGAGCAGAACCACACGGCTCAGCAGCACTGGTTTTATTTGCAGTTAAGAGAACAGCTGAATAAAGAGCGGCCAGTCTAAACTGTTTCATTCAGGCTCTTGCACTGGGCTCCTCCCAGGGCTCCTGAATGCCTTCCAGTCGTGCATTAAGAGTCACCTCCAGCATCTGTCACCCATGGTTTGGGCTCTCCTCCTCTCCTGGGAGAGGCTGACAGCAGGTAACACATCTCCCCAGCTGCTCAGCCCTGCCCATATGGACTCTCCTCTGCTCCTGTGTACCCAGTACAGTCAGCAATGGGTGTCACGACACACACTGTGACCACAGAGGACACCATCTGTCTGTCCTGCTGCGTCCAACTTTTGGCTACTCTCCATGCTGATGTTGGACTGCTTTACCCAGATGGACCCCAGAGCTACTTTCTTTCTGAGCTCTGGGGAGGGGCGAAGCCCAAAGGGACAAAAGCTACTCTAAATCCCAGCCCAGCACCTTCAGGGAAGCCACAAAGCACCCGCAGCACCTCACCTGCTCAGGAACGGGCAACCCCAGCCCAGGTCTGGCTGCCCAGCTCCCTACAGCTGCTACCAGGGGATTTATACCTTTCGACAGCAGCATTATCCGATATCATACCGCACAAGCAATCAGCGCCATAGGGACAGGCAGCCAGCAGAGCCCACGCTTATGGAATTGTACAGGCTTCTTTCTAATCTGCCCTACGGATGCTACGTAACACACTGCCTGCCACGCCACACACCACGGGTGGGAAATGGTTCACGGTCGGGCCGTGTGTCCATCCCTCGGATCCACACGGGATCAGCTCTCCGCGCTTCTTCCCGCAACGAGAATTTCCTGCTCTGCCATTTCCAGCTCTGCGCAGGGCTCCTGGGTGCCTGCCTTACACCTCCAGCCCTGATGGCTTTGTTTGCGGGTCATCTTTTGATCGCTCGGAGAATAAAGCGCAGGGGATGTTTTGCTGTTAGTGGAAAATAAGAGCTTTATGAAGCAGCTCTCTGAGGAGCACCAAGGCTCAGCAGGCTGGTGGAGCCCCAACACAGCGACGCGGTCGCTCGCTAGAACCGCTGCCCTGGGTGACAGCAAGGCAATGAACGTTTCTGCCATCTCGGGAGTAAAGGCCAGCCTGACTCATCACAGAACCACAGACTGCTGGGGGTTGGAAAGGACCTCTGGGGATCATTTGGTGCCACCCCCCTGCTCCAGGAGGGTCATCCAAGAGCAGGAGGCCCAGGATCCCAGTGTCCAGGTGGGTTTGGAATCTCTCCAGAGAAGGAGACTCCACAACCTCTCTGGGCAGCCTGGGCCAGGGCTCTGGTACCATCACAGGAAAATAGCTTTGCCTTCTGGCCAGATGTGACCTCCTGGGTTCCAGTTTGTGCCCATCGCCCCTTGTCCTGTCACTGGGCACCACTGAAGAGAGTCTGGCCCCATCCTCTTGGCATCCACCCTTTAGATGGTGATAAACAATATATATTTATGGATGTCCATGTGTCTACTCCACCGTGAACAGCGCTGTGCAACCCCCGTGGCAAAACTGCAACTCCCCTCCCTGGGAAACACCAGCTCTGCTCTCCCAGCTTGGCATCCCCTAACCTGCCAGGGCTTTCACAGCAGTCTCTGGCATCACTAGGACCAGAGATGCCACCAAGCCTGGAACAAAGCCATCAGCTTCCTATCTCATCACACCGGGCAGGCTCATGCTGGAAGCAGGAGACTGGTTTTAGAAGAGGACGTTGAACAAAGGAGACGGGTCAAACCTTAAACAAACCCACATTTCCACAGAGCTCCCAAGCCCACAGCTCACACGCTTCTACAGCGGCTGAACCACCAGCAAAGCACAGTCAGGGAGTGCAGTGAGACCGGGGGATCTGGTCTTCAGGACTGGCAATGACAGATGAGGGCTCACAGCTACTGTGCCTCAGTTTCCCCAGCACCAGCCAGAGGTGATTCCCCTCTCTCAGGAAGGGCAGTGTCAGGACAAGGTCCATAAACCACCTTGTAGATGATAGCTGAGGACCAAAGCCTGGAGACCCAAGCCCCAGCCACAGCTCATCCTCTCTAGGTGACACCACACACCACATAGGACACCTTGACACAGGAGAAAAAGCTGGAGAGAGAAAGAGAAGAGAGAGAAGCCACAAACCTTTCTTTTCATAGTCAGGCTTCTCCTCACCACCCCGGCCCAGGCTCTCCAGCGTCCGTGTCACCTGGCTGCCAAACTCATCCTCCCTGGTGCTGGGCTCTGCCCGCCGCGGCGTCTCCTCCTCCTCCTCGTCCTCATAGTCATCCAGGATGGGGGTCTCGCGGATGGGCACCCCGATGACCGAGTTGTGGGCCTGGAGGCGGGAGTTGCGGAAGCTCTCGCGGGCCTGGGGGCCCAGCAGCACCGAGGGGATGTAGTGGATCTCGTGGGTGGCTTCCGTGCTGGCACTCTTCTGCGGGATGCGGCGGCGCTTGTGCCAGCGCCGCTGGGCGTACAGAGCCACCATGGAGACCAAGAGGAGCAGAAGCAGCGCAATCAGCCCACCCTGCAGAGGAGAGCAAAGGGCACAGGTCAGG
>WUAM01000001.1:2706432-2718083 GCA_024336885.1 Actenoides hombroni
TGGGCCCCCTGCTCTGGGTGACCCTGCTGGATGGAGCAGGGGGGTGGCACCAGATCATCTCCAGAGGTCCCTTCCAGTCCCCCCCATTCTGTGCTTTTGCGATTGCCCTGGTCACACAGGGAACCTTGGAAGCCACAAGACACACTCAGAGGCAGAGGGCAGAGAGTCCAGGGGCAGCTGGCAGCACCAACCCGCACACCTCCAGCTGCTGGGGTCAGGTCCTTGCAAGATGCTAATGCTGTGAGAGTACCGCTGAAGTCAGGACTATTTTCCTGCTGACTGTGAAATCACTGGGGGAAAAAAAAAAAGAAAGGAAAAAAAAAAAAAAGAAAAGGAAAAAAGAAAAGCAAAGAAAAAAAAGGACTGTATTGCCATGTACATTTGTCCAGATATAGCACTACCAAAGGCAGATTGGACATCAGGGCACAGCCATGAGATTAAGTCATCCTTCTGGTCGCTGAAAGCATTAAGGGAAAAAAAAAACTTTAAATGTTTTGCTGTGAACCTAATGTTACACTTGACAATGAGTTCTAAAATAGTGAATGCTTGAAACAAAGCCAACAACCTCTAGATTTTAGAAAAAAAAAAAAAAAGATCATTAAATTAGTGTTGGGCCAAACCTATTTAAGAAAAAAAAAAAAAAAAGAGAAAGAAAATGCTTGAGTCAGAAAAATACCAGCTCTGCACTGGGATCAGCCTCGTCCCTGGGAACCATCCCAGGGTACTGCAACGGAGAGCGAGATGGAAACCCACCCAAACGTGGCCAGTGGGAGGAATGGTGCTGCCCTGGCCCTTGCTGGAGCACAACTGGCATCTCACCACACTCTGCCCGCCGTGATGCCACCGTAGGCCAGCGTCGATTAGGAGGCAACTGCACCCCAAGATCTGGCTAATGGCCAGCACCAGCCACACCAGCAGCCCCGTCAGGACTCCAGCAACCTGCCTGTTAAGCAGTTTATTTTCCGAATCGGTGAGTCCAAAGCCTTGGCTGGTTCACACTCGTACAAAGCTCCTGCCACTCACGGGTCAGGAGGGACGAGGGGACGCAGAGGGTTCCCCACCGCTGAGCACGAGATGTGGTGATTAGCAACCAAAATTAAAACCCAAACCAGCACCAGGATAATCCAGGGGAGAGACACGGCTGCTGGATGGTATTAAGGGGAGAAATGAAAAGTTACATTTACATCTGAATCCACTTTTCATGTGTTGTTTAATAGGGTTCACCACTGCCACTGCTGCTGCCAGGGGACTCTCATCTCCCCTCCACTGCTCCCAGGCTGAACATCAAGGCAAGATGACTGGTTCCAGCTGGAGATGGCTACCAGCCAGCCCCTCGGCCAGTCCAAACACCCCATTTTGAGACAGAATAAGCTCCTTCTCTTCCTACCAGTGACCACAGAAGAAACCCTAAGGCTGCTGGTGGCTGTGTTCACAACCCTGCACAGGCACCTGGGAGCCAAGGAACCCTCTCCAGGCTTCATCTCACTGTCCACTGCCCCTCTGGACTGGCCTTTTGCTAACAGACCTCTTCTGCCCTGCTTTTTTAAGGCAAAGCCACGAAGTAAATCCAAATTAAGAGATGAGACTTCCTCTCACAGCAACCTTGTGATAGGACAAGCAGAAATGGCCTCAAGCTTTGCCAGAGGAGGTTTGGGTTGGACGTTAGGAACAATTTCTTCCCCGAAGGGTTGTCAAGACCCGGCCCAGGCTGCCCAGGACAGTGGTGGAGTCCCCATCTCTGAGGGGTTTCAAAGCCTTGGGGATGCAGTGTTGAGGGACATGGTTACTAAACCACAACAGCGACCTGGTGCCCTGACAGTGCTGGGTTAACCATTGGACCTGATGATCCCAAAGGTCTCTTCCAACCGAAACGACTCCAAGACTTTACATCTCATTGGCAATAGTTAAATCTTTCAATCAAAGCTGTGTTAATCCCCAGGGTTTTGCCTCCCTCCCACCACCCCAGCTCAGAGCAAGGGCTGAGGGAACAGCTGTACCGAGGCACGAGGAGTTTAAGAGGCTCCTTGTTTGCATGGAGCTGTGCTACTGCGGGAAGAGGGAGAAGCAGGGAGATAAGTACTCGCTTCTGCGCACGGTGCAGAGAAGGATTAGATACTTACAAATATTTTATCCTAGCTAAAGTAATTGCACCACTTGTTCTTATGAGTCAGAGCTATTTATTTTCATGCTTCAGGGCATCAGTTGATCACACCAGCTGAGGTCAGGCAGAAATTCCCATTGCTCCTGTAAGCGTTTTGCATATCGCAGGGACGCGCCTTAGCACGAGTTACCGCAGCCTGGCACTCCCCTCCTGCTTCCATGGGGACATGCCAGCAGGAAGAACTTCCCCATCTCAACCTCCCCAGTATGGCACAGCAACCAGTCATTGCTCTCACCGGTTTAACCTCTGCTGCTGGAGCAGCCTATCCCCTGCTCCTTCCCCGAGTGGAGGATGCTGAGGCTTTTGGTCCCTTTCGAACCACTGCCACGTCCAGTTCCTCTCCACCCTCCAGGCAGCGACTGGGCAGAGAGACCAGCGGGAAGAACATCCAAATGAGAAGAGATGGTATCGGTCGTGCAGGAGGCAAAAATATAAACAGCTCCTTTTGACCCTGAGCACAAAAGCCAAATTGGGGTCACCGAAGCTCATTTTGGCAGCCAGCGACTCCGCGGCCTCTGCTGGGAGCAGACACAGATAACTGCTCATTTCTGAGCGCTTACGGAGGCACAGCTCTAACCGTGTCACCGTTGAGAACCCTCCCAAAACCCAAAGCTTCGTCAACATTAATAAATAAAAGCCAGGCAGCATGTACACGGAAGGGGCAGAGGAATGCAACAGAACAGCCACAAGTGTTAGACCAGGAGAAAACCACCTCCCCATCCTCCCTCCCAGCACTAACTATCCAGCTCCACTAACTCAGAAGCATTTAGTAAAAGTCTTGAAAAGAAACAGCCCTTGATCTCCAAGCACCGAGCATGAAATGAAGCAACAGAGGCCAATGCTGACCAAATAAAAGGTTCCCTTCGTACAAACAACAGGTTGGCTGCTCTTGGAGTGAAACGCTGGCATGTGCTGGTGGCCCAGAGGGACTCTAGGGTCCCTCACCATACCTGACAGCGCACACCAAACCCTCTCGAAGAGTACATTGTACCACACATCCAGCTTGAGAAACCCCTGGGAGCTGAGGTGGTGCGGGATCACTCCCCTATCCCCTTCCTTTCATCCTGCTCATCCCCTACCTTCATCCTCAGTTGTCCTCCCAAACAGCATCGTTCGGCCTCCTCGCTCCTGCTCAGCTGCTTACCGAAAGCCAGGTATCTTATGGTTCCTCATCTGTGCTTCACTGATCCCTGCCAGTAATTACACTGCTGCAGCAGCAGCTCCATAACTTTAATTATAAGACAATTTCTGTTCTAATCCCTGGTTTTGACTCACTACCTCAGACACCTTCCCCGCCCTTCTCTCCCCCATCCTCTCATTCGGTCATTTCAGAAGTCAAGTCATGCAGATAAGGAGTTTGAACAATTAGGTATAATGATAATAGGGACATCACTTTCATCCAGAGGTCTGAATGCTGCTTCAAGGGCAGGACCGCCAGAGCAGCCTGCTCTCTGAAGCATTGCAACTTCTTACACCATCAGAAACTGTATCAGGATGCTTTCTGGAAGCTTGCATTTCTATACATTTCAAACAAAATCATTAACATCCATCGTTTCCAAAGTTCTGGGACACCCTCCCCTTGCTGCTGGCATCTCACCTTTAGAGGAGCCCACCACAGAGATGATGTGCCAGCAAACTGCACCCAGGGCTGCAAACTCACCAGCACCTCCGCACCCAGAGCATCCCATCAGCATCCCCTGCAAGGCAGGGGGGCTACAGGCAGAGCACCAGGAAAGCAAGACTCTCCAACTCAGAAGTCAGAAACCCCAGGTATCACACCCAGATCTTCAGCTCAAGTCACTCGACTTCTCCTCTCAGCCCCCCACCTGTCACTGGGGATAATATTTTTTTCCTGACATGCTTTGTTATTCAGAGATAGAAGACTCTGTAAATGCTGAATTATTATCATCAAATTATAATACTCAGAACATTGTCTCCCTTTGGGATTCAGGCTGCAGGAGGAGAGAGCACAGGCACCCAGAGCTGAAAGTGCCACGTTTAGTTCCCTTAGAGATAGGAGGGATGGATGCTGCTTCAGGATTTTCTCTCTTCCTCAGCTATCCTGGAAGAGTCTCTCTCTGACAGGTCTTCTGCCAGAGAGAACTGAACTACATTTGCAAGGTAATTTTTGAGCAAATGGGAACAGAAGTGTCAAGAGTTGTCATGACAAGGTTTTTTGGAATTTCCTTCATGTTTCAGGGAAGGAAGGTGGGAGAAATCAATGTTCTGCATTTCATTGTTTTCAAAATGGGATGGCTCCTACCTCCGTGTCCAGCTTCCCTGGGCTCCCTGCAGGTTCCTGTCTGGAGGACTCCACAAAAGCCCCCCAGACGCAGCCAGCCAGCTGCATGCATTTGGTTCTCTCTCATTTTCACTTTCAGAAATAAAAATAAAGCAGATGCCAGATGGACCCACTTACAGCACAGGACAAGGGGGCAACTTATTGAGGTTCCTACAGGGGAAGCCATCATCCAGCCTCTTCCTGGACACACCACTGACAGACAGCGCTAATCAGCATCCAGCACTGCATCTCCAGGCACACATTGCCCCTCAGACGTGCAGAAAAACCCATCCACATAACTGGGACTTCCCAAAATTATTAGCACACAAGCACAGAGCCAGTAACATTCCATTCGGGTATCTGTGAGGAAGGGCTTGGCTGTCCCTGCACAAACCCCTGTGCACAGGGCTACTGGTCTGGGGCAGCATCTTTTGGTGACAGCCTGGAGAAGGTCCAGCACCTATCTCCTCATTCCTCTCCCAGGTCAAGACACTTTTCAGGAGAAGAGGCAAAGACAGCCAAACCTCCAGAGATGAGCAAAGGCTAGTAACTGGCTAAGGGTAGAGAAGAGCACCAGGAGAATGAAATTCCCTGGGAAGCGCAGCCAGGGAACAAAGGAAAGCAGCAGCCAGAGCCCAGCTTGGCCGAGCCCCAGCATCACCACCAGCACTGCTGCTCCAACGCCTGCCTCTTTCCACAACTCAGGCCAAGAGCCCCAGAAATCTTCTAAACAAGACATGGGGAAAACAAAACCGCCTCAGGCACGTAACAGCACAGCAAGAAGCCAACAAGCTGGTGAGCAGGGGGAGAGGAGAGGGAAGGCTCTTGCAAGCATCAGCCTACAGCTCAGACTGGGAAGTTTTGTTCCTTCTCTGCTACAAAGCTTATCAGCTTTTGCCTAAATGCTTTTTTTGCCTCAGTGAAACTTGCCCTGTTCCCTCTCCCACACAGAGTTTCGTGCAGCAAAACCCCAGCTAGCATTTCCAGTCAGCATCACCAGTCCTGCTGGGAAACTGTGCTCCCCGTGCCCGCAGAGCGCCTTTCCAACACCTCTGCTCCCCCTATGTCAGCCCAGCTCAAGGCAGGACATTGCAGTTAGCCGGGTTCCCCTCCCAGCAGCCTCCCCCCAGACTCTCGCCCAGCTCAGGGTGCAGCCAGCCTCCCTCCTCCCAACACACTCCTGCTGCCACATCCACAGCTCCTCCCTGGGAACGATGACAGCAGATGATACAAGACCTTGAATTTAATTGCAGTGGGGGAATAAAAATAAAATAACGTTCAGAGTGATAAAGAACCCCTTTCATAAGCCGCATTATTTGTGTCTCTTTTCTAGAGAATTTCAGTGTTTCCTTGGGGGCTGGTCTGTGGTTTGCAATTCAGGGCCCCAGCTCGTTACAGGAACAGGCGCACGGCCGGGCGGGCGGTTGGGTTGGTTGCCCATGAGCATCCCACCAGTACAGCACGGGAGGTGTCTGGCATCACAACCAGCCACGGCACAACCACAGCGAGTATCTCACCTTCTCAGTTACCTGCCGGACCCTCACTTCCCAAGGCCACACACCCCCACACTCTCCTGCTCACCCTGGATATAGTCAGCGAGTGGTTTCAAACCCTCACACACGAGACAGACCGCAGGGAAGGGTCTTACTGGTGAAGCAAGGAGGGGATGCGCAACCAGCCTCGCTGGAGGGCAAGAGGTGATTAAATATTTATATATCTTAATGCATTGATTCGTTAAGTCGGAAAACGGTTCTTTAAGAGTTTGAAGATGCCTTTCAAGGTAATTCTTAATCAGCAACCCAGGTGCAGCTCAACAAGAGGCAGAAACCACTGCAAGGGAAGGGCTTAAAAGCAGCGCTCTCCCCTTCTCACCCCAGTGGGGAACCCCCAGCCAGAACAGGGAAGCTCAAAGAGCCCTAAAAGAGATTTATGTCCGAGACTTTCTAATTAAGTTTCTCCTGTAAAGGATTTAATTTTGGACAGCATTTTTGCGGGAGAAAATTAAATGACGCTGCTTAAGGAGAAACAAACTGCACTGTTTCTTGCCAGCCAGAAAAGAAAGATTGCACACCCCTTCCAAAACCTGCACAATCCAACGGAGGGAAGTTGCTGCCCATACGAGCCTTGGCATCACCATCCCTGGGATGGCTTTGGACAAAAACCTTCCACTTCAAAAGCACAAATAACCAAAACCAGGGCTGTGCCCAGCAAGTGCTGACCCAGGTGAGGTCATTGCCCCTGGAAGCACTGCCTAGTTTGGCACAAGGTCCCCAATGTGAGGGGGTACTCTGTGGTGCTCCTCATGTGCATGAGGGTGGCACCTACCTCTGCCTGAACTGGGACTGACCTGCTGGGTGGCACCACTTGACCTCTGCAAACGTTTTGGTGCCACTGAATCACAGGCGTTCAAACAGGCAGTGCTGCTGAGCAAGTGCTGCACACCTTTGTTGGGTTTATGCCAAAGCTGAGAGCAAACCAGCCTCCCCCATCTCTCACTTAGGATCACAGAAGCAGAGTCACTTAGATTGGAAGAGACCTTTAATATCATCAAGTCCAACCATTAATGCAGCACTACCAAGTCCACCACTAAATCCTGGCCCTCAGCACCACATCTCCATGGCTTTGAAAGCCCTCCAGGGATAGAGACTCCACCACTGTCCTGGGCAGCCTGGACCAGCCCTTGACAACCCTTTCAGGGAAGAAATTTTTCCTCATCTCCAACCAAAACCTCCCCAGCATAAACTGAGGCCACTTCCTCTTGTCCTGTCACACGTTCCTTGGGAGAAGAGCCCAACCTCACCTGGCTCCAACCTCCTTTCAGGGAGCTGTCAAGAGCATTTTATGATGGTGTAGAGCTGGGAGCAGGACACCTGCCCAGCAGAATCCCAAACCTCCTGCAATTCAGCCACGTAAAAACAATATTTCCAAGTAAAATGGCAGTTTTAATTCTAATTCAGCCAACTGGAGGTTACAAATTGAGTGTTCTTCCCCATCCCCCCCGCCTCCCCCTTCTTCAGTGAAATCGTGTTTTCTGAAGGGAAAACTCAGAGAGAAGTTTTGGATGCTTTTCTCTGGCTGGAAAGCATCAAGTGGCCCCAGGGCTGCAAATACAACATCCCATAGTCCATTGAATCCATTAGCTTACTTATCAATATGAGATTAATTATTCCAGTTCACAGGATATCTGGTTATTTCTTAATGCTCCAACTACCACATTCGAAAGAGCAGAGATGCTCTTGCCTTGGCTCACTGGATGAGCTCCTCCTCATGGTCCCTGCCAGCTTGTAGGACACAAGCAAATTCCTCCTCCGGGCTCACAAACAAAATGACAAATAAAACCCCATTTCAGGAGCATCTGCTGATGCCTGAGCCGATGATGTCCTCTTCTGCAGCTCCATCCAGGGAGGAGAGAGGGCTGCAGTCTCACCGCCATTGATGACTATAAGAGTATGAGCAAGTGCACCTGGAGTTTGGGTTTCTGCTGCCACATTTGAGCAGGAAAGGGAGGAGGGGGACAGGAGAAGGAGGGAGCACACAAACAGGGGAATACAAGAAATCGCACGCATTCTGTTCCCGGATCCTCCAAACGTGACTCACTTTGCTCTATTGTGACAAACTGAAACGCCTCTGAGGAGTTCATTTCACGTCTCATCCATTCTCTGAATAATGGGAAAATCCCTCTTTGTTTCTCTAAGATATCAGCACGCACGACGCACCGCGTACACCCGCTTCCATTAGACATAATGGAACGAGATTGTCCCCGAAGTTGTTTTCAATTGCTTGAGTGCATCCTTCATTTAGGGAAACAAGAATATATGAGCTGCTCTCCCCCAGCCAATGGGAGGACGCAATCTTTAAGCTGAAGTCAGGGCCATTTGTTTCCTGGCTTTGGCAAGGGAAGAGGGTTGGTCCTTCCTCTCCCCAGCTCCAGGACTGGGTTACCCAAGAGGCTTGGCCATCCTCCTGGGGAAACCCAGGCTCCTGCCAGCACAAAGCCATGGGTGAAGCTGGAGGTCAAGCTGTTCTACAGTGAAAGGTGCCCTCTCCCTACGTTTCAAGCTGGGGTGCTCCTCTTAGGCACTGAAGCCTTGAGATGCTTATGCCATGTGCTGGGTGATGCTCAGCAAGGATGCTGCGGGATGCACCCGGGATGCCTGTGCTTCCCCAGCTGTTGACCTGGTTTCCCAGTACATCCCATTGGGTGGTTATGCAGCACATAATGGTGACAAGCTGTACAGTCAAGAGGGCTCAGGAATACGCCTGAGACTTCAATGCATAACAAAAAAGCCTGCTTATCTGCCAAGGAAGGCGGATCCCCCAGGAACGCATGTTCTAGCTGGCTGCTGACAATCTACTTCGACTTCCTGGGACAAAAGAAAGTTTGAAAGCCTTGGAGACAAACCAGGCTGCCTTAAAGACACTGTCTGTGATAATGGCCTTGTTAGCATTGCTAACACTGCTTCTGTATTCAGAAGGAACCGATGGGGCTTAGTGGGGGAGAGAACAGCAGCCAGGTTTTGAGTTTTGTTTTCTTAATTGACTGCCACCTTGAGATAGTTCCTCTTCTCAACATGGCAAAAAAAAAAAAATCACAACAAAACAAACAGCATCTTGAGCCTATCGGATCCTTCTCAGCAAAGCCTTGGCTTGAAGCCTTGGTGATACAGGTGCTCAAAGCAAAACACATGCCTGAGCTGAACTGGGACCCGTGCTCCCAGAACAAATTGACACAAATACTTGTCCTGCACTAATAGGACAGGACAGTGTCACCCCCAGCCATGCTGGACACCAGGGACTTCAGGCCTTTCAAGCTTAACAAGTTTTAGTTTTTCCTCTTGGGCAATGGTTTTAAACTAGAATGTGGTAGATTTAGATTAGACATTAGGAAGAATTTCTTTACTATGAGGGTGGTGAGACACTGGAACTACTTTTCCCAGAGAAGCTGTGGATGCCTCGTCCCTGGAAGTGTTGAAGACCAGGCTGGATGGGGCTCTGAGCAACCTGCTCTAGTGGAAGGTGTCCCTGCTCATGGCAGGGGGGTTGGAATGAGATGATCTTTAAGGTCCCTTCCAACTCAAGCCATTCTATGAAAGCGTGCGATGGAAGCACAAGCAGAATGACAAAACCCAGCCCCCCCCTCTAAAGCACAGAGCCGCTTTCAAGATGTTCCTTTCCCACTAAATATTGATTTTCTTTTCAGATTTACCTCCCCAGTCCTATAGGGAAGGAACAACAACTCCTGACAGCAGCCAGACCAGCAAGCACTGCCAGTGGCACTGGGGACAATGGAGAGAGGAGTGAGGCTCTCAAAGGGAGGTGGTCCCAGGGCCCTGCCACAGCCAACATGGGCTCCCTGCTGTCCCCATGCCCAAAGCCTCATCCCCGCCCTGTCCTAACCTCCAGATAGATGAGCTCAGGGCCACATTGAATCATATGGGTTTTTTCCCCAGAGCTGGCACTCAGCCCTCCCTGTGTAGCTTTTCCTGGCTTGGTTTCAACAGCAATAGCTTTTATTATTATGCCTTGCTGCCCTAATCTATCCACACTCAATTTTCCATTGACACGTTGACCCTCTGCTGCGTTTGGTAGCCCTTGGGCAGGTGGCACGCAGGACTTGGTCACCTGCCCACATGAAATGGGAGCTGAGGGGCAGAAGGGGACACCCAACTGGTCCTGGCAGCATCTGCATGGACACAGCCCCGCTGGAGAGAAGAGGCTGGGAAGTTTCTGAAGGGAGCAGAAAGACACAGAGGGGGAGACAGTGAACAAAGGGAAAGCCAGGGAAAGCAAAAATGATGCAGCACAAAGAAAGTGAAGGGTCAGGGGAAGAGAAAGAAGAGAGCAGAAGCAGCAGAAATTTGGCTGATGGGGTAGGAAACGTGACTCTGACACGTGATGATAAAACAGCCGCGTGGCACCAGGATGAGGCACTGGCAGGACAGTTGCCACCTCACACCCAAGAAACTCTCCTGGCTCCAGGTGTCACCAGTCCAGCCCTGCCTGGCTCCTGGTCACCTTTCCACAGCTGTGCTGGTACACCCAGCAGAACAACAGGGGAAGATGCAAACAGTTTTGCCCCCAGATCTGCAAAGGCTCATTTCTGCTTTTTCTGGTTTCTACTCGGTCAGACAGGCTGGGCAGAGGGAGGAGGTTGCCTCCAGCTCATGCCCAGGGTTTTACCCCTGAAAAGTGAATTTCTCCTAGGAGAAGACCCACCTCCAAGCCAGCATTACAGCTCCAAGAGCTATGTCCCATCTGTCTCAGGCTGCAAGGCAGGTGGGACAGGAGCTGAATAGCACCTTTATTTTGCCTCCAACCCAGGACTTTCCACCCCTCCCCTTAGGAGAAGGATGCAGAAGCACAAGCACATCCCTAACCCACAGCTCCCAACTCGGCTGGCGCTGGCTGTCCCCAGAAGCCACCTCATCCACTCCCGCTGGCTTTGCCCCACCATCCCAAGCCACTCCATCACAATTTTTATTCGCAGGGGGCATGAGGAAGGAGCAGCCCTACGGGGGGTGAGAGCAAGGGGATCAATGCCAGCATGGCCCAGCGGGCTCTGGGAAGGAGGAGGAGGAGGAGGACAGCGCTGGCTCGCAGCTGCCGGCAGAACACAATGCGGAGACGGAGAATGGCCTGTGATTACAATTTGAAGGGCTTCTATGCACTGAAAGGGAACTGATTCAATTGTGCCGCAACTCCTGAGAAGCTGTCAGCAATCAAAGCGCTCTCCCCACTACAATCATCAGAGGCAGGGTGCGAGTGAGAGGAGGAAGAAAGTATAGCTTAGGTGATGGCAAGGTAGAGCAGCGTGGTTCATTCTGCAGCTGTGATTCCCCTCCCCACCCCCATCCCCACCCCAGCCCCCATCGCTAGAGGCAGGGACCAGCAGGGAGATGTGGGGAGGCACAGAGAAGATGCTGGTTTGCAAAATGCTGCTCTGGCAAACACTGGATACCCCTGAGACCCACCAAGCCACAGAACTCCAAGATTGGTGGAGTAGGAGATGCCATAGGGGATGAATTCACCATGCCTGTTCTGGGACCGCTTGTCCTCTCAGCTCCCTGTGTGCATCGCATCCTGGGCTGTCACTGGCTGCAGGAGCCACCCCACACACAGGCAGCACCTCCAGGGAAAGGAAGGAAAGGAAGGAAAGGAAGGAAAGGAAGGAAAGGAAGGAAAGGAAGGAAAGGAAGGAAAGGAAGGAAA
>WUAM01000001.1:2756244-2778167 GCA_024336885.1 Actenoides hombroni
CAATGGTGCCAGGGATGGGGCAGCCACCACCTCTCTGGGCAACCCCAGCCAGGCTCTCAATACCCTCAGTGTCAACGATTTCTTCCTTCTGTCAGTCTAAATCTCCCTCTTTTAGTTTAAACCATACACGGCTTTCAGCTCAGTTCAGAGTTTTCAGACCCTACCTGAGCCCATTGCTTCGTGGAAAGGGTAACGTGACTTTCGATGTAGAATTGGCTGCTGTCATCCTTTCATTAGGGGAAGGACCTGATAATGTCTTCAGCTCATGAATATGTAATCTGCTGAATGCCTATGCAGTACACTTCTGATTGCCTTTGTTCTTGCTGGGGGGAAATTCTCACAGCATCTGAAGAGTTTTTCTTTTATTCAGTCAATTTTCTGACTCATTCTTTTAGTTTCATCAGGGTTTAATAGTAACTGAAATCCTGTTTCCAGTAAGTCCAAACAACCTTACTTTTATGTATAAAAGTCTTCCAGCTCTCAAAATACCCTTCTTAATTTCATTAATTCTTAAAGAGCGCCTTTAAACTTGAACAGTCATTAAAGAAGTTATTGTCCTTTTTCTTAACAGCGTTTAGCGAGGCTCCTCTTGACAGATAACTAATTCCCCAATTAATATAAATACTCTATGCTTCAGCTCCTGCTATAGCAGCAACCGACTGCAGCAGCAGCTGACCTTGCTGTGTTGTACAGAAAGCACCTCACCAGTCATGTAGCAAATGCAGCGGGGAGGTGCTTTTGTGACTGTCTGTACACGGATGCACAATCCTTGCCACTGCACCTCTCAAGAGGAGCTTGTCATTTCAAACAGTTAAGGAATCACCCAAGCTTCACGGCAACAAGAGGAAACACGAGTTGAACAGTCGCGAACATCTTCCAGAGACTGTTGTTTGCCAGTCCCCGGGTTGGTTTTGTTTGAAGTCTTGAACGTGTTTATAGACAAAAATTACTTTCAGGAAGAATAATGTATCACTTCTTTTGGTTGATTTAATGTAGATTTTTTTTTTTTTCCTACGTTAAAAAAAAAATATAGAAAAACAAAACCAAAAATAAGGAAAGAAGCCTGATTTGTATCATATGCCTTATGAATCTAACACATTCCCACACTCCTTTTTTTCTTAACTATTCTGACCGGTTTAATTTCTTGCAATAAAACTCACGTCTGTGCTAAGATACTGTCCAATACACTACTTTTTTTTTTTTTTTTCCTTTGGTGAAACACTGCTGTGAGCTGTTATGTGTTGACCAAATGGTTTCTGGCTTTACAGTCTGTCACCAGAATTACATTTACAGCTTGCAATTAGGGGCTTCGATTAAATATTTTGCACAAAGCTGCATGTTCCAATAGCCAGTCCTGAGATATTTTCCAAAACACGGCCAAAAAAAAAAAAAGATAAGAGAATTAGAAAGTCAACCAAGAACTGAAGTTATAAAAATGGCCTTTAAAGTCTGGATAAATGCACCCAGTGTTTTATAGCCCAGGATGTTATCTCTCTTGATACGGAGGCTTGCCCTTGGGTGACAGAAAGCAGAATCTTTCCTGGATTTCTTTCAATGAGATTGGAAGTGTTCTTTGGGGAAGGGTGTATATAGCACAGGCTGATATTTGCTGCAGGCGTGCTGGGTATTTTTTTAAATAGCATGTTTTTGATGACTTAGCATATGTTAGGATAGCGTACGTTACCGGAGCCATAAGCCAGTTTTTTCGTCAGTATGGATATTATCCCCTTAATTAACGTACAAACCCTTATGCTCTTCTCTTTCTTACAGGGGCTCTGAGTCTTGCCAGAGGTTTCTCCTGGTTTCCATCATACTCCCAGGTAGGATCAAGGTCTGCCTCACACTCGCTAGCCTAGTGGCACGAGAGAAGGTCCTCACAAGCCACAAAGCTTTTCTTTTCTGCATTTCGTGCTGCTGTAGAGCTGGTTACAAACACCCATGATGGGTTTTGTGGTGAAGTGCCAGCAGCTGGGATCAAGATTTAAGCATGGTGTAATCTGCTGGATGACCGGAGATGGCCAATTGCTACCAGGAGGCCAGAGCTTCTCGGGATGAATGGAAGAGCTTACTGACATCTCCAGCACAACCACGGATGGGAGGGAGGGAGAACAGCACGTGGCCTTGTAGCCTCCTTCTCTGCTGTAGCTTGCGTAGAGCAGATGTCAACCAACACAGGCTCCTTCCCCCTGCCTTCACCAAGGCACCAGGGCTTGGCAGCCATCCGAGGACAGGGACAATAGGAGGCTGACTGTCTGCAAACCATTTTGCGCTCGCTTGATATGAATCATTTTCTGCTGCCTGGCTCTTGGAAGCAGCACGGGGCTGTCTGGCACTGGTCCTGCCAGCAGGCTGAGGAGCAGGGGAAGGCTGGGCCCTCTCTCTGCTCCTCTCCTGGGCTTCTGCCCATCTCACAGCAGCTATCTATGATTCTATTTCTCTATCAAACAGTGATTTTGCAAAGGAAAAAAAGGTTATTTCCACCCAGACACTCACTGAAGAGGGTCTCTAGGATGGATCAGATTTATGCAGACTGGCTGCAGCCAAAGGTTTCTCTGTTTGGATTTTGAGGGGCCATTTGAGATGGTCCATTGGGACATTTCCCTGCTATTAGATGCTCCCTGGTGGAGATGCTGCTTTTGGGCTTGCTGCCAGACTGTTGAGTGCCTGACCCCAAAAAACAGGGAGATGTGGCAGTCAGGAGTGGTGCTGAGGGATCATTCTCCTTAAAAGTAAAAAACAAGACCCCAAAAAGTGGCTGGTGAACCCAAGGACAAGGGTTCTTTCTTCTCTGACGAAGCCTCCCCATCCTTCCTGTCCAGTGATGCTGACATGGGTGATGACTCAAGTTATCCCACCCCAGGAGACTGCCACTGTGTCACCTCCCAGGTGACCATGACTCTGGCACTCCCTCCTCCTGCTATCAGACCTGCAGCAGCGCCAAGAACATTGAACAGAAGGAAAACGGTTAAATTAGACATTTTCCCAGGCTGTTCTCCTGTTGGAGCTCAGCAGCAGGTGCTGGGGGCCACACAGGGTAGTTCCCAGTGCGGCAGAGCCTGCGTACATCCTGAGCTTTATTTACACCCACCCACCAATCCTCAGAGAAACCCATCAATCTCTTCTCTGAGCTGTCCCTCCCAGGCATTGGCTTTGGCTAAAGCTTTCAGTCCAATACAAGACTCAAGACACATAAGGAATTGCCACGAACTTGTCCTTCCAAAAGTGGCTCTACAGGCAAGCCTTGCATTACCCAAATTGACGTTTCACTTCCCTTCTTTTCTCGACTACATTTTTCCTTGGGAGTCATTTCTTCCAGCTCTCATCGCTCCTGTTGCTTCCCCCTGATCTCTGTCCAATTCTCCCACCTCTCCCTTCTCACGTGGTAACTCCTCTGGCCACGGAGCTCTGCTGTGGCATCACCAGTCCCTAGGATTAATGCACATCTCCTGCCTCACCTGCCTTCTTACACAACCTGATGATGTTTGCCATTTCTGTACCAGCTTGATAGCACCGACTCATGTTCACTTAGTGGAACAAAATAAACCTTAGATCTTTTTCTGCTGAACTGCAGCCCGGCTCACCCGCGCAGTCCATCATCGCCAGGCATATTACTTTCTGGCTGCCCCAGCTGAGTCTCAACCTCTTATTTTTTTTCAGTCCATTTCTCCTTTTTGTCACAGAGGTGTTTTTAGAAGGGTGTCCTTGACAAATCCATGGTCACCGAGACTCTTCTCTTTGGCACGACCCAGACACCTGTAAATACCGCACTCGTACCTATCAGGATTTTTCATGGACTGAAGTTAAACCAGTGGGTCTGTTGTCACCCACTTTTGCCCATGTTCCCAATACTTTTTAAAAGTGAGGCATTTTTTGTCCCTTCCAATCTTCTGGTACTTCCAGAGATAACCGCTAATGACTCTGAGATTGCCACAACCAGTCCTGCAAGTATCCATGGTTTCAATTCACCAGCTTTGGAATAATCTTCCCAGAAGGTTTTCCTCCTTGCCTCTGTCAGTCAGCAGCTGGCTTATCACCAGGAACAGAAGGGATTATATCCCTTGTAAGCATTTTATCCGCTTATCTATGGATGTCCATTATCTGCCTATCACTCTCTGAATCCTCCAGAGCCCTTGCCCTCCATGGTTGTTTTGTAGCACCAAGTTCCACAAGTCAGACCCTTCCTCCTGCTCAAGTTTCAGTGTAATCAGAGCCAGGCTCTTCTCCAGCAAAGGATGAGTGGCATTGGTCACAAGTAGCAACAAGTCAAATTTCAACTAGATATATGGAAAAATGTGAATGACAAGGGTGGTTGAGTAGAGCTTGGAGGAAGCTCCAGCCCTGGAAGTGTTCATGGCTCATTTAGACCAGCCCTGAGCATCCTGACCCTGCTTTGAGCAGGACTTGAAGCCTTCAGAGGTCCCTTCAGCCCATGGTTTTGCAATGGAGTGTTTCCTCAGCAGTGGCAAAGGCTCCCACTAAGTCCCTCCTTTTTGGTTTCTCCTCTTCAAGAGCTGCCAAGGGGAGGGTCAGCTCCTTTCCCCTCCTCCTGTACTGGCAGTCGTGTATGACTGTCCAGTGTAATGATTGGTGAAATGGGATGGCACAAAAATAACCTATGAGAATACCAAGGGATAAAACTCCATTTATTTATTTTTTTTCCTTAAAATTTCCCCAGTGAAGCATAACCAAACCTGACCAGAGCGAAATATCAGGGAAAAAAAATACCCAAAAAAACCCAGTTCTTCATTTCCCACCAGTGAAAGCAGATCTATGAAAATCTACATTTAGATAAGGGAGAAAATCTGGGAAGGAAAAGCATCTGAGACTAATCACTGAGACTAATCTATCTCCACGGGACACATTGTTCTCAGTTTCTGCTGTAGGTTGAGGCTGCCCATAGCTGCCCAACTGAAACCCTTCATGAAGGCAGATGCATGTCTGCAGCCAGACCCTGTGCACAACTCCAGCAGTATGTCTATAAACCAACTGGTTTTACTCTTGCCTGAGACTCTTTCTGTCTTAGAAACAGGTGGCTATAGAGGCTTCACCTACAGGAACTGAAAGAAAGAAAAAAAAAGAAAAAAAAGAAGGGAGAGGATCAGGGTAGGTTTGGGCAGAAAATGGCTTCTCCAGCTCTAAAGCTGCTTAAAATTTACATGTCATCCCATTCTGAACCTGAGATCACTGACAAGCTTGTCCTCTCCACAGCACTCAGTTGTTGGGGTCTCTGGGGGTATGTGAGGAACCAAGATTCAAATCCCTGCTCTTGATTGACCTGACAGAGACTTGGCCTTTACAGGATCCAGGTCATCAGGGTGGCTTGAGAACCAGGCGCTTGATAGTCCTGGGTAATCTCCTGCTTCTTCTTCTGAGGTCTCTTTCCCCTTGTAAGAGAGTTTAACCATATATCCCTCTTGGCCAGGCTAAAGCATCTCATCAGGGTGGAGATGCTCCTTGGGAGGGTTTGGGTTTTGAGAAGTTGGCTTTACTGTAATAAAAAATTTTAAAAAAACGGAAAAAAAAAAAAAAGGAGGGGGCAAGAGGGAAAGAAAGTGAGAGAGAAAAGAAAAACCATTTTATTGAAAACTCCAGCCCGGCTATCGCTGCTGGAAAGGGATCTTACACAATGGAACCTGCTCTCTCCTGAAGTGAGATGCTTTCAGCTGGCTTGACAATAGGAGATCAAAACCCCAGTACGAAGCAATTTCTAAGTATCTGAGTATCTTAATGGGAAATTCTCCAGCAATTGCTTGTCTACTTTTATCTGCAATTAGATATTAACATTCCAGACCAGCGTATTTTCCAGGTGAAAATGTGAAATGGTACAAGGCCTTGTCATCTGGCTTTACTATTTCCTCCTCCACATTTTCAGTTTGCTTTTTGTTTTTCAGTCCCCCTTATCAGCGTGATCAGGGACACGAGGAGGAACACAAGGGAGAGAAATGCCCAGGAAGGGCTGGGAGGCGAGATAATAAGAGGATCTGTGCACTCCAGTGCTACTTGCTGGGCCTCTTATTGACAGAGCCTCCAAGATGCTGGCAGATAGCCTCGCCGCACGTTACAGTGCCTTCAGATTTATTTCAGTGCCACGGAAAAGTGAGGGGGGTGAGGGCAGAGGGAGGGAGGACAGAAAATGTTGCCGTGGGTAGAGTGATTATAACCAGAATTTCTTTTTAATGCAAAAATCTTTAGCCCGACAAAGGATCCATCTCTGGGAGAGGTTTTTCACCGTCCGATCCCCCACCCCTTTGCATCAGAGCATTGCAAAATGTACTTGGAAGAGCAGCGAGTTCGTTTTAACCGATAGCATTCAGCGCTTTTTACTGTGCTATTCATCCACATGACAAAGCTGAGAGGGGAGCCCATACTTCTTCCTGACTTTTTATTGCTTTTCAGCCCAGTGGGAACCAGCCAACATGAAAAAAAAGCGGTTTAACCGCAAAATATGTTTAAGCTCCTTTCTTCTTTTTCCTTTTTTTTTTTTTTTTTTTGGCATGTCAGGAGAAAGGAGGAGGGGGAAGTGAATAGAGGTGGCAACACAGTCACAAAACAACAGTCACAAAATTAAACCAAAACCCAGCCAGAACACTAGTGCTTGTGAACCTGAGGCTGCACATAAAGTGGAAGGTGTAAAGATGGTGACTGGTGACAGCCTTCAAATGCTGGGACAACCTTGTGTGACAACAGGTAAGACAGGATCATTCCAAGGTGGCTAAAGAGAAGCTACAAGGAGAAACCATGGGTTGCAAGTAGGACTGTGGGTTTCCTGGCAGGAAGTTTATGGACCAGTGCTCACCTTGGGAAATGACCGTGTGTGTTGGGGTCCTCCATGAAGAGACAGAGTTGTCCATCTGGATGGACTGGTACATACAGAACAGGCTGGTAATCCAGATTGGATTCTGCAGCCTTCAGCTCAGTCAGTCCTACTCTTTTTCTCAAGTCCAGAAAGTGATTCTTTTTAACCTTGTCCTTAGCAGAACTATTGCTGATGAAAATCACACTAGAAAGGAAGGAGAATTTTAAGAAATAAAAGTCAAATGGTATTTATATGATCCCAGATGTTTCCTTTACTTTGTTGATTTGAAATGAAACCTGCACATTGACCCAAACCACAAGCATTTAATTAACGCTTTGAAAATAATCTTTACATTTTATCAAATAATTAAAAAAAATGTAAGAAAAAAATAAACCAAAAAAACCCCAACACTTCTGATTTGGGAATACTGCTGTGTGAAGAAGGTGGAGGTTTTCAGCTGTTCCCGAACAGAACAACATCAAAAGTTCTGCATGATTTGCAAAGTCCCTCCTCTGTGCCACCGCCTTCAAAAACCCAGCTTTAATGGGGAACACCAAGCACTGAAATCTGCCCCTAAAAAAAGATCAACACAGGCTTTCGCAACAAGCACCTGCTCCCAGGCCCAAACAACACAACACCCCACCAGCTCTACACTCTGCTGGAGAGCCTTTTAAGAGTTTCTTGTTCTCATAACCTCTCCTGATCAAGTGATTCTCTCCAGCTGAGCCCAGTCTGGCTTCAATCTCACTTGTGCAAGACAAACATATTTAACTCCTTCCTCCCCGAGAGGCTGGGCAGGGTCTCCTGGTGTGCAGGTTGTGGTGTGCTAAGGTGCCTGCAGTCAGTGCTGCTTTTGCTTAGGTGGACTCACGACACTTTGTACTGAAAAGCAGCAAAAGATGATGCTTCTGCCACCTCCAGCTCCTGTAATTTGCAAATGATTACAAGGCAGGCTGAAGATGAGAGGCTAGAAATAACTACAAGTGCAGGAAGAAAAAACAAAACACCCAGAAAGAAAATTGGTTGCCTTTAAAGTACAGCAAAGGCATCATCTGAAAACACAGCTTAATAATTAGCCACCCCTCCATGGGTACGAAACACTGGAGCCATGGCAGGATGATGGCTTCAGTCTCACCCACTCTGGGCAGTGAAATAAAGTCTAACAATCCCCAGCAGCACAAAGCCCTGATCTGTGCTAACATGGGCAGTGTAACCAGGGCATCAGAGAACTTTGGTCCTCAGCAAAAGTGAGTCACCTTCCTCATAGTCTTCCTCGCTGGCTTCCACAGCCACTGCTGAAACTCCTCCTGCTCCAGCTACACCGATGCCCAAGCTGGGTGGTTTAAAACCAGCGCGGAGTGACCCACAGCAGCTGTCATCCTCCCCAAGGACAGCAGCAGAGAGCAATGCTGGGCTGATGGCACTGAGTGGGCTTCTCCATGGTGACTCTCCTCTGGTTAGCTGGGTTCTCTTGGCTCTGGAGATGCCATATCAGGCAGGTAACAACTGCTCAGTGCCTGCTGCTCCACGAACGTGTTCAGATTTAACATATGAAAGGAAGATCTATCGGCACCACACAGATTCCTCCTTCCACGGGCAAGAGTGGCTTGTCTGCTGAGTCAGTTTAAAGCAAGGCCTCTCTATACTGGTCAAATAGACCTGTGCAAGGCATGCTAGCTGGTGGAGTGTCAGGTGAGCCCTGGCAGAGAATAAGGATGAATGTCTTTGGCTCAGAATATAGCTGGGCTGGGCAGGGGCACAGATGGTCTTGTCCAGCCTGGTGGTCTGTGGACCAGCTCTAGTGGAAAGCCTCACTTGCTTTTTCTTTTCTTTTTTCTTTTTTTTTTTTTTTTGTCTTGGCAACAGTCCAGGTTTTCATTCCCAGGAGCTATCTGCAAAAGTGCTCCAGGATTTAATGTGAGCACAGCTGATGGAGTTTTACAGAAAATTAAGAGAGTTTATTGAAATCTCATTCTAAAGCCCATAGAGAGCAACAGCAGGGTGTGATTTTCTAACAGTCCCAAGAATTACAGACTCTTCCCGAAGGCTCTTGCTCCCGAGACCTCCCATCCTATAGCCTCTTTCTGCTGAGCCTTTCTCCCTCTAAAGAGACCTCAAAACAAGAAGCCATTTCCCCAAAAGTCATTTCCACTCTGCTCCAGTAATGAGACATTGTCTGGCTTCCTTAGATGTGTGCAGCTGAAGCATGAGGACAGAAGAGATGCTCTTTGCATGTCACTCACAGGCTCCTACAGTGGGTTCACACTTTAAGACTTACTGAAAGTTTTCACCACAATTCAGGAAAGCAAAAAAAAAATCAAGCTGAGTAATTTCAGCCAGAAAAAGAGTGTTGGTTGGGGTTTTTTTCTTTCTGTTTCTTAAAAAATGGTACTCTGTGAGTTGGAGTGCCCTCGAGCTGGAGGTCCTGTCTCCTGTGACCCACAGGAGGACTTCAAATATCCTAACTGTGGATGAACCACTCTGTGAAGCTGTCTCTGGAGGCTGGAGACCCTGCAGGTGACTGCTGAAGGAATCTGCCAGTTTCCATCAAAGGATGATCTGTGTTTTGGCAGAAGTTTTGCAAAATTCCCTCAGCATTTTCCAGTGAGCTTTATATTTTTCCCCTGAAGGCTCCCAACCACCTTGTGATCCCAGACTGCAGGGTTAGGCTGGGAGCAGGCCAGTTCCTACGACTCAGTTTCTTTTCCTTGTCAGGCATTGGTAAGACAAGTTCTATGACAACAGATGCCCAACGCTAAGTGCTAAGAAATTGTCCTGTGTAGTGAAATGAAGCACAAGGCAGCAAATGTGGAAAAACATTTGGAAAAAGCCTTGATGATGAAGCCATTTTGAATAATCAAAGGGGCCGCTTTGGGGGAAAAACCAGGTTATTTCTGAAAGATAACTTTTTAATGGGCTGGTGTCCCTTCAGCCGTGCCACTGCCTCCCATTAGCGGCCGGGAGGGTTGGGAGAACTCATCCAAGGTCTGCAGCTGAGAGGGAATTATTGATTCATTTATTTTTTTTACAAATGGTCATCAAAAAGCATTTGTTTCTTGTTAAACCAGCGCCGTGGCAGCCGCGTTCACGGGGAAGGGGGGGGCTGCAGTCAGTGCCAGTCACAGCCAGGACTGTTTCGTTCTCCATTCCAGAACTGCACAAACCCAATTACAGATATTACCCTCGATGCATGTGTGGAGGGAAGGGCTACTCTGCTTCTAAGTGATGTGGAGTGGCTGAGCCTGTTGCTGACAGCCACAAGCATTGCCTTCTGCCCAGCATTGCTAAAAAGCTGGCCACGGGACAAGCCAGACCATCCTGGGGGGGCTTTTTCTTTGTGGGGAAAAAAGAAATTCAAAGCCTTCGTTCTCCAGGTTGGAGAAGACCAGCAAATGAAGAGTAAATTGTTCCGAGATGATCTGTTTTGGCTCGGAAACCTGCTCGGAAACTTTTTTCCTAATGTCTTTTCCCCGATGCAGGCAGCACTCTTCTAGCCTGCTTTCTAATGACCGGCATTAGTTTGCATTAGATGGATTTGTGATGATTTCTTTCTGCCTGGCTGCTAAGCCTGCGAGCAATTCAAATTAAGTTCGGCTCCCCGTGCCCCATCTGGCAATAGCAGCTCCCCCATTTACGTTCGCTGCCTCCTCAGCTGTTCTCCCTCTCTGGCAACCCATGGTGGGTTGATCTCGGGGAATGTTGCAGGCGCACGGTGCTCCGCAGACACCTGCTAGGGCTCACTGCAGCCCAGCCCCAGTCATTTCTAACAGCTCGCTCTTGGATGCAAGGTGGGGATGAGCGGGAGAGGGCTGGGGAGCAGGAGGGGGCTGGGGAGCAAGAGGGGGCTGGGGAGCAGGAGATCCGTATTAAAGTGCTGCTTGGCAGGAGCTGCGGAAAGCGGAGGTGCTGAGGTTTTAGCCCAAGAGAGCTGGGCTGGGCTCCCACTTGGTGTGGGACTGGAGAGGTGGGACGCTGTGGGACACTGGACTGACTGTGGGACACTGCCCTGACTGTGGGACACTGCCTGTAGGTGTGGGATTGGAGAGGTGTCCCTGAGATGGGAGGTGCAACCCAAACCTTGGCCTCTACCCTCACTATCCCCTTTGGCACCTCACAGAATGGTAAGGGTTGGAAGGGACCTCAAAAGCTCACCTAGTCCAACCCCGGTGCCAGAGCAGGATCACCTAGAGCAGGTCACATAGGAATGCATCCAGGCAGGTTTTAAATGTCTCCAGAGAAGGAGACTCCACAACCCCTCTGGGCAGCCTGAATGTTGATGTTATCACCCAGGTTAACACAGAAGGAAAGGGAAGCCGGAGGTTTTGTAGGAACATGATAGGCTATGGAACATGGCAAGGTCCTGCCATGCTCCTGGACAGCACAAGGTCACCATGCCCTTACAAGGTGATGGAATGTGCAGCCTTTTCTTTAGCTAGACAGATCAATTATATGAGAAACAAAGTGAGTCAGAACTTCCTTCCCTTCTCTTTACCCTCAGCCCCTGCCTGGGGCAGAAGTTATTGGGGAGGAAGGGGAGGGATCCTTTTTGGATGCCAAAACCAGAGAGACTCTATGGGGGAAAAAAAAAAAAAGTAGTTTCTCACCTTTATCAAGTGGCCGACTCACAATCCTAACTTGGGAAGAGCCTGCTCTATTCTGAACACATTTCCTAATAAGAGATAACATCAGGGGTCATCTTGACCATCCACCAAGGCATCCTGTCATCACAAGGATCTTAAAGCACGTCAGATAATGCACATTTCAAATGACATGATCTTTTTCTGGCAGTGGAGACAAGGCCAGAGGGGCTGGGACAGAAATGGCATCGGTTTTGTGTCCTTCTCAGAGCTTCTTTGGAAACATTTGGTTTCTGCACCCTTGAGGTGACTCTCGGTTGCTGTCAGATACACATGATGGGCGAGGACAGCATGGAGGGCTGTAAAGAGGTGTCACTTCACAGAAGCAGGGATTCTTCTTTCTTCCCATTCCCCCTCCTCATCCTTGGCACTAGGCTAATGACACCACCAGGTACCAAGCAATAGCGAACTGAGCCTGTTGTTTTTACAGTGAAAATGAATGAAAAGTGCCTGCTGGGTCACATAAACCTGTCAAAAGAACAGCTGGGGCTTCTTGCAAGAGGGATAATAGTTAAGAAACCTGAAATTCTGAGAAAAAGGGATTATGAATCATCAGTAGTAGTTACAGTGCATGTCACTGTTCCCTATATTTCCACTTGTTTCTCTTCTCCAGGGCAATTATTTCCATGAGCAAAGGGGCAGAGCCCTGAGTGCATCCCCATGGCATGTAAACAAGCCAAGCCCAAAGCATCAGTGTGAGAGCCCATGGACATCTTGCAGCCCTGGCCCCACCACCCCCTCGAAACAAGGGGTGGTGAGAGCAAGCAGGGCATCTCTCGGGGGGAGGGGGGAAGCCACATGCTCATGGCTTAGCGATACATCCGACATCAAATCGTGCAGGGGAGTGAAGCCAGCAGAACATCTGGGCAGCTGTGCTCAGGCAGTGCAGGCCTGAGTGATGTTCAAGCTCTACCTTATGGAGTTCTTAGACCTCAGGTGATGCACAGACCTACTGGGGCTGTCGCACATGGGCTGGCTGAGCACTCGCAGCCACGCACAGGTAGCCCAGAGCAAAGCACTCCCCTCTGTGATGTTCATCGGCATCATTTTTCCCTTGGAGGGATCCTTGTGGAGACAGGGATGTGTAACTGCCAAGGGAGAGCAGCAGGGCCCTGGATCAGAAGGGACCGTGATGTGGGGAAGGGAATATGCAGAGAGGGGGAAAAAGCAAAGAGCAGTTTGTGCTGGGCAAGCGCCAAGGGAAATGTAAGAGCAGATCAAACACAGCCGGGTTAATGGGAGTACCAATCCCAGGGCCTCACCAAAATGGGGAGAGCAGGGACGGGCTGGATGGCAGGCGCTGAATGATATTCTGTAATTAGCTGGCAAATAGAATATGATATTTAGTGTAATTGCTCGGAAGAATGTCTCGCAGCCCCGCCACGCGCATTACACGCTGAGTGCTGCATCCCAGCTGCCACAGCAACTTTCCTTCCCTTTGTTTCCCCTTGCCTGTCATTTCCAATCACATCGTTCCCAAATTTGATTGCATCATCTCTGAGCTTTAGTTGCTAGGGTAACACCATAAAGTCATTATATGCATGAGATGAATATATTACCCCCTCGAAGGACCAGTTATTTGACCACCCCTTTGTGGCCCCCCAACTGAGATTCCTTTGTCTGTCCCTTTTAAACCAGATCCCACCAGGTAAAAACCAGTGAGAGGCTCATCACCAGTCTTCTGGGTGAGCAGGAGCAGTACAGGGAACCGTCATTCAAAGGTTGGACAAAAAGACCCTGACAAACTGAGCGACTCAACAGTAGAAATGGGGCCACCAGCAAAACCACGCTGCTTTTTAGAGCACTAGGCTGGAGTGCTAATGGCCAAACGACCTGTCCCAGACCTTACCATGGCTGTTCTCTCACAGCAGCACAGACAAACCCGAGCTCTGCATGGGATTTGTGTAGGCAAGGGGAACAGATCCACGTTTGTGAGCAGGCACAGGAGCCCTGCAGCTCCAGCTCTCCCTCTTCTCTGCAATGGCTCCCTGCGCTCAGAAGATCCAACTGGACGTGTACCTCGGTGTGTGCTACGGTCACAAGTTGGGTCTGGGTGTGTAGGGGAGCTTCTAGGAAGCAAAAGCCTGTGGGTGAGGGCTCTGCAGGGAGCACAGTGTCTCTGATAGAGCTGGTCTGGTCCCTCAGCAAGTCCTGGGTGCAGCAGGGTTTGACATCACCCCTCACCTCAACATTTCAAATATTCTTTTCCAGCCCAGGCTGAGCCCCAGTCCTCAGCACTCCCAGTGCATCAGCACACTGCTCTCCATCCCCAGCCCATCTGCAGGCACCTTCGGGTCCTCCAGAGATGGCAGAGACAGCAAAGGTCATCCAGCTTTTCCCTTTACTCCCTAATCCCCACTGTCTGCTGGAGCTAGGATGGGTGTGCTCCCAGCCCCCAACAGTACAGGCAGAGAGATGAAAGATACTGTTTTTCAGGTGGAATAGCTTCCAAAATGCTACATTTGCAGTCAAAGTGCTGTTTGGAATGCATATGAACCACTGCCTGCAGCAATGAGAAACAAAGCCATTAAAGTTTAGATAGCAGTGTTTTTATTTTTAACCAAATGAGTCAGTCTCCCCTCTGGCTCTGAGCAGGAGAGAGGGAAAAACTTGGGCAGGGGGAGATCAGAGAACCTTAACCCCACTGGGACTCTGCTTCAGGGAAAGGTCAAGCAGCCTGCTCAGTTTAATTGTGCCTAGAAAAAACATTTAAACCAAAGTTGCTGCTTTGATAGTGCCTTCGTTGGGGGGATTTTTGATTGGGTTTTTTTTGTTGTTTCCCTGGATTATAGTTTTTAAAAAATTAAACTATTAGATTTCAGGATACTTATTGCATCTCTTCCCTCACCACATCCAGAAGGCCTCACGTTGTCTTTCCTTCTGCATCCCTGCCTAGGGGAGATAGAGGGCCAACCTGTTTCCCAGCCTGGAAGGTGGGCTTGGGGTACCACAGTTTTCCCCTTGAGCTCCCCTGTTTGTAACAGGGGGCTTACGGAAGCAGCCTGCCCCATGTTGAGTGCATGGGGTGTCTGTGTGTCTGCTGCTGGGTGCACTGCCTGACAGATTGAGGCACAGCCACAGCCTTCTTACTATGCCCGTCCAGCACCCAGGCATGAACTGCATTCCAACCAGACATCTGCCTGCTGCTGCACCACCGCCCAGGCTATTCCTCCAGCAGTTTCTCTCCCCATCCCAGCCTGTTCCCAAGGTTCCTATCTCTCTGGCATCTCTAAGATGATGCATCCAGCTCTTAAAAACCACCCGTGTCCTCACTGTCATCCAGGGCTGCTTCTCTGAGAGCGCAGCAGGCTCAGCACTCCAGCCCCAGACACTGGAGCACACGCTCAATTTAAAGCTAAGGCTGAAGCCCCTGAGCAGAATCAGGCAGCGAGTGCTCGGCCCCTCCTAGGAAAAAACCCTCAAATACACGGAAAATTACCAAATTACATTACTACCCCTATTTATTCTTTTTTTCCATGCCATATGGTAATTTATGTAAATATACCAATGAGAAACAGGCCCTAGAGCTCTGGCGAGTTCGCCAACGTGCCACACGTGCTCAAAACGTTGGCCATTGTTGCCGCTTTAGGAGAACAGAGTGAGAGAAGCGAATTCTGGCTCCAAGAGTTGTCCAGAGACATGGCTTCATTTTTACTGGGTTTTTTTGTTGTTTTTTTTTTTTTTCCAATGCAATGCCTCCTGTTTTCATGAAAAAAACATCCCAGACTCCCCCAGCTGCTCCAGCAAAAGCTGGCTGCTCAGACCGATCCCAGTCAGGCTCAGAGAACCAGAGCTCACTGCATGCATTTGGCTACAGAGTAGATTTTTTCATGAGCAAATGACCAAATTTTGCATATGAAGGGCTTGGATTTGCAGACATGCAAAGGCAGGTTCAGTCCCATAGTGTCCTCCGGAGTGGGTCCATTTTGACCAGCTAACAAAAGTTTGGTGCTTTTCCCCTTCTACAAGTATAAAGTTTGGTCCCCTATGTGCTTCTCAAGTGACCCTGATGCTTTTATGCAAGCAGAGGTGGTAGCAGGAGGCAGAAGGTGAATCTTCCTAACCTGTATATATTATAGAATCATGGAATAGTTTGGAAGGGACCTTTAAAGGTGATCTAGTCCACCCCCCCTGCAGTGAGCCATCTCTGTGTTTAAGTTACAGGGTGATGTAAGCAGCTCTTTTTTGGATATTGGGAAATAGGAAACATCTCTGTGAGCTGGGTACCATTATCCCAGCTGGATGGAGCTGGACAAGAACAAAGGTTCATATCCAAAGTGGGAGCTTTTGGAGTGTTGGGTTTTTTACCATATATACATACTAATATATATAAAACACATGTCTAAGTGGGTGTGTATTCATGTTATTTATAGACTCTTAATTTTAAAAAGTGGTCCACTTACAGAATCACATCTTCATTTCATCTTTGTTTGTCTAAGATTCAGCAGTGTCTACATTTAGCCCAAATCTGGGGGTAAAATACAGCAGCTGCTCTATCACCCAGTGAGCCCTCCCCAGCCAAGAAGGGGAACTGGAAAAACGAGAGCCAGCGGTTGAAATGAAAATGGATTTTAATGGAACAACAAAATTAATATTAATAACAGTCTAAAGTAAACAAAGTTATACTCAGCCCAGAAATGTACAGTGGTCACAATAAATGGGAAGGCAGCCTCAGAAAGAGGAGAAGGAAGATGAGGAGAAGGAAGATCAGGAGAAGGAGCCAAGGCAGAAAACCCCCACCCTCAGCAAACTTCCCCCTTTATACTGAGTTTCTGGTCTGGGACACACCTGTAGCCAACTCAGGTCAGCTGCTCTAACTCCAGACCTCTAATGGCTGGCCTGGGATTCTGTCCCAGCCAAATCAGGACATATAGTCTTTTCTGATAGGATGAGGATTTTTATTTTTCAGTAGTTTCTTCAGACAGCTTTGGGAGGAAAGATGAGATCTGCAGAAGACAGGGAGGATCCTGAGCAAAGTTTTACTGAAAAAAAAAATGGTGCTGCTCCTCTGAATTAAAGATGGGGAAAAAACCCTCCCAGCTCTGCAATCTCCTTGATTATTATTAATTATTAGAAGTTCAAACGTTTTGGGCATAAACATACCATTTGTGGTCTGGACATGTATAATGCTTTATATGTGCCAAATGTTGTTGACATTTCAAAAGATTTATGTCTTGAGTAAATGATGATTTGGATAATTGCATTCTGTCTACCAAAATCCATCCTGGAGCTTCACTGGAGTGCAGACTCTACCTTCACTCCCTGGCCCACACCACTTTGTTGTGCTGGGAAGTGTGATGGAACATCTGCTCCCCGTTCCCAGCAGGGAACAGGGATGCATTTCAGTGGAAGGGTCAGAGTTGGTGAGGTAATGCCACCCAACAGAGGTCTGCTTACAGCAGGGAAAGGCAAGACTCTTGAGGCTATAGCTGATGGAGTAGGTGGAAGAGGATTTGCTTTTCCATAGCACTTGCTCCTCTGGAAGTTCAGGACAGTTTTGTGTTGGACTAGGCAAGAATTTCAAAAGAAGCTGCAAATTTTGTGTGTCCAACATTTAGCGTACGTTGGTTGATTGCCCTCTGAGAAGATAAGGGGTGAAGTCTCACAATGGTGGTGGCTTCCCATGCCGTGCTAAACATGCTGAGGTTAACAGGGCAACTCAGACTCCTCATGGCATTTCTCTTCAAGATAGCCATCCCTGCCCATTAAAGTCAGTACTTTGCAGTAAAATGTAGACATATCCAAGCTGGTCATGATTTTCTGGTCCAGCTGTTGGCTGTGCTCTGGTCCAAGCCTTTCCTGTGTTTTGATGGTGAGCCTTCTAACACTGTGGGTGGGTAGAAATTCACGGTTACATCTGCATTGCAGGTGCACTCCAAGATGTGCTGTCCATTCAAGGTGGCACTAGTGGGAAATAAGCACAAGGCCTTTGGGTCAGGGTTTGAAATGGTTCCCCCCCCCAACAAGGAGAAGGTAGGTGTGGGCTGTATCAAGCTCTGAAGCTGAGTAGGCTGAGTTAATCCTTAAACTACTTTGAGCTGTGTCTGTAAGGTCACTTTCCACTTGCTTTAGGCTTCTTTTAGCTAGGCAGGGAGCACTGTCCCTGACAGAGACAAAGCAATGAACGCCCACCAGTATGTATAAGGTTCTTCTGAAGTGCCCGCAAAATTGGTGCAGTTGGTGTGAAAACAGACAGAAAAGCTTCCATGAAGCAAGGTTCCTTTCTCCAGGGTTATTCCATTTGTGGTATGAGTGGAAACAACAAGTTCCCACTTCAGTCAACAGCTCTTGTGAGGGATTTGATGTTAAGCAAATGATGAGGCACCTTCATCTCCTCCAGTGGTTTCAGAAGAAACAATGGGTGTTGCTCAGCACCGTGTTGTGAACCTTGAGCTCTCCTAAACAGAGAGACTGAAGGAAGCAGAACAATGTTGTGTTTGTCCTTTAGCTCTGAGTGGGTGGGGAGCAGGAGCAGCTAAATGGAATTTGATGATTTTTTCTTTTAAAATTTATTTTTACCATAGTCACTTGGGGCCAGAGCTGGAGCTGTAAGAGGATAAAAGCAAGAAAATCAGCCTTCAAAGACTTTCCAGTGGGATAGGACTAACATGAGTCATCAGTCCTGGTAGTGAATAGGGATATTAACATACATTTGACTAGCTTTTGCTAGTCTGAATGAGAACTAGGCTGAATCTGATAAATCCAGGAGTCATCAGGCCTCCTGTGCTTCCAAGCATTACTTGTACACAGAACTCAGAAGCTCTGCCATGCCGTATTTCTTGTTCATATGCAGACTATCTGCAGACCAACGTGACCTGTATACATTTGGCTCACCAGACAGGACTTTTTTGCAGAGCTAATTGCTTCACAAACGATGGTCATTTTTGCAGGTTCCATAATTTTTCAGCTTGGTGTGACAGGTGCTTGCAACTGGGAGGTGGCTGTGTGGGACCAGTGACCATGCTGCATTGCACCAGGCATCTGGATAGCACATATCTGAAAGGGCTGGCATGTCCAGATGTGCAGGACTCTGTGCTGAGGAGGTCATCTGTGCGTTTGGACATCTGTTATCCCTATTCCAAGTGAGGGACCAGAGAGAAAAAACAAAGTCCTCAAATTCACCCCAGATCAAGTTCTCAGGTGGAGAAAGAAGACACAGCTTACCATCCCCAAATATAGGGTAGCCCTAGAACGAGCCTGTCTTGGGGTGGAGATTATCTGCTGCACCACTGCATTGGTGGATGCTGTGGAAAGCCTGAGGAACCAGGAATAAAAAAGGGTAAGTGTGGGTAACAGAACCACGCAGAAGCAACTTCTGCTGAAAGCTGGCTTATTAGTCCTGGGGACTAACAGCTTTTCCTGGTAAGTTCAGCAGTTTTTCAGGGTAGGAAACATGACCTCACTGTACACACAGAAACTTGCTATTTTATACCTTACTGCCAGTATGGATTTTAATCAACCAGAAAAACTCAAAATGACAAACAAACAAGAGACAGCTTTGCTATCTGAGGTTCATTAGCTCCCAGCGACCTTTTAAATCTGCAAGAAACCAAAGAGAAATGTTCAGCAAACGGGAGGGCTTTCAAGTCATTTTGCCAGTAATTTCCACCTATTCCCCAGTCCTCCCTCAGTAACGGATGGCATTTATTGATTGTTTTCCCAAGGTTTGCATTTACCTGAGCACACGTAGACCAAAGCTTTGACCCACAATATATAGGGGATGGGAGGTAGTGTCTCCCTGGAGGAACAGCGTGTACTTTGTGTCTTGCAAGGTTATGTGAAGCCAACTCTCAAGGGCATCGTCATCCTCGTGTGGGAGGCTGGAGGAGTGAGCAAAGGGCAGCCTATTTCATGCTTGGCACAAACACACACCAGGGAGCCATCAGCACTGTGTGCTGCAGAGGGTTAGATGCAGGTTCATGAGGAGGAGCTATCAAGCCAGCACGGACCCGACCCGGGCTCTGGAATGCAGCACTGGGAAAGGAAAGACAGATAAAAGCTGAATGTGGATGATGCGCCAGCACCCTGCCCCTGGGCCATGGGAACCAGTGAGCAGAAAGCAGTGACTGAGAGCATCACTGTATGGGTACAGACAGACCAGTCGTCAGGTTGCTTCTTCATGGCAGGCTCTCAGGTCCAGCTCCTCAGCAGGTGTGAACGGACCTCACATTTGGTCTACCTGAGGCAACCCCTCTGCACCTACACCTGGAGTTTTTCTTCCTGGGGCACTTAGAAATATTGGGCTTTCTTGCCTCACTGGAACAGAGGCAGCTGATGGATCCCTGCATGAAGTAGAACATCTGTCCTCTCATCAGTCTTCTTCAGCTTGAGATCCAGTCACCTTCTCTAAATATAATGATGACAAGAGGACCATTGCTGGGGTGGATTGAGAATGGCATGTTTAACTAAGTAAAACCATTTGAAGCTCTCTTGCACCTTCTCAGAAAGTGCTGTTCTGTTGGGACCATAGCTGAGGAAGTACTGATTGTAGATGGAGAAGAGAGAAAGGCGGACAAAGCACCATCAAGAGATTCAGAGTAGGCAGAATAAGGGGGCCCTGAGGCCATCTCTGGAAGATGTTTGCTGTGTTTTACTGACTTGTTTTGATGGGGAAAAAAAAGATTTTTAAAAGAAGAGATATAATATGTCACGTGTACAAGACTGTAGTCCTCCCCGAAAAACTCTATGAACTCCATCCACCAAAGAAAGAAGCTGAAGAACTTCTGAAAAGTGAGAGAAACTAAAAGATGAAAACACAGGCTGGAGAATGGAAACTCCCTTTCCTCCTGCCAAAAGAGAGCTTGCGGTGGGACCTGTTCTTCCAGCCTGAATCCAGCCCCTACTGACATCACCGGGACTTATTGGGACACGGTAGGACTGGAACTCAGTTTCATCCAGGCACTAAAGTCCACTGGCAGCATGGAGGAAGAGGAGCCCAGGGCTGAAGAGTGATGAAGCTAGAAAAGGTCTGCGTCACACAGGAGCAGCTGGGAAGGATAATTCGCCATCTGTGCTAAGTGGTTTCACCCCAGTGCTGTCGGTCACACCAGAATGCAGAATCGCAGAGAGACCTCATATTTATTGTGAGGAGGGGAGGGGAAGGAGGGGGAGAAACCATCTGTGGAAGGGAATCAAGCCAGTATGTGGCCTTGGAGAGTCACATCCAGAGGGGGGCTGAGCTAGAAAGCACCTGGCACATATCTGGCACCTGTGAGAGTGTGCAACAGGGATGCTGAGAGCAGCTGTGGGAAGCACGTGGCTCAGGCTGTGAAGGGACAGCAGGCACAGGCTGATGGTTTCGGGGCTTTGGAAAGGACAAGGTGTGCTGGCTGTGCTTTGTTTCTGTAGCTTGACCATCGGTGTTCTCAGCGTGGGGCTCTCCACACCCCGCCTTCCCCGCTGCTGACGGGCTTCCACTGTGGAAAGCAGCAGGAGAAGGCTTCAGGGTCTAGGAGAAGAGGGTAAAGAGTTTGCTGAAAGGTGTGTAGGAGCTGGGAAGGCAAAGTGATGCACTTTAAAAGTCCCTGGGAAGCCCTAATGGTCTTTAATTTTTACATCCACCATTCAGTGCCTCTCTTCATTAGCTTCCCAGCCTGGAAGACGGGTGAGCAAAGGATCCTCTGAGCAGAGGTTAATGCACCTACAGTGTTGGGGGCAGAATCCTTGACAGGACAAACCACCTTTTTCTCCCAGCTTCCTGACAGCACTGCAATCCTGGAACAAATCAAAGCATAAACGAAGAAGTGTTGATAGGCTTCTTTCCTCCTGGACCGTTAATTCAAGTCTGGCTCTAGGCCATTAGTGTTTTCACACTATTACCTTCTAATGGCTTCTTGCTCTTGGCTCAGCTCATACTTGGTAAGTCACAGCTGTGTGCATTGTTAGCTACAGCCTCCCAGTTAGCCTCTTGCTGGGAAGCTCCGTCAGGATGATGACTTGTGTCCGTGTTATGAAAACAGCCCGTGTGTAGCAGCTGCTGTCAGATAGTGCTCCTTCCAGCACGCGCTCAACAGGTGTCAGGAGCTGTTTTCCTGCCGCCGTGGATGGGATCAGCTGTTCCAACAGAAGGTGCACTTGTAATCCATCCCCCCTCGCTGTGCAGGCTGGGTCACACGGAGCTGCTGACGAGCCCGCGACAGCTTTTGCTGAGGGAGCTGCATCTTTTAGCTCAGATACTGGGGACTCGAGAGGCAGAGGGCTGCGATGCGTTGGCATCCCACCCAGATCTGGTTTTGGCCCCGGATTTCATAGCCTGCAGTGGATGAAGCACCCAGAAGGCTCTGCCGTGAAGGGCTGAAGGTGACTGTGCCCATGCTCTCCGGTCAGGTACAGGTGTGTTGTTGAGAGAGATGTCATGACAAATCTACATCATAGAATCATAGATTAGTTTGGGTGGGAAGGGACCTTTCAAGCTCATCTGGTTCAACCCCCCTGCAGGGAGCAGGGCCATCTGCAACTAGAGCAGGGTGCTCAGAGCCCCGGCCAACCTC
>WUAM01000001.1:2784575-2795564 GCA_024336885.1 Actenoides hombroni
CCTCCCCTGCAATGGTGCCAGGGATGGGGCAGCCACCACCTCTCTGGGCAACCCCAGACAGGCTCTCACCACCCTCAATGTAAAAAAATGTCTTCCTTCTGTCCAGTCTAAATCTCCCCTCACTCTGGGGAGCAAGCTGGCTTTTCTGGAGAGGTGGAAGGGGTGCAGCAGGGCGCTTGCAGGATGCTCTGTGCATGGGGGTGGCCGTTGTCTCCACAGCCTTCCCAGAAACACTCCTGGATGGCTGAAGAAGGCTCTGGTGAGGACAGGCAACTAGACGTGGGTGTGAGGTTGGCTGGCAGCATTGCCATGGCAACTGGCAGCATCCCAGGAGGAGAAGGAAGAGGAAGGGGAGGAAGAGCAGGCCAGCATGGCCCACCAGGACAATTGAGCGAGGGAAAGTTGTGCACCAGCAGAGAAAAGAGCAACATAAACCCATGGGGAGTGAGGGGATCCTGGGTGTGTGGTGCCCACTGTCCCTGGCTGTGGAAGAGGCCATGTTCAGCTCTCCTCCCTTTCACACACCCCAGTGAACAACCCTGGTTTAGTTTCCACTAGATATGAACATCTTCATGTTACTAGAAACAGTGCATTTTCTTGCTCCATAGGGGTGCTCATTCAAAAATATGAAAAAAAACCCCTCTGAGGAGTCATTCAGGCACTGTGAGAGCTGGTGATGAAGAAACACCCTGCTTTGGGTTATTTCAGTTTCCTCTTTTACTTCAGGTACTCAAGAAAGGGTTACAGTGAGGATACAGCTTTCTTCATACCCTTTGTCTCTCTAGTAAATCTACCAACTGATGTGTTTCAAGAAATAAAGGGTAACATGCTCTGAACACCCAGCCCCCTGCAGACATGCAAGCACATACACAGGTACCCACAGATCACACAGAATGGTGGGCGTTGGAAGGGACCTCTGGAGCTGATCTGGTGCCAACCCCTGCTCCATCCAGCAGGGTCACCCAGAGCAGGGGGCCCAGGATCACAGCATCCAGGAGGGTTTGGAATCTCTCCAGAGAAGGAGACTCCACAACCTCTCTGGGCAGCCTGGGGCAGGCTCTGGCACCATCACAGCAAAGAAGCTTTTCCTTCTGTTCAGATGGAACCTCCTGGGTTCCAGTTTGTGCCTGTTGCCCCTTATCCTGTCGCTGGGTACTGCTGAAAAGACTCTGGCCCCATCCTCTTGCTCCTCACCCTTTAGACATTGATAAGGACTGACTTCAGTCTTCTCTTTTCCAGGCTAGATGCAACTGTTCAGTTCAATGCATGGGGAAATTGCTTTAGTCCCTTACTGGGAAAATCTGTATTTAGGCCCAGAAACGACTTCCCACCCCTTCTTCCCACCTCCTGACACACCTGGAGGAGATAAGCAGTCATCTGCAATCACAGGGCTAATGAGAGGTATTAATTAATGAGGCAGGTAGCCTGTATGGGGCAGGACAGGGCTGGGTGCAGATTCCACTACAGGGCAAAGACCCAGAAAGGAGCTTGGCTGGACAAGAGAAGCTGTGAGAAATGGATGACTGGAAGGTGAGGCAAACTGATTGCTCTGCCAGCCTCTCTAGCCTGGACATTTGACTGTGAAAGCAGCAAGAAGCAGGTGTGAGTGGGTTTCTACCTGCCCCCGGGGCTGGAGAGCTGGGGTGGTTGTGGAAGGGCTAGTTCTGCATTTACTGTCTCTCCCTGCGTGCTGGCTCCAGGCCACCCAGGCTGAATGCTGACAGTTTGTGCTGAAGTGTTGGAGAACTGAAAGGCCCTGAGGCTGTGCTAGCTGGTCCCTGGCATCTTGCATTTCAAATGCCCTCAAAATGATGGATTTGATGCTTCCCTTTTTATTTATTACATTTAAAGCAGTTTTGCCAGGGGGGTAGCTCAGGAGAACAGGCAACTTCTTTTCCTGAGGATCCCGGGAGTCGGGCTGTTGCACAGCTGCATGCAAAGCAGAACACAGGAGCCCACCCGTAGCCAACTGGGTGGCAATCTGCCCTCACTGGGGGTGGGGGAACGGGGAGGAAAGGGCTGCCTGTTTCTGCCCTGGCTAAGGAGCAGAAGGCAGCAGGGAGTGGAGAGCCGTTTGGTGCGCTCAGCTCCTGAGCACTGGGCAGTTATTATCACCAGGACGCAGCTGTAAATGTGCTCCGGGCGGCAGGGACCCGGGAGCTGAGAGTGCAGCTCAGCTGAGTGTGTTATTGGATTATCAGCTGATTAGAGATGTTAAGAGTCCACTCTTGAATAATCAACATGGTGCTTTTTGGCTGCTGTGTATCAGTGGGAGGGGGAAGGCAGCTGAGCAGCCAGCCTGGCTGCCTTGGACGCAGGAGCGAGCCCTGGGTGTTGCCACCAGCAAGCCCTGCTCAGTGAGGAGTGGGGATGCCCACCTTCCCCAGCTCCAGGCTGGGCAAGCTCTGCACTGATGGGGCTTAACCACAGCAGGGGGTTCCTCCTCTTCCCCTGGCACAGGCTTTAGGCCCTAGGGTTTCCTGGCAGAAGGGGTAGGATCTGGAGAGTCTTAACCAAGCAAGAGGTCAAGCAACCTGCTCTAGTTGGAGATGTCCCTGCTCCCTGCAGGGGGGTTGGACTGGATGAGCTTTAAAGGTCCTTTCCAACTCAAACCAGTCTTTGAACGTGTGGGGAGATGCCCATGCAGCCTGGTGATGTGCTGATGCTTGTGGTGGGCTCGATTCACCATGGTCCAGGGCAAGTACACAGAGTGCTGGAGATTATGGCCAGCTGGCTGTGGCCTTGGAGAAGGGAAGTCCAGGTCTTTGATGTGGAGATGGAAGAGCTGAATCCCTCTACTGAGCTAATATAATGGGTGGGGGTAGTGTGGGGATGTGGGTATCCCACTGCTTGCAAAAGAAACTCACTAGGCAGGGGAAAGGGCAGGGAGACTTTTCCAGTGAGGTAAGTGCCAGTAAGGTCAAAAGCTTAGCAGGAGCTTGCACGGTAGTGGATTCCTGTTAAGATAAGGCAAGACAGAGGCCCAGGGATGGAGCTGACTTAGCAGAGATTAGTCTGGGAGCATTCTAAATGAGGACACGCAGTGCTCCCTTTCCTCTGCCTCTCCTCTGTACTGATACACGGCAGCATTTGGGCTACAGATGGAGAAGCAGCGATGTACCTGCTGGCTCTTATCTTTCTTTTCCCCTTATTTCAGATTTTCAAGGTTGGTTTGGCCACAGTTTCCCCTGGAGAAGCTTCCTACAGCCACTTTGCAGTAGGGAGTCATCTTGCTCTCTTTGATGTGTATTTTTGCTCTCTGGAGGCGAGTCCTTCTGGTGGTCTCTGGCCTGGAGGGCACGATTCACCAGCAACTTCATGGACCATGTTCTTCCCCTCAGTCACAGTGCTCCCATTGCCACTAAAATCAATGGCATGACACCTCTGTGAGCTGGGAATTTGATATTAAAAGGAATAATGAATCACAGTCACATCAACCTTACCCTGACACTCAGGGGTACTGAGTGATGGGGATGGAGGAGATCCGTCTACTTCTCTCTCTCTGTTCCTGCCTCTGAGGAGATCAGTATTCTCCTTTCGGAGACCTGCAGGGGTCACAGTTGGATTGTACAACAGGCTGGGATCCTGTCCTTGGGAAAGACAACCAGAGCATCACACTGCCTGCTTCCTGCTAAACTGTGGGTCAGAAAGCCAGCAGAAGGCCAAGTGCCCACTGCCCACAGGTCGCTGCCCTAAACCCCACCCAGGTGGGTTCCCACCCCTCCTCTGCTTTCTGCCACTAAGCTCTAGGAGATGTTTCCCATGTATTTCTTGACTTAACAGAACAGTGAAACCAAACATGTTTCAGGCTGGAAAGAGCTGGTCTCAAGTTCATGCACAAAAGGATGTGAAGAACAAAGATTTTTAGCAAGAAGGTGGCAGAAGGAAGAGGAAGTGCATTAGATATCATGATTTATACATGTACAGTGCAATCAAAGGACTAGCATTCTAATTAACTTGCAACATGTCAAAGGCAGCTCACACTGAAGAATTGTGTATCTGTGTTTCATGTTCATGTAAATGTTGGTGGTCCATCAAGGCTGGTGCTAAGGGGCTTTGCTTCCTGTTTGTCTAACCTGATCTTCCTCTAAACTGCATGGTACAGACCTCAAAAATCGAAATCCAGGTGGCAGAACTGGGGCAGCTTCAAGATAAAGAGTTTAGGTCTTGGTAGACCTCCAGTGAAGTGAGATGGATGGGGCAGTTCTTGAAACCCTGACCTGGCTTCCTCTGGGATCAGTAATCCTCTCTGCAGCTCACTTACATGGCTATGCTTGTCCATCTTAGCTTCCATATCCAGTGGAGCCTCCTAGTAACAGAGAAGTCACAGAAGACATGCAGGACCGACTAGACAGCAGTGTGCTACAAAGAGAACCTGTGCCTGGGTGAAGTCACATTTCCCATGTGACAAGCAGTTCTCTGTAGGGATTTTCTGCCACTATGGCACCAAACAGCCTAACCCGTCTTCCTTCTGCTGGATGACTGAAAGTTTCCTTCAGATGGGCCTGATCCAGTCTCCAACATGAGAAGCAGCAGAAACAACATCATCCACCTTCATTCTCCAAGGTCCCTTTGCAGACACTTACCCACAGAACACCCGGTCACTCTCGGTCCCCTCCCCACCTCTGCACTGCACAGGGCCCGGGGAGGCAAAATAGGATCTGGCTGCGACACTCAGGAAGATGGACCATTTTCATTACACGATAATCAATTTGCCTGTAATTATGCTCTTGACAGTGAAATGCAGGCAGTAAATGATCCCAACATGCTGCACTCCCTCCCTCTTCCCAGGACAACCCCCCCCCCCCCAGCTGCCCCTCCCCTCTAAATGCTGAATTATTTTACAGTTGATAGTTCCTTAGATTCGCCGACCTTTAAAAGCTGAACACTACATGCCTGTTGAATTTTAATCAATTTATTTTTTTCAACTGGAAATGTCAGACTTCTGTACGGAATTACTTGGTGCCGGCTGATGTGACAAAGACTCAAAGTTCAGCGTCTGAAGCCGTGGAGGAGCAGAGAGCTGCGTGCATTAGCACAGATAATTTGCAGGATGTGAAAATGAGAGCAGGAGTGAGGGAGCATATATTTTTCATTAGCTTTGGTTTAAAGGGTTCGGGGACCTGCATTTATTTCGTCCAGTGAACTCTGGCCTCATTAAATCCAGACCGTGGCTGGTAATGACTGGAAGTAAGAAGCTGCACAGGCCACTAAAGGGCAGGAGGTAAAGTGAGTTCTTTGCCGGAGCACGGAGCGAAGCTCGGTGTGCAGCGGGTGAGCGGCAAGCTCTGCTGTGCCCGCTCTGCGGTACCCAGCACGGCAGAGGAGGGCTGAGATGCACAAACTGTTTGCCAGCCTCCGCTGGTCCGGTTCATTACTGCACATTATAGCACACGCTTCACGCTGGTCTTGAACACCCCGGGCAGTAACCTGAAGAACCCAGCCAAGGCTTCACCTGCTGTGCTAGCCTTTCTCTGCCCAAGCTCAGAGATTATTGACCTTCTCATTAGCGCTGAGTTTCGCTGGCGTCGCCTGGAAGGATGAAACATTCCCCAAGTGGAGCAAAGCCCGTTTGCAAAGAAGAGAAAAAGCTTCTTTGTAAACACAGCCCTGCAGACGGAGTCCTGCTGCTGGGGAAGCCCACGGCAGTGAGTAAACACCAGTGAGGAACCTTGTTGTCTCTACTGGGATTTTCTGGCTTTCGTCGTAATTTTTGCATCATGTTTGTAAGCAGTTGCTACAGCCAGGGTGATGCTGGGGCTGCTCTGACTCATTCCTGAGTAGGGAATTCCTCTACCACCAGTAGCTAGGGCACTCCACATCAGTCCTATCCTGCATCACCTACTTCCCCACAAGCAGTTGCTTCAGGCTCAAGTTATTGCCTTGTGTTTCCGTGCTGTCAGCAGCCTCGGGTGTTTCCCTCCAGTGCTGTGGTCTGTTCCAACCCTGGGCCAGGAGAGTCCTACAAACATGTTCCTGTCCTATTAAAATTTAATTCCTTCTTTGGAATAGAGACTTCTCATCACACGCAACTGGGTGGATAAATGTTTGCTAAGGTGACAAGGACTGAGTATATTTAATCTTCCTCCTCTATAAAAAACAGTGCCCATCGTTGCCTCTTGGCATAGGTACATTAAAATCCATAATGAACCTTACAAGCACATCTTTGGTAAAATATGGTCTGTTCTTCTCCACTGAACTGTAAAAAGTAGCTTTTTCAAACCCATGCACAGACCTACGTGCAGCAAAAATAACGTGGTGACTGTTGGTTCAAGGAATGTTCCAGGAGACTTAGTAGGTTGAGGTGCACCTCAAAACCAACTGTTCTTCCAGTGGCACAAACTACACGTATTTAGAGGTGTAAATTTGGAAACTGGCCTAAGGGTCAGTTTCCAAAGTTAGTAAAGGGTCACTCTTTATGTGCCCTGATCTTAGATTGTCTCTGAAGCTTTGCAGCCTGCTCTCTGAGGCAGGGGTCAAGGAACCTGTGGTCTCACACAGCACCACAGATCCTTTACTTTGACTCCATTCCCCTGAAATGGATTTTAATTGAAAAATGCTCATGGGTTGACATCAGCTCTTGCTGGGGGGAGTGTGGATGAACCAGGTTAGATGAATTCCTAACTGGAACAAGTCTAATGGGCAGAGATGGCAAACTGAGTCACAGTAGTGAGGTACACGGGATTGTGACCCAAAAAGTGACCGAGCTATGATTTACACCAGCCTTGATCTGAACCAGGCTGAGGCAAAGGCTTGAATCTGTATTTACTGTGTCTTAGGTGACTGTGTTGATCATCAATATATAGACTCAGCTGAGGGAACCTGTTTGTTGTGCTCCCCTTCCCAGTTCAGCTCATAAAACTTTGAGATCTCATTTTGCCCTGAGGAGGATGAAAAATTTCTTTGAATTTTGAGGTTTTCAAGAAAGGGAATTACTCCTGCTGTGCAGCTTTTTTATTTAGCTCAGAGGTCTTGCTTCTCCAGTCCTCCCATGTGAAAAGCCCTCAGAGAAGATAGTGAGCCTATGGAAAGCAGCCCAGCCCAGGCTCACTAACTATTCATCAGTATTCCTTTTAAGAAGGCAAATGTTATTATCCTCTTTGCCAAAAGGGAGTGTGAATGCATCTGCTCCTCCACCCATCTTCTTGGCACCCCCTTGCCGTGCAGAACTCCTACAACTCACCCTCTGTCTCAGCTCGACAGCCTGTTACAAATGGCTGTGTGTAAGCAAGGTCTTGCTCTTCATTTACAGCCCTCTCAGTCACTCCGATGGGTTCCTTCCCTGGCCTTTCACAGCCTTGGTTTGTTTCAGGTTAAGAAAATGTCAAGCTCATTTGGAAGTTCCTTGCCTCTCCTTGCTTTGCCATTACTGGTCCTCTGCCTGCTGCAGGAAGCTGACATTTAGATCGTGAGCTAGGTAATAGCTGTTAAGTTAGACTTTGTTAATCACCAGTTATGTCCAACTTCAGAAATGAGCTCAGGTGGCCCAGAGCTTATTTCCTCACTTCCAATCTCTCTCATTCTCATATCTTCATCTATCCCTGCCTGGTCCTCCACTCTCCGACCCCATGCCTGCTTATTTATTGACTATGACAGTAAGGTATCATTCAATGAAATACAGGTTTAAAAAAAATAATAATTAAAAAAAATCACTAATTTGGGAGGCAAGCTTAGAAATGTCTGAATTTATTCCTTCTCCGTACAAGATCATCCTTTTCTACTTTCCCCACCCCTTCTGAACCCAGTGGGGAAGATGCTAAAGCCCATTAGCAGAGCTGGTGATGAGAAGGGTCTGAGCCTGTGATCAGCCCTGGTGATGCTGCAGATCCTGGGACACGCTGGCCCTCAGGGCTGAGGTCAAGTCAGTAAAGAAAGCAGGTGCTGCCCATTGCTGCCTTCTAGTCCAAACACAGCACCAAACCATGCCAAGGAGCTGGCGTTTCCTGTCACTGGTGAATCTCTTGCATATGGGGCTGTTTGACAAGGGGATGGATTAGGCAGCATCCAGAAGTCCTGCTCATCCCTGATTTTCTATGATTTTGCCAGGCTGACATTTAAGGATCAGATCAAGGCCGGACACAGTGGCTTCTGTGGGGCTCTACTAATCACAGGCTTGTGCAGATTTGAAAATGAGTTTTGACCAGGGCTATTGATTTCCCTCGTTGCTTTGCTTTTTCCATGTGCATGCATATGTGTGTGTTTGCAATTTTAACCTGAAAGACTGGGAGGGAGCTCTTCCTGACTTCTGTGCACCTCCCCTTTGAAGCCCTGATAAGGGACTTCATTAAAAAAAGCAAACTGCAGCAGTCAGGAAGTGCGAGGGGAGGAGAAGTAAGAAGAACTGATGAGGACAGCAAGTGTTTGAAATGTGAAGAAGAAGAAGAGGAGGAGCCGTGGCAGATGTTGCCAGCTGTTGCTCATGTGTGGGTGTCACATCAGCCCCCTCTACAGAGCAGAACAAACCCACGAATTAAGTCACTGTGCCGTGGCCCCGGTGCTGTCCTTTTCTATTGGAGTTCGTACCTCTCCCCAGGCCTCTTTCAGTCCCGTTCTTGTAGCCTTCATCCACCAGTGCCAGTTCTGGCTGCACCACTGGGTGCCCTGGCCCTTGCTGCTGTGCCCAGTTGTTGTCCAAATAGTGGATTCGTTACCCAGCGTGCAAACAAACCAAGCCTCTGATGCTACAGCACGATGGCTGAGAGCCAGTTGTGAACCACTGCGAGAGGGGAGCTGGGCAAAGTCAGCTTTATTCATACGACTGAAGTCCTCTGAAAACACAAAATCAATCCAGTCTGTGTGTTTGTATATATATATACGTATATGTATAAAATCTATTTGGTTTATAGCCTTTCTCTTTTCCCTCCTTGAAATGTGCTTGTTTCCCTGGAATGACACTTTGGTCTACCATCAGGAAGGGAGTGCTGATGCATATTCTTCCTTCTCCATATTACTCTGCTCCCTGTAGAGAGGTGAATCCTACCAACTTCCAGAAAGTTTCCCTGACGTGTCAGGATTTCCTGAAGCTCCCTCGTACAAAAGCAGTCTGCTTACCCCCCACCACCTCCAGCCTTGCCTATCACACCAAAATTCACATCAATCCTTCTGGCACCATCCTTCCCTTTCTACTCCCTTTTGCCCACAGAAAATTAGTAAGGGTTTAAAAGGGAAGGATTTGTATAGTCGGGGTGAAAGGCTGGCTGTCCATCTAACTGTAGATCTATCCTGTATTTAACTGCATTATGCCATCTTTATTCTTCTCATCAGCAGGTACTTTCCCCCTAGGACTTCCACCTTCTCCTGTACCTAACAGTGGCAGGTTTGGAGAGTGGACTAGTGAGGTGTAAGGCAGGGCACTGTTGTCGGACAGTTCCTTCATTTTATGCAGGCAATGATCTTTTTATCTGCACTGGTTCCCCTGTGACCCCCTCTGCCCCAATCTTTTTTCCCATTTCTGCTCCCAAAAGTCAGAAGAAGAAAGTGAAATCTCCTCAGTCCCTGTAGCTACAAAGGTGTGACCCTCCCACTGCGAGCTCTCCAGCAACCTTTCCACCACATGCAAATTTTTATAGCACATCAATAAAAGGATCTTGAGGCCAAATGGAAATCGAGCAGCTGCTTGAATTGCTTGAGGGGAAAGGAACCCATTCAAAGAAGGGGTTTTTTATTATTATTATTATTATTTTAAGCATTCAAATGAATGACCCAATCAATTTCAGGCCTCTTTGTTCTGTGAACCCTCCCCAGGAATCCCTGTGTGCTCCAGCTGCTGGACTGGCAGCTCTGCCTTGGAGAAAGCAAGTGCTGCTCCTCACCCCTGGGCCCCTCCAGCCCCTCCGGGGTTGTCATCTCCCTGAGCTGCTGTCCCTCCCAGGCCACGACATTCAGAAGGTTTCAGCACCCAATGAAGGAGAAGCATTTCCCTGAAAATCCAATTGCACTGGGTGCAAGGGGAAGAGTCCTGGGAAATTTGGTATCGCGCTCACGAGCTGAGTAGGGGGTGAGTCCTTATCACACTCATGAGGCTGCAAAAAAAGCTTTTACAGTGAGGGGCAGAAACAAGTCAGTCACCAGAGGGGTTTCTCCTCAGCCCATCCAGAGCAGAGTAAGTTCCTGTAGTATCTGAGTGCTGCTGTGCCTAATATTGGCTTTGCATAATGTGATGAATTGATGAATTTTCAGAGTGTGGATTTTCCAGAGCCTAGCACTGGACTGGACTTGAGTGCATTTCCACTTTGAAGACTCTAACTAGAGACCCTCAGCATCATTTTTGTGATCAATACTCTGACTAGAGCCAGGCTGAGCCAGCTGCAAACCCCTTGCAAAGTCACACGTGCCGTGCCTCATCTTTATTCTCCTTCTTAGTTCCTTGACCGTTGACTTCTCCAGCAGCAATCAGCCTCTCTGGCCCTGTCATTATCCTTGCTGTAATGATGAAATAATAGCTCGCTGCTTCGAGCTTGCCATCAGGATTGTCCTGAGTGCAGATGGCCTGGTACACTGTCCAAGAGAGGGAGAGTGCCAAGGGATGTATCCACTGACTGCAAGAGCATCCACAGTTTCAGCGGTCCAGCTCAAATGTCCTTCCTGATCATCAGTGGCACAGACAGTGGGATCGAGGGCACCCTTAGCAAGTTTGCAGATGACACCAAGCTGAGTGGTGGTTGACAAGCCTGACAGATGGGATGCCATCCAGAGGGACCTGGACAAGCTCTACAAGTGGGTCCATGTGAACCTCATGAGGTTCAACAAGGCCAAATGCAACGTCCTGCACCTGGCTTGGGGCAACCCCTGGTATCAACCCAGGCTGGGGGATGATGGGATTGAGAGCAGCCCTGCAGAGAAGGACTTGGGGGTGAAAACCTGGATATGAGCTGGCAATGTGAGCTCACCCTGGGCTGCACCCTCAGCAGCGTCGGCAGCAGGGGAGGGGGGGATCCTGCCCCTCTGCTCCCAGGGATCTGCTCTGGGGAGAGAGACCCCCCTGCAGTG
>WUAM01000001.1:2795632-2821304 GCA_024336885.1 Actenoides hombroni
AGGGCTGGAACCCCTCTGCTGGGAGGCCAGGCTGGGAGAGCTGGGGGGGTTCAGCCTGCAGAGGAGAAGGCTCTGGGCAGACATTCTCAGGGCCTTTCAGAACTTCAAGGGGACCTAAAGGAAAGATGGGGATGGACTTTTCAGCAGTGCCTGTTGTGACAGGACAAGGGGTGATGTTTTTTAAACTTAAAGAGGGAGATTTAGACTGGAGAGAAAGAAGACATTTTTGATGCTGAGGGCAGTGAGAGCCTGGCCCAGGTTGCCCAGAAAGTTGGTTGATGCCCTATCCATGGAAACATTCCAGGTGAGGTTGGAGGGGACTCTGAGCACCCTGCTCTAGTTGCAGATGTCTCTGCTCCCTGCAGGGGGATTGGACTCGATGAGCTTGAAAGGTCCCTTCCCACCCAAACCAGTCTGTGATTTTATGATTCCTCAGTGGCATTTCTGCACAGCCTTTGGGGGCAGAGCTGCAAGCAGGCTGTGTCTCAGATGCCATGTGTATCTGTAACAGTGCAGGTCTGTTGCCTCTCTCACTACTGCACAAAAATCAGCCTGAATGTGTTTATTGAGTTTTTTTGATGAGGTGCTAGATCCTCATCAGGAAACAGTGGTTCTTAGGATTCATGCACTGCCCTTGGAAAAACTACTTTTTCTCTCTGTGCAGCTGTTTACCTGCCTTACCTTTATTTTTTTTTCTTTTTGTCTGTTTTATCTGCAAACCTTGTAAGACTGAGGTTGTCTCCTAGAAGTATTTGCACAGCACTTAGCATGAAGAGCTGTCCAGGTCCTACATTAGCCGTGTGAGCGTCTGAATGCATTAGCTAAAGAACAGGGCATCACACTCTGCCCTCCACTCTGCATAAGGTCTTTCTATGCAGTTCAGTGTCTGGAAGGACTTAATTTCTATCTGTTTCCAGGCTCCTAAGAGCTGGCATGGCCTGCAAAATTCAGACTAACTTCCCGGCCCATCCACCTCTTGTTTGTTTGTTATTTTAATCTTCTTTCCTAGTCCACAGTATGAAGAGAAAGGGCTGATTGACAGCTTAACTGTTTCAAATCAATAGAAAGAGCACTTGAAGATTAAAGCAATTTAAACAAGGTGTTTATGTGGTTTGGAGCTAAAACTGCACTTGAAGGCAACAAGCAAAGGAGCTGGAGGAAGTGGGTCAGCCAGGAGACAGAGGGAAACTGCCTGAGCAGAGGTAAGATTACAACAATAGGCTGGGATGGCTTTTTCATCAGAAAGAGATCACTGCTTTCCATAAAGGAGGCCTAATCTCAAAATTGCTTTCACCTCTGACTGATTGCTCCATCGATTCAAACACGCTGGCCCTGCCCCTCTTTCTGTCCCGATGCTCTCTGGCCCCTGGTGCATCTCGCCCCCTTTCAGTCCCCGATCCACTGTTGTTGTAGTGGGGCTGTGGAGATGACCCCTCCCAGCAAACCACTGCCTGCACCTCAGAGAGGTTCCCCACCCACCTTTGGTTTGCAGGGCTGGAGAGCAGAGAGAAGGCCCCAGCAGTGCTCTGACTTCTGCCTCTATCTGATGAAGTACCTCGGGGGCAACTTTGAAGCCATCTCAAAGATTCCATTACATTTTTTAATCAATGCAAAGGCCCTGTCCCCTTGCTAAATTACTTGATCTCCTCCCCTTCCCAGGCTTTTAGGTAATTGCTGTAGATGAGCGCTGCTGCATATCAAGGAGAGCTGAGCCAGGGCTATTGATCAATCCAAATGTGCTGTTGGCCTGGTTTAGAAGAGCTTTACTAACCTACCCCAGGGGCAGATCAGGTTTTTTTAGCCAAATCAAGCGAGTTTCATGTTCTTGCTGTTTTGCATAGCCCTAATGAGGTAGCAATTCAACCCTTCCTTCCCTAGACCCTCACTGTATGAGGGCAATAATTCGTCCAGGGACATGCCAGTCTTTCTCCAGTGACCATAGGAAAAGTCCAGACAATAGGTTTATACTAAGTGCTTCATTTCTGGCCAGTTGAATTTAGGGGGAAGGGATCCCACTGAGTCTCCCATGAGGGAGCATCACCATGAGAAGCAGATGGGTGAGTTCTCCTTGTGCTGACTGAGGCTCTAACCCTGCATGGAGGCAATCCTGCAGAAGATGCACAGACAACCTGCTCCAAAGAGCTGGAACTGGGGAGCCAGCAGGTGCTTGGGGGAGCTTAGTGTAAAAGACTGGAAAATTTGGTTAAAATTATTAAAATCTTCAATAAATCAGCAAAAATCCCTGGCCTCCAATCCAGACAGAAAGGGTGACAGTTTTGGGTACCACCACAGAAGATAAGAAGTCCTCAGGACAGCTTTACAGCAACCAGACTGCCACAGAGTAATTCCCAACGTCTGTCAGTCTCAAGGAGGTAATGTCAGGTCCCAACTCCTTAGCAAGGACTTGAGAGCAGTGTGGGTGGTAAATTACTGTTTACTTTCTGTGTCACCAGAAACACGCTGAGAGATTCTGCCTCTCTGGCTTCACAAGAAGAGCATCAAGTAGAAACACCTGCTCCTTTGCTGGGGGAACCGAGCCCGTTTCCAAGGTCGTGCTCAGCATCCACGTCCCCTGTTTCTAAGTGTTTATTATTTCCTTGGTGACAAGTGTCCAACTGACAGTGATTCAGATGGTGGCACGAGAGCTCTGGGCAATTAGAGGCTGCCTTAGCAAGGCACACTCCATCCTCCTGGGCAGTGTGCTGCTGGCAGCGATGCCACGTGGCATTTGCTTCATCAGCTCCTTGTCGAGCTTTTCACCCTATAGGCACCAGGCAGCGCTCGCTCCGATGCACAGGCAGCAAAGCTGCTGGGCTTTCCAGGAGCATGTGTGGGGCTGTGCTTCTTGGTGTGGGATGTGTCCTTGGTAACTGGAGATGGATGCAAGAGTTCGGATTCATCCTGCCACCGATACTAAGAGATGAGCTTTACTGCTTTGTGAGTCCTGTCGTTGATCTCTGAGGCAGTGGTCACCATAATGACTTGCCAGAGCATTGGTTTGAATGTGTTTGACTGGCTGTCCTGTGTGGTGCTAGATCCACAGCTTCTGAAATGGATGGCTTGCTCTGCAGGGAGGGGATGGTGGCCTGCATGGGAAGGGGCAGGACTTCTAGAGATGGGTAATGATAAGGAGGTTTGTCTACCCTGGGAGGCTAGAGGCCTTAGCAGGGTGTTGGTGGCCATGTAGAGTCCAGAGACACCCAGGTACTGACAGGGATTCACAAGCTGTGAAACACAGCCTCAACGTGGCCTGTCACCAGTGGATGGTCTCCAGCTGAAGCAGTGCCAGCTTGGGCTCCTGCCACGCAGGGTCCAGTCCTGCAGCTCCTCTGCGCTGTGCAGATGGGTTTAGCTGGGGACTCTGGGACGCACACGTGCGCAGCTCATGGATTTACACCACCAGCTCAACCTGACAAGGGGACCCAGAGCCTCAGATCTGCTCACTTGCTGTGCCAGGCCCTGGGAGCTGGAAGGAGGCACCATCCAAAGCAACTGAGGACATCTCAAGATTCACACCTGAAAAGCTGGCTTTGCCCCATACACACTGCTTTTAATTCTCTGGTAGGTGTTGGCCATGCAGGTGACCTAGGGGGTGGGGGAGCTTTGCAGGGAGACTGAAAATTTGGGATTAATTCAGTATCAGCAACAGCTTCGACAAAGCCACCAGCTTCCTATGGGCTACTCCCCTGTACTGTGCTGGGCAGCCTGCTATAAACAGAGAGAAAAGCATCACATTTACATCTTTTACCCCCCTCCCCTGGATGCGTGCACTGTCAAGCCTGGGTCCGTGCCGTTCCCCCCTGCCCACCTCGGAGCTCATGCACATACATTATCTGCCAGCTGACAGGTTCAGCAGTGACAGATTAGTTGAGCTGGAAAAAGGCCATTTGGACCCTGGGATGTTGGTGAGGCTGGCAGAAGACTCGAATAGCCAGCAGCAGCAGTGCAGAGAGCAGAGAGGTGTGTGCTCCTCTTGTAATCTCAGTGGAGCCAGAAAGCTCGGGGAAGCAAGGAGGGAAGTTTGAGCCATGGGATAAAACACATTTTACTTCAGGTCCTGAGCTGGCTGCTCCTAAGGCCTTTTTGATGGCTGGAAGGTTAATCTCTCACTTAAACACAGGGGATGCTCTCCAGACCATTCCCACTGCTTAGCATCCAACCGTGTTTCCCTGTGACCACAGGCAGTAAGGTGGCACAAGAAGTTTTCAGCCACACAGGGGAGGAAATAACTCAACACTGCACATTGCAGTACCGTGAGCCCTTCTCCCCACGCCCAGCACGCTGGCAAAGGAGTCCACATGGAGCCGGGGAAGCTGCAGGGAGATGCAAGTGTGATTGCACCAGTCGAGAGCAACGCTGGAGACGTGTGAGAGCAAAGCCAGGGCAGCGCTGACACCTCTTTGTGCAGGATCAGCGGGCGCAGTCGTGTTGCCAGCCACTAATCTGTGCCAGTTTGTACCAGCTGAGCGCTCGGGCCATGAGCTTTGTGTGCTGATGTGTGCAAATGTTTTGTGTTTCACTGTGCTCTGCTTGTAAAAATCAAAGGGATTGTATTGAAGGCATCCTAGAGGAAGGATGTCTTCCTCAAACACGCTGAATAAATTCTGTGCCTTCTTTACGAGGCTCTGATTCTCCACCAAAATAGAACCCGACTAAAACATGAATCTATTCCCCAGTTCCTCACACAGCACAGAAAACAATGCCAATTTAAATCCAGATTAATTCCATTTACGAAGGTAAAAGCAGGTGGTAAAGGCACTGAGTTCCCACTAATTCTTAGCAACGTGACAAACCAAACTGTCACCATTTAGTTGCTGGCAATGAAGGTGCAGATGAACCACGAACCGAGGCGGGTGAAGATACATCACCCAAGAAAGTGTCCCATTTGCTCACAGTGTGCTTGCCACATCTGTGACATCTTTCCTTGACCCTGGATGCCCTTCTGTGACAGCCTTCCTCACCTAAACATGAGGAGCTATTTCTGTAGATGGCAGGGGCACGACATTGGGAATCAAACGCCATGGTTCTCCCTGGGAAAAAGGAAACTGTGAAAGGAGCTCCAGATTTCCCAGCCCATCTGATCTCATGGATCTGTGAAAATCTAGAGGGTGAAATGACTTGCATGGAGGTCTCTTGCTGCTCCTGATGCTGTTTGCCTCCATGGAAATACTGTTCCCTCCAGCTTGCTTTTAGGAAGCCCAGGAAGTATTGCCTTACGTGGAACTGACTTCCCGTGGGGAAGGTGCCATGCTGAACACCCATCACCTTCCCCTCAAAACATGAGATGTCAACTGCAAAAAAAGGCCTCTAGAGGAAGAGGGACTACCAGTTGAAAAGCACCAAGTGCCACTAAAACTACACTGCCTTTCTTTCTGTCTGCTGCTGGCCAGATCCCCTGGAGACTGGAGATCTGCCTGTGGGGAATGATGTGCTTGTTGCATTTCAGGGTGCAGGCAGCAGATATTTCCTGTGCTCAATAAGCAAGTGAGCTCTCAAAGTCTACAAGGAAACACAGCGTTGTTCGGTAAACTGAATGAGACCGTGTTCCTGGACGTGCCTCACTGCTCCAGTGAACACCTGCATACATTACAGTGGCTGCCAGCAGGCAATTCCAAGGGTAATGGCAATAACCCAGCCTAATACAACTCCCCAGCAGTGTGAAAGGTGATGGGAGAAGATGGGGAAATTTCTTTCCTAAGGCTGTTCTTTCTCCGCATTCTGAAGTTTGAGATTTCCATTCCCCCATTCACAGGTATAATGACATGCTCTTAATGGTTGTAAAATTACAGGGCTCTTTTTCAACTCCAGCTCCAGCATACCACTGTCTGACTCCTGCAGTACTGAATTCTATGAACTCACTACACAGTACATCAGGTGCAGCAGGTCGGTTTTTTAGTTCTAACCTGTATTAAATTTGCCTAACCATTAATCTAATGGAATAAGACCATAGCTTTCATATTATGAGATAAGGCAAGAAGAGCAGTAAGTTCCTTTTCACTATAGCACATATAATTCTTCAATACTCCTGCTGTTAACATTCCTCCCCAGGCTAAATACCTTCTGAGAATTCTGGCCACATGGGGTAGTCGTAGACAAACCCTATTTAGGCCTTCGGTCGCCTTTGTTTCCCTTCCATTTCTCAGCCTCAATTAAACATTGACATCTTCCCCAGTGTGAAATGTCCCAGAACATCCTGTACTGGAGTCTAAGTGTACACAGCCTAAATTTGGCCAGATCTTTTCTTCAGCAGCTGGGAGACACGGGCCGTGGCTCTGTACCTACCACAGAAAACTCAAACCTCGATTCGTTCAGTTCCCTGTATCTGTAAAGCTGCACTTTGAGTGCCTCCTCAATGCCTGGAGAAACATCTGAAAGGCCCTTTGCTATCATCATTTTGATGATCTAATGTGATCCAATCAATAAGGATTTACTTTGAGCTGAATACGCTGCTAGATTACGGTTACAAATCAAGAGCTCAGGTACTACCCACGACTTTGGAGTATCAAACCCAGAACTCCCAACAGGTTTCAGGAAGAAGAAAATGGCCCCAGCGCCTCACGGGTGAATAACACATTGGAAAGACCATTCCTGACATAATATTAGCCCAGTTGGATGCCTCCGTTTGTTCATCACCCCCTTCCTCGGATGCTATAATCTTTGCTGATCCCAGACCTCTCATATCCCGTCTCTTCATCTTTTCCCCTCTGGCCACTGCTCTGCCTCAGATCAGCAAACACCAGCCTTCCACGCAATCAGAGCTCACAAAATCATTTTTGAAGTGGGAAAGTCCGGAACGATTGCTACAATAAAACCACCCTGTGCTTACAGAGAATCTCAGAGCAATCTGAAAAGGTAGGGGAGTATCATTAGCTGTGTTCCACAGATTGCAAGCACAGGGAAGGGAAATGATTTATTTGAAGTCATACCTCAAGGTGGAGATAGAGGCAGGAAAAGAACCCAGGAGTCCTGACTTCCAGTTCCATTATAGAGTATAAGTGGAAACCAACTGAGTGCTTACAAGCCTCTCCAGGTAGGAAACACCAAGGCTGCTCTAGCAGACCTGGCTGCTGGCCAGTTGGAGAAAGAGCACATATGGGGTCCAGCTGAAATAAATGAAATCCTCTTATGGGAGTTTCAGACTTAATTGGCTGGTTTATGACCAAGTAAGCTAACAAAAATCTCAGGCTACATCCCTTTCCTGCAGCTGAGCGGGCTGTGAAGTCCAAAGCAAGTCCCATAAACATTGCTTGAGCCTCCAGAGCCCCTCTTTCCGGTTCGTGTTTAGCAAAAGCTGTCCCTCCTTGCATGACATTAGCAGCTTTTTCTTTTTTTTTTCCCTATGAACTCATCTCAGTGGCACTGATGAGGGAAACCACCAAGATGAGATTTGCTGGGCTGCAAGCCTTCTGTGAGGGCCAAGGCAAACATGTTTTCCCAACACTCCCCCTGCATACACCTTCCACTTCAGCACAGTCAACTCCAGCACCAAAAACTAGGCTCCTTGGAGACCTACACACCAGGCAGGCTCTGAGAAGCTCCATCAAGAAACCTGCTGTCCCCTAACAGGTGTGACCAAGAACATGACATGTGCCCATGGTTTGTTGCTCCCATTTGCTTTCCAGTAACAGCACCACTTGGACTTTGTTAATTTTCTGTATCTCTTTCAATCTCCCTTTTTCTCCCTCCCTATCTCACTCTCTCCTCCTCTCCTGGGCTGAGCCACGACACCACTTTGCCAGGGCAGTTTGGCAAAAGGAGCTGTACAAATGGAGTAAGGTGGGATCACAGAATTTGAGCTATTTTTTAGTGGCACAAGTACAGCCCTTGGGGACCTGGGTTGAATTCTGGGATCCACCATGGAGCAGATCATCTGCTCCAGTTTAGGGGAAGGCTGCAGATGAATGTCTAACATGGGGGACAATAGAGTCAGGAGAAGATGCAGAAAAACATCAGTCAGGATACAGAATATCTCCTTGGAGCCAGCTACTCCCACAAACATGTGTCATCCCATGCTTAATGCAGAGCCCAGTGGCCTCTGTTTTCACAAAGTGGTGGCAAAAGGGAGAAGGCAGCTCTAGTCCTTGCAGGGGAGGCACAAGCCTTGGCAGTACAGATGTGCAAAGAGGCAGAAGAACACTCACACACGTGGCAGAGGACTGTGTAGCACAGGGAGGAACTACAATATCGAGTAGAGGAAAGCAGATACCCAATGGAAGGTAACCTCCTGCCATCCTCCCTTCTAGGATGTCTTAGCTAAAGGCAGGATGTAACTCAGGTAGTGGAGACACACTGCACTTAACACTCTCCAGTGCATGGCAAGAAGATACAGCTCCTAGCATAAAAATCCTACCTCCGACTGGCACCGAAGACGTGCCCCTATTCTTTTTCCTTTCACCTATTTCAGGGCTGCAAGTAGCAAATCAACCCTTTTCCTGAGTGTGGAAATGCAACCTGCAGAGTGTGGAGATAGAAAAGGCAGAGCTGGGCCCTGCTCCCACAGTTTGTTTCTAGTTTGTTTCTCTGAAAATGCCTTGAGTGGTTTAGATTTACGCTGCTGTCAAAGGTGGCAGACAAGCCAGTGCTGTTATTCTGCTGAGAGAGAGAAATAGAAATAAAAATAATAACCATGTGCCTTCCCTGTGACTTGGAGTCACAGGAGGGGAGTACAGAGTAAATGAGGATGCGGGATTTGGGTTGCTGCCACCCCATGCGAATTCAGACTTGGCAACATTTTCAGTACAAAATACAGCCTCAAGACTCTGATACTTGCCCCGCCAAACACCCATGTATCAAAGACAAAGTCCTCCCTCTGCATGGGCTTGGGCAGTGTTTAGGAAACAGGTGATCACTTGGTGTAACCATTTTTTTTTTTCCCCAAGATCCCTAATCCAAACGTTTTGGCAGCTCTGGAAATAATACACTGAGGATTTGCTTCATCTGGCGAGGCAGATACCTACAGCAGTGAGCTAGTTCCTCTTCTGTTGTAGACAAGGGAGAGAAACAGATACCTCTGAGGTGCAATTCATCCTCTGCTGATGCCTAATGCAGGTGAAATGGATCACGCCCTTGACGTGCCCCTTGCATCCCTGGTCTGGAAAGGCAGCCTGGTGAGACAAAGCCAGACAAGCAGCACTGTGGACATCCCAAATGAAGAGAAGAGACTCTCGGGGCCTTTCATGGGAGACACTCGAAAATGAAAGCGGCCCAAAAGAGTTATTTGGGAACCTTTACCCATCTCTGAACAGATATTCTGGGCCATTCCTCTCTCCTTTAGCTACTAAACAACACTTGTGGTGCTGGGCACAGAGGAGCAGGCTCCCAGCACAGCATCTTTTCTGTGGGGAGTGGTCTTGCTTCAAACAGTACCAGTTTTGGCTTGGGCTCCAGGTCACTCCATCCTCACAGGGACCTTGACAGAGGCTCTTGGCTGCTCTTCCACTGGCCTCACGATGGAGCCAGAGCAGCGTGCGGCCGTAGCACCTTGTGCCAGGGGAGCCTACCTGCCAGGGAAGGGGTGTGAGCATCCATGCAGCTCACTGTAATTTCTCTAATGGCTTTCTTTGGCTTGATAGATATTGAAGGAAGCTTGTTGCTGGGGCAATTTCCATGGAGAGATAATAAGAGATCATTTTCAAGTGAGCGAAACTTTAATGGCACATTCTGGTAATGAGGCAGCAAGGAGAGTAATGACCGGAGACCTCTGAGAGCGAGCACATCATGAGAGAGGGGGGAGAACTTTTAGTTCACTGCTTGAGGCAGACATTTCAGGCCTGATTTTTGTCCCCTTGAAGTCAGTCTGGAGTTTTGTTGCTGACTACAAGGAGAGGAAGATTAAGCCCTAAGTGGTGGTAATGGGTCTGGATGCCTCCATAGAGATGCCCCAGTGGGTTCACTGGGGAAACAGGAAGACTCTTGTAGGGTTCAGGCTCTAAACACTCCAACTTCTTCCTCCAGCAGAAGGTAAGCTGGAAACAAAAGTCGAAGGAGAGCTGGATACTGCTGTGCACAGTCTTGTGCTTTCCCTCTGAAACCAATAGGAAATTCCTTAGACCGTGTGTGTTAAGGAATTGTGTTCCTAGATGGGAGGGAAGGGTTTACACAATGGAGGGGTAAGGTCTTGTCTGTTTTAAGCTCTGTGTTCCATGACTGGTATCTTCAGAAATCTGTAGGAAGCAGATCTGAAATGCAGGGAGGGTGGTACCACCAGAGGGTTGGCAGGCAGAGAGCAAGGCTCCATGGATAGGGAAAGCCAATGATAAAGAAAAACTAAGAAAAGTTCTCACCCCCTTCAGTTTTATATCCAGGAAAGAGCTGCAACTATTCTAAGTGTAAATATGGAACCCAGCAGCCAGTACAAGAATAAAAACCACTTCTGAATTAGGAGAGCAAAGTGTGCCCATACTAGAACAGCACAAAGTCACATTGTGCAGAAGAACATGGAGAACCTGTGTGGGGCCAAAGATACCTAAGGTCCAGGACTGTGTTTTCTAGTCAGTTCTGAATCTCAGTAAACCACAGAAGAGGCTGTGGATGTCCTGCCTCCTCCTCTTAGTTCCTTGAATTACCTCTGCAGCTTGGTTTTGGCCTTGCTTTTAAGAAGGGCCCTCAATCAGATACATCTTAAGGGCAAAAGCCAGTTGTTGTTTACCTCTTCTCAAAAGAAGGAAGGTGAAGGGTCTGCTTTCCTCTAGCCTCGTTAACAGTTGTTTCATTAATCACAGCTTTCTCTTCAAAACCAGAGACAATCTGTCCAATTAACATTAAAGCTCTGGCAGTCGCTTGTGACAGCGGGGAACTTTGCAAGTGGCACTTTGACAACCATCGCTAATAAGTCTAACAGTTTTGAAGCCTCTCACAAACAGAATAGCCTGGTCGCACCTCATTAATACCCTATACTCCCTGGTTGCATGAACTGCAGAGCCAGCCCCCTTTCTATTCACTCTGATGATGAATCTCAGCAGAGATCAGGGCCCAGAATACTTCTGCCACAGACCTCCCTCTTCCTCCATCACATCCCACCACCCTCAGAGGTTTACCTCAGCAACTCCTTCCTCCCAGCCAGGCTGTAACACTGGACTGCATCTGAGTGAACTGGACTCCAGGGAGCTACAGGTCAGAAAGAATCAGGACATCAAAGTGCAGGTCGAGCAGAAAAGGTGATGAATATCATCATCTAGGGGTCACGCCATACGAGCAGAGAACAGTAGTAGCAGTAGTAAGGTGCGGAGAAAAAGTTATCCAGTTAACTACAAGCTTCTTAGTCTAACCTTGACTCAAGATTTCAAAGTGAGTTTTGAAGGAAAGAACAATTAAATACCCAGAGATAAAGGGGAAATGAGATAAGATGCAACATGAGTTTACAAAATGTAGATTGTGTCAGACGAACATGATAGCTTTGTTTTGATAAGATACCTGATTTTCTAGACAAAGGAAATGCTGCTGATCTCCTTTATCTAGACTTCAGTAAGGTATCTGATAGGTGCCATGTGGGAAATTATTAGTGAAGCTGGAGGAAAGGAGGATTAGTAAACTGTAAGGTGAGGTGCAACTCTCTGGAGGTAATTTTCCAAAAGAGTTTCTCACAGAACAGTTTTGGAACTGATCTTTTCTTCTTGTGGATGATCTTGGCAGTGAAAGCAGGATCCTGAGGCTAAAATCACCCAGCAACACAGAACTGGAAGTTTTGGCAGTGCAGAGGATGAGAGTAGAAGTCTGAAAGAACTAAGTGACCTTGAGAATAAGAATAATTGAAATGAGACAGAAAACAAAAACTTGGAGATGACAGGTCACGAATCTGAGAACTTGTGATAGCTTCAGATATAATATAGAAGATGATAAGCTGCACATGATCAAGGACTGTGTGGTCTAAGTGACTGCTGACTGACTGAGATGTCAGGCACAGAAAGCCAAATGCTATTCTTGGATGTATCAGGAGGGATATTTCAGCAAATATAGACAAAAAATGGTGTCATTGACTGTGTGTTTGGCTGCTTAAGGTCAAGATGGGTAAGTTTAGCCTTGCATGTATGCAGAGGAAGGTTGGAAGATGATATAGAAGATGGAAAATAGATCACAGAGAGGAGAGCAGAGGAGTCAGGAACAGTGTCTTTAATTTAGTAAAACACAGGTGGACATGGGAGAAGTTCCAGAGAGGGAAAACGGTTCCATAAGCTGATGGGACACGTCTCCTGAAGAATCCAGGGCATGAACACACTCAGACCAGAGTTAGGAGACAAGGTTTCCTGGCTGATGGTGGAAGACACAGGCACAAAAGAGGAGATTTTGAGGTCTGAGCGTTTCCTTTTATGCCTGCAATGCCAAGGACTGGCCTTGCTAAGCCAGAAGGTCCCTGACATCCCTGTGCTCCCAGGCAGGGCACTGTTCCCTGGAGTCTTTCCTGGTATTCCAGACAGCTTTCTGATTCCTGTTGCTACTGAAAACCCCTCCAGGCTCCTGCCAGAGAGTCAGTACATCTGCGTGGGAAACTGAAGTGATGATTGCAGCACACACAGGAAAATCTCATCTCTAATGTAGCCAGAACAGGTAACAAAATCAGGGAAGATCAGGTTCACATGGTGTAAGAAAGTGAACTATCTGTCCAGGGTCCTGGGGATCTGCTCACTCTCCTGTGCTGTCACATTTTTACTGCTCTGGGTTAGCATTCCTTACACTTTCTTCATGACTTACATCAACACAGGAGACAGTCACCTCTGCATTTTGCTGTCTCCAGATGCCTGACAAGGGTAAGAGGACGTTTGGAATCAGGGTACTGATACAATTTGCACAGTGCACGCTTTCCCCTCCTGTCTGTTGCTCCTGCATTAAAGTCATTTTAACCAGCGTATGCTTTTTTTTTCCTTTGCTTTGTATTTGCCTCATTTTCAGGCCTTTTGTGAAACTGGGACAAGTGCTTTCTGATGAACCGACTATGGATTTGAGGAGCTCACTGGGAAGGCTATTTACTGGGTGGGTATGAACTGGGCTTAAATCTAAAGGAACTGTTAATGCCTTGTCTGGCACAGGGCTATCGCACGTGTCACAGCTTTGATTATTGCTGCCTGCCATGCTGGGAGGTCAATGTGAGATGAAAGAAGATTGGGAAATAGTCAGATTGGAGCAATCAAGGTGATACGTCCTTGAAAGGGGCTGGGAAGGAGAGAGGCAAATGGGCTTTGGTGAGCCTGCAGGTTTTTCTTCTTGGCTTTGGACCCGTAGCACACAAGTTGCAGTTACATGTAGATGCTGGCATCCTGGGCAGAAAGCTGTTTAAAGACATTTTATCAAGTTTTTTCCCTTTCTGTGATGATTACGTCAGCAGGTGCCAACCACTGGGGAACCTGCTGGGCCCTGAGGGAAGAAGAAACAGGAGCTGTGGATTAGGGATTGTGGGTGACTTGTTGCCTCTTAGAAAGTGCTAACCCTCCTGTATGGAAAGGGCTGGGGGACTGTGTCATGTTGGACGTGGGCTCTGTCTGTCTGCTTGCCCCATCCCTTTAACATATGTGCGGGGACAGCTTGTCCTTCTGATGTACATTCTCCTCTGTACATTGGGAACTCTGCTAAATCATAATTGTCACTGTTATTTTCCCTGTCTGCAGCTCCCCTCTCTTTTAACCTGAGTGATTTTTAAAGAGAGCACAGGAGAGAGGCTGATGGGCAGGATTTGGCTTTGGGAGGGATGGTTTAGATTCAGAGGCAATGGGGACAAGCAGTTAGGGCAGCAAGTGGCACCTTTGCTCCTGTGCTGCGTGCTCACGCCTGACAGTTGCCCCAGCCAGTGCTGCTTCTGTGTCCACAGAGTGGCTGACACACTCTCCTGGATCCCCCCTTGCCATATCCCCTAAAAAATGACACAAGCTGTATTTGTCAGAGCAGGAAACCGAGGCACAGGGAGTGAAAGTGCTCCAAAGTCAAGGTTTGCAGCTATAAAATGTATTCAGGAGCTTTTAGCGTGTGATGCTTCATTCAACATGACATGAGATTTGGGTGATCCAATCCCTGTGTCTGACTGACAGGAGCATCCTTCCCCCAGTCCATCAGAGGTGTCTCAGCACAGCACACAGGCAAGTGTCCAGTGGCTTCTGTGTCACCTACTCCTGCCTCTGCCCCTCTCCTTGCCCTGGCAGCTCAGGAGCTCTCCCCAGAGCAGGTCTGTATAGGGAAGGCAGCTCTGCTATGGTCCAACTCCTCTTTCAGGTACATATGTAGAGTGCCAGGCTTTATCTCCCTGCCTGTGTTGAGCTACCAGATTGGGAAGCCCTCCTCCCCTTCCTGCGGGATCACTGTGTGTGCAGGTTGATGGCGAACCTCCAAGTGTCAGTGTTTGTTCCTTCCAGAAAAGGTCAATGCCCAGCACTTCAGGTCTGTGGCACCATGACCTTTTCAAAGCATGGACAGATGGAAGAGGCTCTGTGGAGAAAGGCCAGGGCAGGAGGGCAGCTGGCAGCCTTGCTAGGAGTCTGCTTTAGCGGGAGAACACACAAGTCTCACAAACACGTAGACATTTAGGTCCAGGTCCTCTGAATTGCAGCCAGACTTCAGTGGTGCTGCAGGTGCTTGAACCAGCATTTGGTCAACCCTCTCCTCTTTGCAGGATGCTCCTCTAGTTCCTGCAAGGCCACTTGACTCATGTTCTCACTGTGCTGCAAGGGGCTGTCTTTCCTCTCTCTGGTACTTAGGGAGTCTCATCCCATGAAGAAGGGTTAAGAAATGGAGCCATGTCTGACTTCTCCACCTGGGCCACCCAGTCTCATTACCCATCCTGCACACAAGCCAACCCGGGAAGAAGGCTGCAAAGCAGAGGGGATGGCTTTAGCTGCCTGCCCACGTCAGTGCCAGGCATGGCAGCACTGCTGGGGAGTATGAGGAGAGGTCAGAACTGGCCCTGCAGGTGATGCACAGTGCTGCCCCTCTTAAAAAGATGCTGTGCTAACACATTTCCATGAAATGAAGATGAAAGCTGGATTATATTGTCATTTCAGAGACTGTGTACATCTCACTCTGTGTCAGCATTAGAATTATCTCCCCTTGTATCAGTATTGTGAAAACAGGTTGCAGGTGTATGGATCAGAAAAAAAAAGGAAAAAAAAAATTATTTGCTCCAGGGTCCTAGCAGCCACATTTTCCATGGGATTTTGGGATGCCTTGGTTTCAGGATGAGACACAAAAGTCTTTGCTAGCTGTCTGAACTCAGTGAAACACCTATCTCACCACCCCACAGACCTAGAGCAAGGCTCATGCTCAAGTACACAGCAGAACTGGGGCCAATATCTGGAGCCATTTCAGAGATGGAGAGAATAGCTAAAGCAACTCCCATGGCCTCTGGAGAACACAGTTGGGTAAAATTACCTTACTAGCTAAATGACATGAAGCATGGAGTGGATTTAGTTTGTGTGTTAAGTTCCTGTTAATAACAACATCTAATTAAGGTATCTGGCAACAACTTAATGGGCAGAAAAGCTAAAAATCAAGAAGCTTAATCGAATTTTTCTTTCAACTCCAGCTCTCTGGATTTGAATGAATCCATCATTGGAGACAGAGCCTTGTTTGTCTGAATCTGTCTTCAGCCTAGCAGTGCAAGGTGTAGCTTTATTGCCCAGGACCTACCCCTTAAAATTAAACTCGTCGTTCTTATGAAGATGCTTCCTTGAAGGGGAGATTAACCTTTATGATGTGATGATGGAAGTTGTTGTTGTTCATTTCGAGAGCCCGTGAAGATTACTGGGAGCTGAAAGTGATGGAAACTGGTCTGGGATTTAGCGACACAGATGAGAGGTGGAAATGGAGTTTGTCTTTGATGGGGTTCCTCTCATCCACTTTTTCACATTTGATTTCATTGTGGAGTTATTATTATTTATATTAAAAAAAAAAAAAAAGATATTTACAAGAGCCTGAAGTCTGATGAGTATGTGTGTGCAGCACCTCCTGCAACAAGCTCCCTATACCTGCCTAAGAACTTTACAGGATCCAAAATAAAAGGCAGGTGATTTAAGAATAGCTGAGCAGTGAGTTTTGTTATCTGCTGCACTTTCCCCTTCCTCCTCCTGCTGCTGGCTTGCAGAAGAGACAACCATGCTGTCCACAGCCTCTTGCAGAGGAAAAGCCCTTTAGCTTTTTCTTGCTGATACCTCTCAATAGAGAAGCCATCAAGGTTGTGGGTATCACTACTCCAACCCTGGCCCCTTGGATTGTGTCTCCACTACAACCCAGAAGTGTCACACTGGCTTGTGCAGACAGACCAGAGTTAGCTGTAAACTCAGGGTGGGCAGCAATGTTTTATCCCAGTTCAACCACAGCAAATCTTAACCCTCACAAAAGGTTGTACGAGGCCATCAAGGACACGAGCGTAGCCCTGACTAAACAGTTCTGTGTAAAATGACACTAAGTTGTTTTCAAGCTCTCCTATACGTGATTGATCTCCTGGAACAGGACATGTGCAATTAACCAGCAGCTCTGCTATTAATAACTATCCCCGAGCATGTGGATAAAATGAATTGATGTCTCTGTGGATTATTGCCTTTCTCCATCTGACACTTCTTTAGATGAATGACACAGAACGAAAAGCGAATCTTAAGAGTATATAATTGAGTGTGTATTAGGGTTTATGAAGAGATTCCTACAATAACTGTCATGTTCCAACTGACGGAGTAGCTGTTATGTGAACATGCCAAAGTACCACTTTCCTTGCTGTGATCTTTGTTATCACTTGCTTTCCCTGCATTATCTTAAAATCTCCTTTCACTGATGCCACTGAATGCAGGCTGAGTAATGACTTGAGTGCAAAATAAGGACAGGAATAAAGAATGAGGTGAACTCTTACTGTCAGAGGCCTCAAATTGGGTGCCAAAGTGAAAGGAGGCCCACTGTTTCAGAGGCAGATAGCTTCTGCTGCTTCCTTCCACCAGTGACAGCTTCTCTGGAAATCAGGGCACATCAATTTATATCCTGTTGGAAACTGAAGACCCAGGTGCCACTGTGCTAGGTACTGTCAAACCTCTGCTCTGAAGGGGACAGCTACATCAGGCAGAGGGAGCACTGGAAAGAAAACGAAGGCATGGGGGGATGAAGTGACTTGCTTTCTGTGTCACAGCAGGCTGGTGGCAGAGCCAGGAAAGGGGCCTCTTTGTACTGGGCTGCTATGTTGGGTATCCCAGATCCTTAACTGGAGAGTCCCCTTGTGTGAATGGCAGTGTGAGGAAATACGATTTCTCAGAAATAAAAACTTACCTATGGTCTTAAATACAGTTTTGTTGTGGATGCAGCAAGATGGAAACCAAACCATTATGTGCCAGTTACTGGCCTTTGCCGAGAGCGTGCTGGGAGAGCTGTGATACCAGGACAGCACTGTGCTCCTGCTGCCTGAGCTATCAAACAACAACAAAAACTGTGGGGTCTCTGAGACCAGTCTTTGTGTCTCTGGGTCTCCGTGCCAGTGGGAGAAGGGGAAGATTTGCTTTCACACACTTCAAGGCCACGTTGTGTGTCACTGGCTGCTCTGACCTTCTCTGACAGAGATGTTTGCTGCTCTGAGCTACATGGTAACAAAATATCTCGGCTTTGATGAGTTGTAATCCTATTGAGATTCCGTGGTGTCGGGGTGCCCTCATTAAAGCAAAGGTGCAGCTTACAAGTGATCAAGTTTCCCTGCAGCATGGGACCAGGGCCAAAGAACACAGGCAAAATTCCTTCCTCTGGCCTGACAGTGGCTGGTGCAAGGCTGGCTAGGGGCACAGTGGAGTTACAGGCAGACTGGTTACACCCGCCCATGTAAACCTGAGATGGTTTGCAGAAAGACATGCTGCCTTTGCAGCAGCAGACAGCCCCTGTACCCTTTCACATCCAACAGCATGCAGAAAGGTCCCTTTGCACCCCAGCTCTCCCTCCCCATCCCTAGCCCAGCCCTTTTTCCATTGCTGCTCTGGATCTTTCCAACCTATTTTGTTTCTTTCGCCTCCCTTTCTTTTTCCCACTCCATCTTTCAGTTTGGCTTGTCACAAACACACACAGTCAGACACTCGATCCTCCCAGAGCCGCAGACCTGCCAGCAGATCTTGAATGTGGTAGGGCTGAGGGATGCCCTGTCACCTTCTGCCCCTCCACGTCCCCCTGCCCTATTCCCCACTGATGTATTGCAAAGGACAGGTAACCTCAGCCCGAAAGACGGATGCCACAATTACATTCCCCTTTTCAGCAGCTCTCTCCCATTGCTTCTTCCTGATGGAAATCATGGGCAAGAAAAATCTATTATTACTTTCCAAATCATATCAAATATTTATCAGGGTAATTCTCTAGTTATCACCACCGATTGCAAGCCTTAGTCACGTAGTAAATCTTGTTAGTGTCATCTCTGGGAACGCGTCTCGTCTGTCTCCTCAGCCCAGCGCTGCATAAACCAGGTTGCCCCAGGGGAACTTGGCTTATGGGAAAGGCAGAGGAGAAGGAGGAGGCAGAGGAGAAGGAGGAGGCAGAGAGGCAATCGAAGATGGGCACAGACTTCCCAAATCCCTCTTCTCTCAGGACAGGAGATGGGCTCTGTTCAGGATGGGACTAAGGGGAAAACTGGCAGGTTGTACGTGGGAAGGGGAGGTCTGCTGGGCCCCACCAGCTGATGCCTCCCTGACATACCAGGTGCTGTACAGGTAAGCTCATGCCAAGCCAGGAACTGTCTGAAATAGGCCAGGCTCAGAAAAGAGAGGTGTATTAACTTCCCCGGGAATGAGTCACTCAGGGCTGTATGGAAAGTCAGTGGCAGAGGCCAGAACAGAGATCAAGGTCTCTGGCTCTAGGGCTAGTGCCTTAATTACATGATTATTCCTTTTGGAGCACTATGGCTGGCTTGAAATATCGCTGTCCTGGGGGTCCTGTAAGTCAGGGCAACCTTGACATCTCTGCTAGCCATGCCAGGGACCTTCCCTTCCACCCGCTGTGTAAAGAACTAGCACATGCAGCCACTCTAGCTGGGCTTTTTTTGTTGTTGTTGTTGGCACCAAAATGTTTCCAGATTGTACCTATTTTTAAACTCTTTATTGGGTCAGATCTGGACAGCTTGGAGACTTCAGCTCTCCCCTCTTTCTACTCCTGTGCACATAACTTATTGCTGCAAAGGGAAGAAATGAGCAGCAAATTTCCTCTGCCAGAACAAATCAATCTGGCACCTGTCATCAGCATCACAGCAGCTATAAAATATTTAATTTCTTAATGATGAATTGGCAGATTGTTTAAAAAAGACAACAAGGAAACAAAGAAAAGGAAACAGACACTGACAATCTGCAGTAACACTCTTTGCCAGGCTAAGCCTTTGGAGCCCATAGCAGGAATGTGTTTTTCCACCCAAGCTACCTGACAGTGCTGCCTATTAATAAAGCTCTGCTAACTGTTTGGGGTTGTTCCTGCTCAGGTGGTCATCAGACCCTTGACTTGTCATCCTAGGGTCCCACCACTGCTTCCTAATGAGACTCAGCCTTCAGAGAAGGATTTTTTTCAGAAAATAGGAAAAACAGCACAACGGTACAGATGGCACAGACCATGCCTCCCCCAAGTGCTGATACACCAGTATAAATAAGGAAAAAGAATGGCCAGGCTGGGTCAGAGCACAAGTGAGTCCAGCCAAGTACTCTGTCTCCAGTAGAGACCCAAGAGTGTGTGCTTTGGGAAACGTGTAGGAATAGTTCAGTCACAGAGATCTAGTGCTATTTCTCCAGCCGCCTCCAGCAATCTGCAGCCCCGGCAGATCCTTGAGGTTTGTAGCTCCGACTGGAATTTTCTTCCACGGGCTTGCCTAGTCATTTTTTTAAAGTTATGCAAACTTTGAGCATCTGCAAAATCTTCACTCAAATAGTCCCATAGCTCTCCTGTGCAAAGCTGTACATCTTGTTTTGTTTTCAGCGTATCACCTACTAATTTAACTTGATGCCCCCAGTTCTTGCATTAAGAAGACAGTGAAAAATCATACTCTCTTCACCTCCCATCCCTTGGACATGTCTGGCTCACAAAACAGGGAGCTGCACAGAGATGCCTGGCCTCTTGGAGACCTGTATTGGTAAGTCTGCAGTGGACAGTCTGCTTTCACAGGGCACATCAGCTTGTGTGTGCCCACGGCTACCTTCTGCTGCTGGTACCTACAGCTGTGAGCTTGGAGGGGAGCCAGAGACCTTACCTGTATGACGTCACCTTTGCAACTGCAGAAAGTGATGCTGGTGGCAGTTCCTGATTCAGCTGATGCAGCTGCAGCGGAAAGAGGGTGGCACAGAAAGCCAGACCCTCTGCTAAAGTTACAGAAAATACTTACAGAACTTAAAACCCACATCCCTATTCCCATGTCAGTTTATATCCATTCCCCTTGCACCTCAGTAAAACCTGTAAATAACACAGGTGAGCAAACTGCCTGACCAAAGAGTGTCTCTTACTGTAGCCTGTTTATTATTATAGGGGGTTTATTATTATAGGGGGTTTATTGCAAATACAGTGATGTGGGGGGGGTTTGTTTGATTAACTTCTATGTCCTGTTGTTGGGAACTTTTAATTACAAAAGCATCATAAAGTTTCACTAAAGCAAATACAAACTTTTAGCTGCCACAGAAAAACCTGAAAACTGGAGCTCTAAAGGCTCGTGAAACCCTCCTAAACCCCAGGCAAATGAAGAGGAAGGGAGCATTTTTCACTTACCACCGTTCCTTATTTTTAAGTCGGTCTCATGATTTGAAGCGGTGACGCTCCGCAGTGGCGTGACCAAACCTACACTATTCATCTGGGCTGGGGGAGCGCGCTGGGAAGTTTGGCAGACGTAAGTGGGTGGCTGGCAGCTCGCCTGTGGTACCTTCGTGCTTCCTCCTCTGCCTCTCCTGGAAGCTTGTGGGGAGCCAGGGCTCCAGCAGACATCCATGGTGGGATCAGCTGGTTGTGGTGGGATGGCAGCGTCCGGCAGATAGCGAAGGTCATGCAGCATCTTAGCAAAATTTGCCAGGACATATCTGGCAGAGCCCTCAAGCTCTGTCTGCTCTGGTGAGCTCCCACTTCTACAGGAAGGGCTTAACCTGCTTTCAAGAGGGGTCAGTGTCATTAGGAGCAGTGCCCATCACTGCCAGGAGCTGGTATGTGATGGCAAAGTGCAGCTTCAGACCCGTCCTGCTGCCACGAGTCTGATCTAGGGCAAACCAGAGGTTCCCCCAGCTCCCGTGCAAAGTCTCTGAGCCACAGAGGATGTTTCCATACGCACCAAAGCACACTGAGCTCCTAAGGGCAGGTTGCTTTGGCACAGGGATAAGATGAAATCAAAGGACAGTACTTTTGTGTCAGATAGCTCATTCTCCTGTTAACTCTGGACCCCTGTCTTCTGCAGACGGTGTTGAAAGAGAAGTTTGCTCCACTGATCCTCTCTAATATCTCTTTGGAAGTTCTGAATGGAAAACATCCTGCTTAACTCTAATCAAAGCTGGGTTTTCTCTGCCTCTGGGCCAAACCCTTGCAACAGTTCCTGCTTGGCCCTTGAAGATGTAGTGGATGCTGAGCAGATGCTGGGCTGCCTGATGCCTTTCCAGCCATGGGGAGAACCTGAAAACCAGCTGCTTCCCACTGTGCCACCAGCTGCAAGTTTTTTGGGTACGCAAAGGGTAATTGGAAAGCAGCAATCCAGCAGCTCCTAGCTCGGTGGTGGCTGATTGCAGCACAGTAAGTCTGAAGAGGTATCTCTTTCCCATCTATTAAAATAGACACCACCGCCAGCAAAAAAAATTGGGAAGTGTGACTCAAAGTGGGGGAAGCAAAAGAGATAGGGCTGATCCGTAGCTAGACACCCACATCAGGAGAGCATCTAAGCAAAACCGGTTGCATCCTACCATTGTCAACATGATTTCAAATGAGACATATGCTTAAGTTGAGAAGGGACTGAGAGAATAGTTGGCCGCAGGAAGTTCTTGGCTTGCAGTCATGGAAGGCACATGTTCAAGGGTGTCCATAGGATGGACAGTGTCAGTATCCTCTCTACGGCAGTGCTTCTCTATAAAGCTTTAACAAAGGGTATGAGGTTAAATAGATCTTGCTTTTCTTTCTATGTTGTTACTCAAAAGCAGCCCTGGTCACTGGTCTAAGGGTGTCCCTCTGCCCTTGACTCCCAGCCAGGCATGCCTGGCTGGAAACCTTCCTCCAGCTGGAGCAGGCTAGGAAAGGTAAGGAAACGCAAAGAGGAAAAAAATGAAAATGTATGAATGCCTCTAATTTTGCTTATGTTTTTGCTGTCACTTAGGCTGCTATAAAATGAATGTAAAATATTGTGATTCCACTCTAATAACTTTCTTCATCCATTTACACTGGCATTAATTTCTTCGGAGTAGAAATTTTTGTCACAGGCTGGTTGGGGCAGATCCTTTATTTTGTTATGTGATTGCAAAGAACCTACTTTCTCCCAATTTTTTTTTTTTTTTTTCATTAAAAACTACTAAGTGAACATGGCTGGCCAAAGCCACATATTGCAGTGATGGTAGCCCAGCTACAGAGCTGTGGTATGAGAGGGAACCAGGAGTATATTGGGTGGTGAGGTGGGAGCATTGCCAAAGCTAATTGCAACACTTTCAGCCTAAATAGTTTGATTCCTCATTAGTCAGATTAAAAAGTCAAAAGTTCCGTGAAAAAAAGCTTTGACAGAGGAAGGTTTCTGGCTGAGTTTCTCCACGAGAACGCTGTCCCCTGCCACCTCACCCCTCTGCTTCTACACAGGGTGTTGTGGTGGGGCTGCCATTCATCCCTTCATCTTCCCCTTGCCAGGAGGCTGAGGCTGTGGCAGGTACACAGCCAGGAAAAGCAGCTTTTCAGAAAAAACAACCCTGCCCAGCCACCTGCCTCTGTGGGGCAGTTTCATCAGCTCCAGGGATTTCATCCCCCAGCCCCAGGAATATTTGTGGAGGCCATGGCCCAGGTAGCTGCCACTGGCTCGGGGTGAGGATGGCCGGCAGCCGGGGCTGGGCTGGGCTTCACACCATGGTGGTGGCTCCCCAGGGTCTGCAGTGCCTGGGGAGGGCAGGGAAATGGGGACAGGCCTGCATGAGACGGGCTAAAAACGGCTGCCGTGTTTGTGGGGGCTGCTGGGCACTCGGTGCCTCACAGCTGTGCCAGGCCGGGGAGGGGACTATCGCTCTGGGCACACAAAGGCCGTGGTGACTAAGGCCACCTGGACGCGAGCTGGATGGCCAGGAAGATCAAGGCCCTTTCTGGCTGCGGCCTGGCCCGCGGCCTGCAGGGAGCTGCAGCGCAGACCCTGCTCCAGGGGCAGGCCGGGGCCGGCCGAGCGGAGCCGCCAGCACCCGGGAGGCTCCGCGGTGGGGGAGACGGGGCAGGCCCGGCTTGTGGCCGGGGTCCCCTTCCTTTCCCACGGCCGCCCCGGCTGCCGGGGCTGGAGGGAGAAGCCTCTGCGCTCCTGCCTGCCCTCAGCTAACGGCCGGGCCTCGCTTTCCCGCTCTCCACACCAGAAAAGCCGTTTGGCGCCACGGTTCCTTCAGCAGCTGGTTTCACAGCCCGGCACCCCCACGTCGAGAATCCTGAAACACTTGGCCACCCAGAGAGCATCACGGCACAGGGACAAGCCCGGGGCGGTCAGTGCCGGGAGCTGGGCCGGGCCACCTCCAGGGACACCCAGGGACACCCAGGGACACCCATGGACAGGGCGGTTCTGCTCGCCGCTTCCTCAGCTTCCCCGGCCCCTGCAAGTTCTGCCAGGCCGAAGAGGCTCTGCAGTGCGTGCCCAAAGCACACGATGGCACTGCAGGAGCGCAAAACCGCCTCGCCATCTTCTGCAGCTCAACTGGCGTTTTAACCCCTCGGTGGAGGCGAAGCTGCTGCTGCAAACGCGGTGGCTTTCCAGGGCCAAGTCGTGCAGGGCTACGGCGGGGCCCAGTGCTCTGCTGCCCTCTGCTAGGGCAAGGCCTGGAGCCCGAGCTGCTGGCTGCTGCTGGAGGATCGGCCCTTGGGACCAGAAGCAAGTACATGAAGTGCAGCAGCGTGGGCCTGAGCATCTTCTGTGGGCATCCTCCCCAGTGCATGGTGGACGCTTTGTGCAGTGCTTCCTTATGGCTGTACGTGGGGGAGTTCCTGGTCTTGGCACACCCGAGACCATTCTCCTCTCTGCACAGGCCCAAACAAACCTTCCCTGAAGAAACCAGCTCTGCTTAGCCAGGCAGGTAGGTCTGGGGCTCATCTGGGCAGTAGAACCTGTAAGATTATGTGCCCCGAATGCCCTGAGGAAAGCTGCCCGTACCCTGGGCTCACCCAGAGCTTGTTGCTGCCACGTTATTTGGCTTCACCTCCTGAGCTCACACAGGCAAAGAGATGGTCGGAATCAAGCCCTGGTGCAGGTCTTGCATGATAATATCCTGCTGGCTGCCCGCTGGGTTTTGGAAGAGAATGAGCAAATTTGCTAGTCTGCTGGTTCCTGAAGTTACCGATCCTCTAGCCAAAAACCAGGGAGAGCCGTGGAGACGAGCAGAAAGGCTGCAGCAGCATTTCCATATAGCACATGCCTTTTCCTGAAATAATCCCTGCAGGAGGGAAACTCTGCAAAAATAGCTGGATGTGACAATCCTGGTATTTTTCTTAACTGCACAGTATTGAAGAGGTGTGAAGGCAGCAAGTTCTGCGCAAATGATTGCCAGATCCTGTAGGTGTTGAAGAGTGATCCCCTTCATAGAGGTTGTCTTGAATTATCTGGTGGACAGAAGGTAGATGGCTCTGCTTTTCCTCTTCCTGTTGTCCCCGTAGGAAAAAGTTCTCTCTGGGATTTTTCCGTAATTAACAAGACGTGTCCAGGAGAGAAAGCAGAGTCAGGAGAGGAGAGGAGGGGAAAATAACCCCTCTCCCAAGAGAAGAGAAGGACAGAGGGGGTCTGGTTGCTGTAGCTTTCCGTCTGTCTCTCTGGATGGAGCACTCTTTGCACTCTTTGCTTGATATCTCTGTGTTGCAAGTGCAGCTGATTGATTTTCTTTCTGTTTCTTCTTTTGCACTTGATTATTTTAATAAAGATAGATTTATTTTTTTTCTGTTGGAAACCTAAAGCAAAGTGTTCCAGTGTCTCCACCCACCCTCCTGGCACTAAGTGCTGATGGGCATTTCAGTGGTTATAATTTGATTTCTGCCTCTCCTGCTGGGCTGATGTGACAGAAACAGTATTTAGAGAAGTTGATTTTTAATTTATTTTTTCTTACTGGAGCAGGGGAAGCAGAAACTGGGAGAGGTGTGGGAAGAGGGAAAGAGACTCAGTAAGAATGCACTCTCAGTTCCTAGGCCATTTTTTTTTTCACATTTGCAATCTCTGATGGACAAAAATCACAGTATAGCTCACCTAATCAATTGCTCTCTGAGGAATGGAAAGCACTTTATCTCTTTAGGTATTTTTGTGTTATTCTTGGTCTGCTGGAGCGACTCGTAGCTGCTTTATGCCAGTGATTTGAAGTTTGTACCCTGAACTGTGATAATCTCAATTTTGCAAGTGGGGAAACTGAGGCACAGAGTAGTAAATTGGTCCCTTCCCCTTCAGATCACCCGTGCAGCCAAGAGCAGCCTACGGCACAGGCACCAAGGGCTGATTTCCAAACCCAGGCCACGTCTTCAGGTAAAGCCACTCTGAGAATATACTCCAGGAAAACTTCCTCAGTGGAAACACAAGTGTTTTTCAAAATAATTGACCGCA